>CM076578.1:1769566432-1770166432 GCA_034641835.2 Pinus albicaulis | reverse complement strand
AATTTTATCAATGATGGTTTATTAGTATATTTTGTACCAACACTCACCATTTTATCCTCCAAGATATTTTCTAGATTGCGATTTGATCTCCAAATCATCATCAAATATTCCAACTCGTAAATTCACTAGAATAAGAAGTGACAATTTTTCGACTGATATTTTAGGCAAATGAAGAAGAACCTAAAAAAATCTGGAACATGGGTTTTGTCCGTAACGAACCAAATTAACCTTAGTGTAGAATGTTTTGCCCAAATTCAGATTTTGTATTGAGAGAAACGAAAGGTTATTTGAGCATGATTTTCTTAGATTTTTTTGTTGTTGCCATCCTCCAAATTATCTCAAATTGTAAATCCAAATTCGACTTGCTCTTGTTGAAATATGGATGGAAATATATTTTCTTGTTGATCACTTGGTTAGGAACAATCCGATATTGTTGGGAGAGATCATATTTACTATTTAATTTCTCCTCTTCTCGATTATAAAAGGAGAGCATGTATTATGTATTGAAGAATGATGGAGGGGGGAGATGGGGGTTTTTTTCCCGTTGTAATTACACAATTCCTCATCGACTCTCATTGATTAAATAGAGATCGACCATTTGTAAACGTTTTTATGCATGATTAATACAAGAACGTGTTGCTCGTTTAATTTCTTATTTATGTAGTAGCCCAAATTGGCGTTTCACGTGTGGCCGAGGGCCCTACCGGTGCATCGATCTACTGTTTTTATTTCTACTCTTTTAATTACCATTGTGTGATAATTGTGATTGGTTTTATTACAATTGTAAAGTTAATTAAGTTGTCGTTGAATTGTTTATTGTCGTGTTGCGTTAATGAATTGAATTGTTGTTCCATTTCAACAAGAATCTTAATTTCGGTATTATTCATCTTGTTATTGCTTATAAAGCTTTGCTGTTCAATATTTACTTCATTTGCTATTCCATTGGATTGCTTAATAACGTTTGTTGTCGACATGGTTTTGGTTTTTAATAGAATTGTTATTTGATTTCATTAATTTAAAGATCTGTTGTTCGATTCATTAGTTAATATTTGTTGTTCAATTCTTCTAGTTTCAGCTTGGTTATTCATTTACATTGCTGTTTGATTTAAGTGTGCTTTTCATTTCCAATTCATTAGTTAACAAATTGAAAAAAGTTTGCTTTTGAAGAGCTTTCTTAGTTTACTTTCAATAGAAGTTTTAGCTCAATTGCTATTTCTCCTTAATTGCTTTAAAGCAGATCGTCAACTCGTAGAGAATTTTGGTTATTGCTTCCACGTTCCTGCATTGATTGTCTTTTTTTTCAGCTTGATTTCAATTGCATCAATTTCTAGAGGAATGAGTTATTGCTACCGTCTCCTCGATTAATGGTTGTTGAGTGAATAAATAGATTTTAAGAGCATTTGAGTTCATGTTATTGTAATTAGATTTCTTTTTTTAAGCATCTCGTTTAATCTTGTATTTAGAACACTATACTACATCTTTCATAGCATTACTCTTATCTCAATTGCGGTCTTAAACGAGTACACTCTTGAAACAAAAAAGTTGTTCTTGGATTGATAATTAATGTGAGATAAACAGTGTTAAAAATATATCTTTTATACCTCAACATTTTGGCGCCGTTGTCTGGGGAGAGTGTATGCCATTTAGAAAGAGTGATGCATATTTAATTTTTTTCTCGCTTGGGGAAAAAATTGGGTATTAAAGATAGAAGGTAAGAACCCGCGCACCGAGCAAGGAACAAACTTGTTCATTGGCCCGCTTCACAACATAATTGAGTGAAAGCTTAAGGTAGAAATGAATGCTTGCATTTTTTTTGAATTTTAGAGGTAGAATTTTTGAAAAAAAATCTTGTAATTCCACTCAAGTGGTGATGTAAGCACCATCCATTTCACTAACCAATTGACAGAAAACATTGGAAGGAGGATCCTCAAAGAAACACATGAAGAAAATCTTCTATTATGGTAAGAAATGGCTCACATTGCAACTTTTGAATTCCCTATCAAAGATCTAGGAAGAGTGACACAAATGCACATAATTCCCCCTATTGTCTCTACCAAAATTTCATGGTTTGACAAATGAAGATCCGGATACATTCTTATTTGAGTTTGAAATACTTTGTAGAGGATATGATTATTTTACTAATGATCAAAGGTTGAAATTTTTTCCTCTTACTTTAAAAGGAGCAGCTTCTCCGATGGTTCATGAGCCTAGGGGGAACCGCATCCAAACATGGGAGGACATGAAGAACATATTCTTGAAGAAGTACCAAGACTATTGAAAATCCAATGAAGATATTTTAGGTATGATACAAGGGGAAGATGAAAGCTTGGAGGACTATGTAGAGCGATTTCAATATAACCTTCAAAAAATCAAAGCATAAGAATTTGGAAAAAAAGAGATCTTGAAAACACTCATTCTTAAAGGAGTCAAAGTCGAATTTTTAGAAATCTTAAATCTGATAGGAAAAAGGTGATGTTTTTTAGTTATCATATGATGATGTGTGTGAATTGTGCATAAGGTATTCAAGAGGAATCTCCAAGGCTGGTAAGAATTCTAGAGAAGCTTCTTCTTTCTTTTCCAAATTTACTACAAGAACAAGAGACATAAGAGTCGAAATCAATGTTTTATTTGAAAATTTTAAATATGAATTTATTAGCTCTCTAAATTCACAATTGAATGTTTTGCAGTGTTCAAAGAAATCAAGAATTTGATGAAGTGTTTTGCCCTCATTACCAAAAGGAGCATCCCATAGATACTCACTCTTCCTTATCTAATTTGGAAGTAGCATACCAAAGAGATGCGAGCTACAACAAGGTCAAAACCATGGAAATCATGGCCTACAGTATGGTTCAAAATAATTTCTCTCCATTCTCTTACTTGCATAATCCATTATGGAATAATCATATGTTAGGGTAGCCATGTCAATCTCAATATAACCACCACCAATCTTGTCTACAAGTTTGGCATGGTTCATCTTATGATTGTATGACTACTCTCCCTCATCTTGTAGCACAAACACTTCTTCCAGCTCTTCCACAACACCTTGCTTGCCTATCAAAATCATCCACTCAACCCAATCAACTACATCATCAAAAGGCTCCATTCCCTACACAATCTCCCTCGCTCAACTCATTCCACACCCTCACCATAATAAACCAGAGTACAAAATGCTTATAGTGTTGAACCGAAAAATTTACCCACCTTTCACACCCATTCTATCTCACATGCACCATTGGAGAAAACTTACACCGAGATCCAGTAATGTATCAAATCCAAAAAATTGTAGAAGTTATGAAAGAAAATGAGGTTTCTTCTAGTTTGCATCAACAATCCATTTTAAACACTCAAGAACTTCATGATATGATGACTATGGTAAATCAAGAAATTAAAGGATATATTGAAGATTGGTTTCACTCCATCATTTGTTTGCAACATCACTCCATGCTTCAACAATTTTTGGCACTATCTTTTCAAGGGAAGTTGTCTTCTCAAGGGGAGTTGGCTTTTCATACTTGTCTTTATCAACATGCATTTTTTTCAAATTTAGGTTGTTGGGAAAATACCGAGAGGGGGGGGGGTAGACCCGCATTATCGTACATTCAAAACTTTTTACTTTTTCTCATTCCTTAAACCCACACGCTACTTTCTCTTCAAAGAAATCACGTATACACGCGGGAAGATCCACTTTATGAAACTAGCGTATACGTAGATTCAGATCTCGCTGGTCAAATCTTCACTTATATCATTCCATCACATTCATTAGATGTTCTATAAACAGTAAACATGTGCAGTAAGAACAGAATAAACTATCACACAAAGCATCACACATGAACACCAGGATTTTTAGGTGGAAACCCAAGTCGGGAGAAAACCACCGTTGCAGTTGCTCAGCCTTCAATATTTTATTATAGAGAAAACATCTTACAACATATGTGTCACAGACTCACCAAAGACGCAGCACCCACTCGCGCTGCTTATCACCTCTCTCAGTTTGTTACGATCCGACCTGCTACCGCCCACCGGAAGGAGCTGCGACTCCCCCGATCTCGTTAATACTGCAGCCTCTCTTCCCGGAAGGGAGCTACGATTCTGACCGGCTGCCACAACCCTCAACACCACCTTGGACCACGTTTCATCAATTTTCACACTGGATCCAACAACTTCAATAGAACACCACTTGCAGGCCACATTTCATCATATTTTCATACTGGACCCTTTCCATACTTTTAAGAACATACATACATCACCAACAGATACTTATCAACACAGATCAGATAGCAGAAACACAGTAGAACAGATCAGATATTTCATACCCCTTGCTTCAGCAAACCCTAGTTTGCATACGCATCTTCCATTCATCGATAAATGTTAAGATATACGCACTTCTCCGCTCTTCATTTCAACTGGGTCAGATACGCCTACCTCAGCAAGATATATTTCATTGCGCATACGTGCTTTCTCTTCAGCGAAGCCGCGTATATACGCGCTTCCTCTGCGGCGAAGTAGCGTATAGATCTTCAATCATTATAGAGCAGCATACTTCTTCAGATCAGATATTCAGTTCAGATTTACCCTTTCACTTCAGACAGATGTTTGCCTAGATGTTCGCCTCATCACAGATCTAAGCCTTCCATAATCAGATCTAGCAAATACAAATGCATTTCTGATCTAGATCCCCTTGTTCATCATTGGTGCATCATACATTCAGATTTATCTTCAAGTGTAACCCTTTCCAATTAGATGTACTTCAAAGAGAAGTATTCATTCTAGCTCAGACATCTTGCACCCACACTTATGATTTGCACAATGAATTTCTTCTCCTTATATAGGTTTATCCTTTTCAATACCATGAGCCCCTTTTTCAATACCATGGGCCAAAACAATACCATGAGCCCAAAACTACCTGGACGAGGTCAATTAGGCGGATCATTACCCAATACAATGGGTCATTACCATGGTGGTTACCCCTGGTTTTGCACTTTTTGAGCGCTTTTGCCCATACGCGACTTGGAACGTTCCTTTCCGCCGCGTATTACCGATTTCTTTAGACAGATCCGCGTATACAAGGAGACATACTCTTTTCATCATATTTTGAGCACATTCTGAATTCCTTTCTTCATTGCCTTCTGTACACACTGTAGAAACATCAGATTTCCTTCATCAAGATCATATTCTATCAAGCACAACTTCATCAAGTAAGTTGTCATCATCTTTATCAGATGGGTTGCCTTTCAAGGACAACACTCAGCATCATATTGTCAACAAACATTATATCACATCAGATTTACATCATTTACTAAGTCCATCAAATCAATCATAACTTCATCAAATGGATTGCCATCAAGGACAACACATGTCAACAGTCGCATGTCTTCATCTTCATTCAGTGGGTTGCCATCAAGGACAACATCCTGCATCATATTTCCAAATAATCTCCCCCTTTGGACTTGATGGCAACCACGATGGTGTTTGGTTACCACAACAGACAGATACATTAAGAATACAATGACACCATGTCACTCTCCCAAATATGTGACACCATTCTGTCTCTTCATTCAAACAAGAATACAATGACACCATGTCACTCTTCCAATTCTTTGACACCATTATCTGCATTCAAACACCATGTCACTCTCCCCCTTTTACATCAAGGGCAAAGGGCGGATCAAAAACCAACACACTCTCCCCCTTTGACATCAAGGGCAACGGGCGGATCAAAACCAACATACTCACCCCCTTTTCTCCTCATGTAGAAGAAGCGTTCTGCAGATCTGATGTATACTGAAGTGACCAAGCTCCCCCTGAGTTCATGCTGAATCTTCAAACATATTTTTCAATGAAGTACATGACTCTATGAACTTCCTATTACCAAAGACTCATACTTACATCAATTATCCATCCAAGTGGATTTACATATGAGACTCAACTACCCAACCAAGTGGGTTTACAAATTTGACTCAGCTACCCAACCAAGTGGGTTTACAAAAATGACTCAGCTACCCAACCAAGTGGGTTTTCAAATTGACAAGTCCTTACATGACTGAATATTACAATTTTACATCATGGGTCTCAACTAGACCTTTTCATCAAAATACAAATATGACTTTTCATAATCAATACCAAAAAGACCTCAAGAGAGATCATATATCAGAACCACCATAATGCCACCAATGCATTATACTCAGCAAAACTAATGCTCCCCCTGAATTTGTGCATTCATGCATCCTTTTCATATGACTAAGGCTCCCCCTTAGTTTGTGCATCCTGAACACTTTCACCAACAAATCATCAAGGCATCTTCATCAAAACATTAGAAAAAGAGATATGAGAACTGGAACACCACCAGACAATATCAGAGATACCAAACAGCACTGCAGCTGTACTGAAGAATGCTGAACCAACCAAAAATTTCCAGCAACCAAACATACGCGGTTTTATGTGCAGGAACTCGCGTATATACGCGACTGTGTTTCAGGAAACCCGCGTATCCCAAGCCATCTTCTAAATTTCAACCAGATCTGATTCTCTGTGAGGCAAAGACAGTGTTCAGCTTCTTTCTGGGACATTTGAATGCTTCCTTGGACTACAGATAGATAGAATAGTGTAGTTGTGTCTTCAAGCGTTATCCAATGGTTGTAGTAAAGGTACATTAGTAACCAGGCCTTCAGATTCTTTGCAGCATCAATACAATCTTTCCAAGAAAGTTTATCATACCAGAACAACAACTTCCCATAAGTGTCAAGCAATCATTCAAGTGGTCCAACATCACCATGATCTTCAAGATTTAACATGAAGTAACATATGTAGGCAAAATATCTCTCAACCATAGTAACACACTCTGCATGATTTATTTCTGAATCAAATGACATCCAACTCATCCATGTGTGAGTACAAAAGACAACCAGGGCTCAAAATCTCATCATAATAAACAATGTACCAAGTCATCATCATTTGAGCATGAGTATCACAAAAACCAAAGAACAAGCAGTCATATTGCCAACCATGCAATCATTAGTATTCAACCTGCTGCTCCCCCTAAACCAATGCTCTTCCTTAGCTTGCAATCTGAAGCACCTTCAACAGCAAGTCATCAGCAACAATCTCTGCATGATCTGTCCTCATCTCTGAATTATAATACTTTCATCTCAACAACGAAATGCTCTTCATCATAAAGTAACCAGGCTTCATCCATAATGTTCAACACAAGAACCCATGTATCATTTCATTATTATGAGTATAACCAGAATAATGCTAATAGTGCAATCATCAGCAGTCAGACTGATGCTCCCCCTGGACCTCTGCTCCAAATCTTCAGCTATCAGATAAATTCTCTTATCATCAATGCATACGCGACTGTGTCTGATGAAACTCGCGTGTATACGCGACTTTTGTGAATAGAACCCGCGTATGGAAAGTGAAATATATAAAATTTCACACCTTCATCTCCTCCTGCAAATTTACCTTCTGTTCCTGTCTTTTCTTCACACCAGATGCTTTGTTAGAAATACATATAACCAGAATAATCTATTCAACCATGAGAGACATCATACATTATCTCTCACATTACATTACTAAATCTCATAATGTATCCCACATCATTCGCACCAATCGTAGAGAAGTAAGCTCTGCATGACATCAGTATAATCAATTTCACGTCAATCTGGCCCTCCTTCTTTTTCCTAAATCTCTGCTTGAGATTTCAAATCGTCTGAAAATTTTAGTCCACTTTCCATCTCTTTATCCCCGCATTTTTTCTACATGTCCATACTTGTTACGAAGCATATAATATCTCATGTGGCGCAGAAATAAACATAAGAATCATAATGAGTATTTCTATTCTTCTCCTTTTACAATCACCGCTTTATGTCCATACATGTTACATGAAAAAACAATTATCCCTCGAAGAAACTAGAGTACCTTTCGAGTAGAACCTGTTTTTCTGAGTAGAATTTGTTTGTTTGTGGCTGAAATGATCTGCTCCTGCAATTTGCTGCAACATGTCCATAATTATGACATTTAAAACATTCAACGTTCTTGAATGAATTCCTTTGAGAATTCATGATTGTTGATTGACCTTTTGTTTCTTTCAACACTTCAGATTTTGCATTGTCTTCCTTTGAATCATTAGCCTTCCCTTGTGAACTAGATTCTCCTTTGACTGTTTCATGAAAACCAAGACCAAGTTTGATAGAAGGAGACCTTTGACTACTAAGAATATTATCCAGAATCTTAGTACTATCTTGAAACCTCAAAAGTTTAACCTTTTCTTCTAATTTACCTTTGAGAATATTTACCTCAACCTCCAAGTCTTGACATTGCTTTGTCATGCTTTCTTCTTTCCTTCTTCCATCTTCTACTTGATCCTTTAGATTTAGAATCTCTTCTTTCAATCAAATTTCGTTTACTTCACATGTTTGTTGCAGCTCTTCATTCTTCTTCTTCGATGCTTTGAGATCTTCTTTCAGAGATATGTTTTCTGCTTCAAGTCCTGCATTCTTCTTATTTGATTTATCCAGGTCTTCCTTGAGGGAGATGATTTATGTTTCAAGGCCTTCCTTTTCAAACGTTTGTAGAGGTTCCTCAATATTCTTACTTGATGCTTCAAGATCTGCTTGTAGAGAGATGACTGTAGCTTCAAGACCTTCATTCTTCCTCTTTGATTTTTTCAGATCTGTTTTTAGAGAAACGTTTTCTGCTTCAAGTCCTTCATTCTTCTTATTTTCTTCTTCAAGTTCTGCTTGCAGAGAGATGATTCCAGCTTGATATCCTTTACTTCGATTGTATACATCATCGAACATCCTTTTCAGTCTAAATACCAAAGCTTTGTTAGCAGAATCCTTCTCATTAAATTTTCTTTGTTGATCTTTGATAACTTCTTCTAGATCCACAACTTTTCTCTTACTATCTGCATCTTTAATCTTGACAACTTCGATAGCATATTCTTCACTATCATCACCATTGTTTGCACAACTAAGATCTTTCAAGGGATGACCCCAATCACTATCTGATTCATTTTTGTCAAATTCAGCTATCTCCTTACTTTGAGTAGCCTTCTTCCTTGCCATGAGCACTTGTAGAGCTTGGTCAGAATCTTCTTCATCTTCACTTTCACTATCATAATCCTTGCATATAAAATTAAGTAAAATACAAGAGCAACGATCAATACCTGTTTCATCTCCTTCAATTTCTGCTATACATGATTTCCGAGGCTTCTTCTTTCCTTGAGTAACCTTCTTCTTTTGCTTCTTTCCCATTGCGACGGATCTCCTTCAAGCGATCAAGCTTCTGCAGAAGAACCTCCTCTGATACCAATTGTTGGGAAAAATACTGAGAGGGGGGGGGTGAATCAGTATTTACTGCATATTCAAAACTTTTACTTTTTCATTCCTTAAAACCCATACGCTACTTTCCTTCAGTAAACTAGCGTATATACGCGGATCCCCTTTATGAAACTAGCGTATACACAGAGATCTAGATCTGTCATTAAATCTTCACTTATATTATTCCATCATTCATTCATCATATGTTCAATAAACAGTAAACATGTGCAGTAAGAACAGAATAAACCATCACACAAAGGATCACACATGAACACCAGGATTTTTAGGTGGAAACCCAAATCGGGAGAAAACCACCGCTGCAGTTGCTCAGCCTTCAATATTTTATTATAGAAAAAACATCTTACAACATATGTGCTGGCGCAGACTTGACCAGCACGCAGGCACCCACCTGCGCTCGTTTACCAGCCTCTCCTGGAAGGGAGCTCCAACCCCCTGACTCGTTTACCAGCCTCTCCTGGAAGGGAGCTACGACCCCCCGATCTCGTTTACCAGCCTCACCGGGAAGGGAGCTACGACCCCCTGACTGAAGGCTACAACCCTCAGCACCACCTTGGACCACGTTTCATCAATTTTCACACTGGATCCAACCAACTTCAATAGAACACAATTTGCAGGCCACATTTCATCATATTTTCATACTGGACCCTTTCCATACTTTTAAACACAAACATACATCACCAACAGATACATATCAATACAGATCAGATAGCAGAAACACAGCAGAACAGATCAGATATTTCATACCCCTTGCTTCAGCAAACCCTAGTTTGCATACGCGCTTTTACTTCACTGATGTCGCGTATATACGCGCTTTCGTCCACACAAACCAGCGTATACCTCAGTGTATATTTCATTGCGCATACGCGCTTTTACCTCAGAGAAGCCGCGTATATACGCGCTTCCTCCGCGGCGAAGTAGCGTATAGATATTCAATCATTACAGAGCAGCATACTTCTTCAGATCAGATATTCAGTTCAGATTTACCCTTTTACTTCAGACAGATGTTCGCCTAGATGTTCGCCTCATCACAGATCTAGGCCTTCCATAAGTAGATCTAGTAGATACAAGTGCATTTCAAATCTAGATCCCCTTCTTCATCATTGGTGCATCATACATTCAGATTTATCTTCAAGTGTAACCCTTTCCATTCAGATCTACTTCAGAGAGAAGTATTCATTCAAGCTCAGACATCTTGCACCCACACTCATGATTTTCACAATGAATTTCTTCTCCTTATATAGGTTTATCCTTTTCAATACCATGAGCCCCTTTTTTCAATACCATGGGCCAAAACAATACCATGAGCCCAAAACTACCTAGACGGGGTCAATTAGGCGGATCATTACCCAATACAATGGGTCAATACCATGGTGGTTACCCTTGGTTTTGCACTTTTTGAGCGCTTTAGCCCATACGCGACTTGGCACGTTCTTTTCCGCGTGCATACGCGACTTCCCTTAGGCCAATCCGCGTATACCTAGAGACATACTCTTTTTCATCATAGAATTAGCATATGCTGAAATCCTTTCTTCATTTCCTTCTGTACTCACTGTAGATACATCAGATTTCCTTCATCAAGAACATATTCTATCAAGCACAACTTCATCAAGTAAGTTGTCATCATCTTCATCAAGTGGGTTGCCTTTCAAGGACAACACTCAGCATCATATTGTCAACAAACATTATATCACATCAGATTTACATCATTTACTAAGTCCATCAAGTCAAGCATAACTTCATCAGGTGGTTTGCCATCAAGGACAACACATGTCAACAGTCGCATGTCTTCATCTTCATTCAGTGGGTTGCCATCAAGGACAACATCCTGCATCATATTTCCAACAGGTATGTAAATACTAGAGGCCTTATTTCTAAAATGGTTCCACTGGAAATACTCTTATACATAAACATATTCGATTCTCAAAGAAGAATAGGATAGTGGAGAAAATAAAATAAATAAGGAAATAAAACAAACACATTTTTTTTATTTTTGTAAAAATAATTTTTTTTTTGTTGCAACACGCTGTGGAAATCAACATTGATGATAAATATTTTGATTTATTTGTGTATGTAGATGAATTATATTGCAAATAATAATCCTACAAACACTTATATTCATTTTTATCATCAATATGGAAAAATTGCTTGAATATCATTTTTTTGGCTTGCGGGCTTGATGAAATTTCTGAAAACAAAGTTGGGACAATCATGTTTTGAGGGACCAAAATTGAATATTTTTAAAAATTGTTTCTATCATAAGTAGCCCTTAATTTCTAATTTCCAACCGAATTTGAATCACTTCATTTGGATTTGAAACGAAAAATTTAGAACCAAAACATTGACAGAGTGTCTAGTATGCAGCTCAAGACCAGAGCTGGGACAATCATTTTTTGGAGGCCTAAATGACTATATTTAAAAAAAAAAATTCTATGGTAGATTCCTTTATGAATCTAGTTTACAACGCAATTTGAATCACTCAATTTCGATATCGTATGAGGAATTTATGACCAAAATACTGACTGCCTATCATAAATCAGCACTCTTGAAACTTTGTTTTCTCGGCTGTTCATTAGCGTATTTGACCCATCAATTTTTCTTGTCTTCAAAACCTGTTTTTATTGGAGATCAATAAATTAATCTAATTTAATCTCCAATTTGAATCGGTTCAATCCGCCATCAAACGAAAAATTTATGCTTGAAATATCAATTGTTGGTCTGAGTTGGAAAATCGAAAATAACTCTATTATGCAGGTTGTTCTAAGCAAATTTAACATACCATTACATGGAATTTTTAAAACCTGTTTCTATTGGAGATAAAAATTTGAATTAAATCTCATTTTTCTTTCGAATCAATCCAATTGGATGAAAAAAAAAGAAGGTAGTATTAAAACACTGCCGGTTAGTATAGTCGACCACTGCTTTCCCGCAGGTAACAAATAAAATTTGTTTTATTTTTCCATGGATTTGTTCTACAGAGTAACTAATTGTTATTTTTTTTCATAATTCTTGGATTAGGAGAGCCCGATCACCTCTCTTTCTCCATGATTTAATGTTTTATTGCAGGTAGACACTCGTTTTTTGCAAGTCTTAGGAGAACAAAGAAGGTCAATTTATGGACGAACGATTCTTGAAAGAAATTTTAGTGAAACAAGGGCATTTCATCTAGTTCATTACCTAACAGATTCATAACAAGAAGAAATGAAGAATTGGTTTCCTTTTCAAGATTCATGTCCCCGCTGCCAAAACATTTTTCAAAAAGATCATTTTTTTCCATTAATAGATTGATATTCCCTTAGGAAATAACATCATAGCTGTTGTAACTTAATAAAGTGTTGTTTCTTTTCTGATTTCTTTTATGTTTTTGTGTTTCAGGTGTTGATCCCTTCAAATTGTAATTTCCATTTCAGTGGCAATTGAAAAATAAGGACTCCACCATGCAAGTTTCAATTACAGAAGACAATTCTTCGGTAGCACCAAGTCTGTAATTTTTTTTTTTCTTGAAACCTGTACATAAATTTTCCTTTCTATTTGATTGGATTTGCTTGACAATGGATTTCACATTAGCTTTTTTCTTTCTTCTATATTTTTCTTTTCATTTTCTGTTTCCTACAGCATCTTTGCGTGCTTATATTTGTTTGTTGTTCCTCTTAAGAAACAACTGCAACCATTCCTCTTAAGAAAAAATGCGTTTGTGTGTTTATTTTTGTTGTTCCTTTCAAAAGGAAAAACATTTCCGTTGATTAGTTTTGTTGTTCCTTTCAGAAGGAACAACAATTTTGCTATGTGTTTTTGCTATTCCTTTCAAAAGGAACAGTAGTTTTGCTGTTCCTTTCAAAAGGAACAACACTTTTGCTGCGTGTTTTGCTATTCCTTTCAAAATGAACAACACTTTTGCTGCGTATTTTTGCTGTTCATTTCCAAAGGAACAACATTTTTCCCGCTTGTTTTTTTTGTTCCTTTCAAAAGGAACAACACGTTTTTGCCGACTATTCTTGCTATTCCTTTCGAAAGGAACAACATTTTCACATGTTGTTTTTGATGTTCCTTTCCAAAGGAAAAAACACTTTTTGAGTGCATTTTTCTTGTTTGTGAACAACTTTTTAAGGATTTTTCTGAATTCTTCATGACTCTTTGAAAAACAAACATACAATTTATGCAAGGATACATAAATTAGAGGTTACTGGAATCAGCTAATCAAAATAAATTGTCATTTTTAAGAAATTGTTTAGTAGTGATAAGAAAAAAAAAAAGGACACAACCATTTATATCACTTTGCTATCTTTATTTTCACTAAAATTAATATGATCGGTTATCTTTATCATGTTGGTTCTTCCCTAAATCTTCATAACTCTCTTTGATTTTTATTTATTGAATAAGAATAAGGGCATACTTTCTCTATTGATATGTTCATACTTCTTCCACCATCCCTACTCTTAAGGAGTGTTAAGCCACACTTTATATATAAATAGGGAAGTGTTATATGTAAAGAAAAAGAAAAAGAAAAATCTCTATATGATTACTAACAATTCTATGATATGATAGATGGAGGATAGGGGGTCTCATCAAGATCCAGCCTACCATAATCATAAGGGAGCGATGAAGTGGCATTTCCATTATGGTCACCACACCAGGGATATGATTCAATGGACAACTCAAAAAAATAAAAAGTCCTTGGAACAGGAGATCTCATCACAAGCCGGCCTACCCACCTTTCACTCCTTCTTAGTGAATGACATTGTGATTCATATGGTTCTCAAGCCAGCATAGTGGCCTCCATCATGACATCACACAACACTTCCCTAGGCATAAATAAAGGATAATGGTTCCAAGGGTGAGAAAACAACTTTGTCAAGGTTATAGACACCTGTGGGAAACAGAGCTCTGCTGATGGTATTGGTGTCATATTTTTCACAAATCAATAGTAATGATAAACCCTTTTCTTATATCTTTATCTAATATCAAATGAGATTATGCTCCTAAACCCTTTTGTTCAGAACCTCTTATGCATGAAATTTATTTATAAATCAATCATAATGGTTTATGTGGATAATGACCACATAAGTATTTTTTTCACATCAACTGTCATTTTCCCTTATTTTCGAATCATTACATAAAAATTTCCATATCTACTCACGATTTCAAAATATGCATTGATTTTAGTAATGTGACAATTTGTTGATCATATCATAAGTATGTATGTCTTTCCATGCCGTACAATTGCTGTGCAGTATGCTGCTCTTCTATTTGCTACAATATTCATACTTCATTTCTACAAAATTTTCGCTGATTGAACTTTTTGCATGCATCTTATCTGTTGCCATTCAAAACTAAAACTGTGGATTCAAGAAAATTGCATACATAATTGTGATTTGTTTACAAGAGAACAACAAATATGGGGGGGAAATTATATCCGCAACACGACCACACTATTGCAACTAAGAGCAAAGGCTCGCGAACGCGCACAATTATTCAGACATTATGTGCTTGCATGGCTTCCACCTTTTGCATCACTTTTAGTATCTGCTTAGCCTACATCAGCTTCAACAAAGGCCAATCGCTACATGTCCTTCCACATTTTTTTTAGGAGGTAACACTTGAGGTAAAATAGCATAATTTTTTGATTTATTTTGAATTTAGGAGAATTTCATGAAAAGCCATTGAGAATTATTCATCATCATTCATTCCACATCTTTACCACTTCCCATTTTTTTTAGACACGTCTCATCTTTCAGTTTGGGGGAGTGTTGATTTCCTTCATTTCTTTCTTATGACTATGTCAGTAATATTCTTTATCATCCATTGATATTCTTATTCATTCTCAACACCTCCCTTATTCCATGTTGTTTTATACCAAGCATCGATTTCAATAGATTGTAGCAACCACCTCTTTTTGTTTTCTCGCATTGCATGAGGACATGTTCATTCTTTAGTTTGGGGGAGGAATTGCTACACTTGATGGATGTTTTCTACTTTTTTTCTCATTAAGGCATACAATTTCATTTTTATACAGTGCAAAAATTGATTTGCATATATCTTTAAAATGATGAATTGAATTCTTGTGATTTCTAGATAACAAATATGTATCATTAAAATACACAAACCCAGATAATTTCACGCTAAATTAGTTCATAAAATTTCGAAAATTATGCACTATCACCTACAACCATTTTGTTTATATCTCATGATTCATGCATCAAAACGATCTGATTTTTGAGAAAATGGTTAATGAAGTTTGTTGTTACTTACGTCACATTTTTTTGCAACTTCATATACATATAGTTGAACGTCAACTGTAAAAATTGTTATGCCTTTATCAAGATTGCTAAAATTGAATATTCATTATTTGAGGAAAAATTCATTTGTTCCATCCATTTCATGAGTTGGGATGAACAATTTTCTTTGCTTGGTTAACACATGGGTTTTGTCTTTGGGTTGCATGAGGACATGCAATATATTCAGTTTGGGGGTATGTTGGGCCGTGAATACGACCACTTTTTAATGCTTACTTCATCCATTTTTACTCTTTTTTATCATATCATTTATTATAATTTATTATATAAATCCATTTTATAATGATTTATGCTCTTATGGATGAATATTATTTCTTCTCCTTTATTTTTAATAAATGGATGATTATTATGCATAATTTTATCAATGATGGTTTATTAATATATTTTGTACCAACACTTACCATTTTAGCCTCCAAGATATTTTCCAGATTGCAGATTTGATCTCCAAATCATCATCAACTATTCCAACTCAGAAATTCGCTGGAATAAGAAGTGACAGTTTTGCGGTTGAGATTCTGGGCAAATGAAGAAGAATCTGAAAAATATGGAACATGAGTTTTGTCCAAAACGGACCAAATTAACTATAGTAAAGAATGGTTTGCCCAAATTCGGCATGAATTTAGAGACACACAAGGTTCTTTGAGCACGATTTTCTCAGATTTGCTGTTGCAGGCGTCCTCCAAATTATCTCAGCTGCAAATCCAAATTCGACTTGCTCTTGTTTAAAGATGGATGGAAATATATTTTCTTGTTGATCAATTGGTTAGGAACAATCCAATATTGTTAGGAGAGATCATATTTACTATTTAATTTCTCCTCTTTCTGATTATAAAAGGAGAGCATGTATTATGTATTGAAGAACGATGGAGGGGGAGATGGGGTTTTTTTCTATTGTAATTACACAATTCCTCATCGACTCTCATTGATTAAACAAAGATCGACCATTTGTAAGTGTTGTTATGCATGATTAATATAAGAACGTGTTTCCATTTAATTTCTTAGTTCTGCAGTAGCCCAGCGGCGTTTCACCGGTGGTTGAGGGCCCAGCCCTGGTGGATCGATCCGTTGTTTGTATTTCTACTCTTTAATTACCATTGTGTGATAATTGTGATTGGTTTTATTACAATTGTAAACTTAATTAAGTTGTTGTTGAATTGTTTATTGTTGTGTTGCATTAATGAATTGCATTGTTGTTTCATTTCAACAAGAATCTTAATTTCAGTATTATTCATCTTGTTATTGCTTATAAAGCTTTGATGTTCAATATTTACTTCATTTTCTATTCTGTTGGATTGCTTAATAACGTTTGTTGTCGACAGGGTTTTGGTGTTTAATAGAATTGCTGTTTGATTTCATTAAGTTAAGGATTTGATGTTCAGATTCATTAGTTAATATTTGATGTTCGATTCTTCTAGTTTTAGTTGGTTATTGATTTACATTGTTGTTCGATTTCAGTGTGCTGTTCATTTCCAATTCATTAGTTAACAGATTGCAAAGAGTTTTCTTTCGAAGAGCTTTCTTAGTTTACTTTCAATAGCAGCTTTAGTTCAATTTCTATTTCTCCTTAATTTCTTTAACGCAGGACTGCCAACTATAGAGAATATTGGTTATTGCTTCCACGTTCCCAGATTGATTGTCTTGTTTCAGTTTGATTTCAATTGCATCAATTTCTAGAGGAATGAGTTATTGCTACTATATCCTCGATTGATGGTTGTTGAGTGAATAAATATATTTTAAGAGCATTTGATTTCATGTTATTGTAATTAGATTTCTTTTTCAAGCATCCATTTAGTCTTGTATTTAGAACATTGTACTACATATTTCATAGCATTACTCTTAGCTCAATTGTAGTCTCAAACAGCGTACACTCTTGAAACAAAAATTCGTTCATGGATTGATAATTAATGTGAGATAAATAGGTGTTAAAAAGATACCTTTTATACTTCAACACTGATGAGAGGTAAAATTCTAACTTCAGACAATCTCAAAAAAATGGGCTTCATTGGTCCCTCAATTTTCCCCAACTGCTACAACAATGAGGAAACGATCCATCATCTGTTTATTTCATGTCCCTTCGCTACTCAGTGTTGGACTGCGCTCACTGAATTTGTTCAGCTCGATTGGTCCTCATTTCTCTCTGTTACAGATTTTCTTAAACCCTGGAATACCAACTATCCGTGGAAAAATAAGAAGAAAAAAATCTCTTGGAGGATCTGGAACACTTTGCCATATGTGGCCATGTGGAATATTTGGATAGCTAGAAACAACAAGATCTTCAGAGACAACGCAACCTCTAGTAGCAAGCTATATAAAAAAACCTGGAGTCTCACTCTAGAAACCATATACTCTAAAAGCAATCACAGCTTCGAGTTAATTGACTTGAGTGTGGATGAGAAGATCTTTATAAAGATTTTCTAGCCAGGAAGCCAGGACACATCCCCTCCATCAGACCTCATTATAAATCAAAAAGCTGTTGGAAAATTCGTTTCAAGGATGAAGAACTCTCGGAATGGATCAAAGCCAGTGGCAGACCCACTCTCCAATTCGATGGCACCTCCAAATCAAACCCGGGCCTTGCTGGCACCGGGGGAATTATTAGAAACACTCTTGGCGTTCCCTTGATGGAATTCGAATGGAGTCTCGGGATTTCCTCCAAAAACATAGCTGAAGCACTTGCTCTGTTCCAGGAGATGCAACTCCTAAAGAATCTGAATATTGCCAATGCCATGATCCTAGGGGATTTGACCATCATTATAAAATATATGGTTTCCAACAGGCCTGTTACCAATATTTCCCTCAATCAAATCATCTACAGGTGCCGTATCCTCCTCAGAGATATGATTCAAGCTTCCTTTCATCATATCCTTCGCTCCCATAACAAATATGATGATCATCTAGCTAATCATGCATGTACTTGATCTCCGAGCCACTTGATTTGTAATGAATCCTCTCAAATCGTTCCCCCTCCTTGATCATGACCTTTGTTGCTTGCAGATTTTATTCGATCCTCTCCTTTGGCTTCACTGAATTTGCTGACTCAACTTGTACCTCTAACCACACCCATCTCATGATTTTATTACTGCTATCCCTCTTCATCATTGGGTGCAACTATTGGGACCTTGTTATAAAAACTTCCACGATCTGCCCTCTATCCCACCTCTCAATCTATCCTTTGCTAGCACTAGTATTCCTCTACCAGAAGTTTAGCAATCCGTTCTCTGCCTCCAGTAGCCTTCGAATCTGCCCCAGCTTCTTAAGCGATCACTGTTTGGCCGCTTCCTTTAACTGTTTTGCTCACTATTTTTTACTGCAGGTTACTTTGGCCTTGCGGCCTTCTCGTCTGCTCTGTCTCGCTTCTCTTCCAACTTTATTCATGGCCATAAGCGAAGATTGTTTGCATTGCGCAGACTTGCAAGTTGAGCTCGAAGATATCCGTGCCCACCAGCGGACTTTGGATGCAAATATTAAAAATGATGTCCAAGACCTCAAAGAAAAGCACGCGACTGATGTTAATTTTCTCTTCTCCAGAGTTTCTTCCCTTCAAACACAGTTTGATCATCTCTCCAACAAATGTGCTCACATTGATGAACCAAGTGAAATTCTAAAGTATATGATGGACAAGCTCAGTACTCCTGGCACCAGCTCCAACAATCTCAAGAATTCCGGAAATGATGAAAATCCGGAGAACTCTACTGCTCGCAAAATGAGCTACATATATATCGACTAATCTCTTCCTCATTCTTCATTATGACTTTTAAATATGTTATGATTTTAGCACAGTTTGTCTGTATCTATAACTTCTCAGTATTTTTTCTTCTTTTGAATTCTAGATCTAAAGGAATTGTAAAGCATCACCGCTATCCTCTACTCCACAGAGATAACTTTCTACTTTGTAATCTTGGAGCCTTTGTCTCCCCCCTTTTTTGGAATATAACATAGCAACCGAATTTGTGGGAAAAAAAAAAAACAAATACACCCACAAATAAAAATAAACAAATAAAAACACAGTTTTTCTAGGAAACCCAGGGACAAACCCCTCCCACAAAGATAAGCCACAAATATTTTCGGTCCATAAGCCTAATAAACCCACCATTGTAAATATGAGCTTTGTAACTGAGAAATTCTTAGGCTAGGGAAGAAGGAAGAACACCTCAACAAGGCCCTTGAAAATTGACCCTCTACATTGTAACAACAATAAGAAAACACAAATAGATCCCACTCCCTTTTATAACTCAAACACATCGGAAGTTGGGTGTCCCAAGAATTTTCCAAACAAGAGACAAACCAAGAAATTAACCATAGAAAGCTATCAACAATGAGACTAGAAAACCATGTAAAAGCCCAAACATTCGAATTCTAGACAGAGTGAGGGAAATTCAAGCAAGGTAAGAGGAGAGAGAGACCAAAGGCAACATACCTTTGAATCTGCATGTGCAAAGGGTGAGTTTGACCCCTAGGCATTGATGCCAGTGGCTGGTCCTAAATCCAAATTCCATTAGCATTTCCTGGTTGTAAATTGTCACCCCACCAATAATTGGGATACATACAAACTAACTCCTTGACCTTGGTTTCAAAGACAAGCAGGCATAACAACCAGAACTCCTAGATGACATACCACAACTTGGTCCTCTAGGAAAAATGCCTCCAATACCTCCACAAGCCAACTAACACAAGTGAGCATGAATCCAAACACTTCCTTAATACCCATTGCATGCAGTGATGTATACAAGGGTGGCCACAATGCCACAAGGAGTTAATGAAACACATTCTCGAACTGCGCAAGGTGGTGGGCATGAATCCCCACTAGACTCATATTTTTATTTTTCACCTCCAATGGGGAAAAACATAATTAAAAATATATATTTAAATAAATAAATAAATAAATATAACACAAATTTCAAAAAATAATAAATAATAATAAAATCATATTAAAATATAACTTAAAAAAAAAACATGTTATAGATTAATTGAAAAAACAATTGATGAGAGAGTTGCGAGGGCTTCGATGAGCTGCCCAAATCCGACGCTGGAGGGCCACATGCAAGATGGCTGGAGCAGTGACCCTCTGTCACCAGGGCAAGGCGACCCATCGATTCCTAAAACCAACGTGTCACCCACACAACATTTTGTGGGTAGCACATTGATTCCATAAATAGACAGGCTACTCTGCCCGACATCGAAGGGTTGCAGGTAGGGCATCCCATCGATTCCTAGAATCAATGAGCCACCTCACCCCGACGCTTGAGGTCGCATACAATGCAGCTAAAGCGATAACAAAATTGTCGTAATGCCCACACAATTTTGTGTGGGTGACATGTCAAATCCAAGAATTGGCGGGCTGCCTCACCCTGACGACTGAGGACCGCATGCAGGGTGCCTAGAGCGTCGACATCGCTCCAATCACCCTAGCTGTGGCACTCAGGTGTGGGGTCGGGCAGCTAGTCGAAGCCCCGACCCCCTGCCCCCAAATATATATATATATATATATATATATATGTTTTATTTTTATTATTAATTATTAATTTATATTTTAGTGTGATTTTTTTTTATTAATTTATTTATTTTTCAAATTATGTTTTTCAGCGAGATATGTTTTTGTTATTTTTTTTTTTTTTTTAATGTTTGAATATTTCTCTTTTATGAGTTTTTTTTAATTTAATTATTTTATGCTTGAAATTTTTTGGGTTTTTTGCTTTTGTTTTTTATGATATATATATATATATATAATTGAATTTAATCTATATCGATTTAGTTATTAATAAAAGTTATTAAATCCTCAATGTTCTTCTCACACTCCCTAATGGTGTAATATTTTTATATTTAATCTTGGTCTTGCACTCTTCATATCTTCATTCTTATTTTTTTGTCCTTAAATATGGATGAAGTGTTCGCTCAAAAAGTCAAACACCTCAACAAAATCACACTGTACTCCAAAAAGCGTTATCAACAACTCTTTTTTTGTTTTTATGTTTTACTATATATTATTTTTAAAACTTTTTATTTTCATTTTTATTTATTGATCTATTTATTTACTTGTTTATCTTTTTTTGTTGCAGGGGTTGTGATGATGCTTGATTATGAGCTTTACCCCACTATGTGTCAATTCGATAGTTGATTTTTAAGTTTTCATTACAATGGATCTAAGTGTACCCCAACTATGTGCCAATTTCATGGTTGATTTTGAAGTTTTCATTGCAATGGGTCAAGTCCACCTCCACTATGTCTCAATTTGATGGTTGATTTTTAAAGTTTCATTGTTATGTGTCAAACTGTCTTAAGCGAAGATTTTAAAAGAGTTATACTTTTAGCATTTAAAATGAAAATTACTCTTAGTACAATAACTCTTTGGTTTAGGTATTCATTTAAAGATATTTTTTAGTCATGATATTGAGTTTTGATTCCATGAAAAATATTAAAATTAAGGTTTTTTGAAGTCGTGATATTTTATCTTTAACGCCACGGTTGAAAAATGTCAAAATTCTAAGGTTTTTCAGAGTCATGATATTTATTTTTAACGCCATGGTTGAAAATTGTTGGAATGTTTGGGTTTTTTTGAGATATGATATTTATCTTTAACATTATCATTGAAAATTACTGGAAATTTAAAGTTTTTTGGAGTCATCATATTTTATTTTTAATGTTATTACTAAAAACATTTATAATTTTAACCCAAAAAAAAACGTTGGTGAAACATCAACACTTTTCAATGTCATGGTGGTTTTTCATGCTTATTGCACAAAAATTTAGTTTTTTATGCTGGGAAAAATACTGAGAGGGGAGGGGGGTGAATCAATATTAGCACTGCACAATAATATTTTATTTTCTTTACCGATTTATATACGCGACTCTAATTAATCCAACTAGTGTGTGCACACGATTTTCTCAAATGAAACATGCGTATACCCCGATAACTTAATGTTCATATAAATATTCAGAAACTTTACTTAGCCTTGTTCATTAGTTATGCATAAGAAACTTAAGAAGTAAACATGTGTAGTAATAACAAATAAATCATCACACAAAGGCATCACACATGAACACCACAATTTAAGGTGGAAACCCAAGTCGGGATAAAACCACCACTGTTTCAGTCTCTGTCTTCAATATTTATTATATAGAAAACTGCTTACAATGTTGTACTGCTATAGACTCATAACAGTACATAGGCATCCACCTGCATAAGGCTACAACCTTCTCTCGTTCTCCAACTACTATTGGAAGGGAGCTCCAACCCCTTGATCTCGTTTACTAGCCACTACTGGAAGGGAGCTTCAATCCCCTGAACTGATCACAAACTTCTACTGGTAGGAAGATTTGACTTCCACATAGAAGGATTCAACCCTCAGAACCACTACAGACCGTGTTTCATAAATTTTCACATTGGATACAACAGCTTCAACACAAAACAATTTGTAGATGAACACTAATAGCCATCAACCAGTCTTCAAGCAGAACAGTGATATCATTGTAACCAGATCACATCATTAAACCCAAACTTTTGTATACTACACGAAAAATCAACTTCAACCCCGATCATTTAAAAAATAATTGTATGTGCTACTTTACTTACTGATACCTGTGTGTATATGCGCTTTCTTGTGGACAAACCTGCGTATAGATATTTATCTACTGAGATTTAGAGTTTTGTCCAGACTCATAATAGATTAGAGATATTCTGATACATTTTTTCAGATATACAGAATCCTTAAACAGTTAGTAACATTCATCATTCTCAACCAACCAATCACTGATCATCTTTATACATAATCAATTATCAACACAAATTGTATTCAAACAATCCAGATCTACATGAATACTTCATTGAAAGACAATAGAAACACAACACAAATTATCGAACATTTTCTTCGGCAATATTTAGAAAAACCGTAACTTCCATACACACCTTCACTAAAACTAACCTGCGGGTATACGCGCTTTCACCGTGATGAACCATTGTATAGATCTGTAAACATTACAAGACTATGAAACACTTCAAAGCTGCAAACTTGCTTAGATCATATCATTACTTCAACAATAATGTGACAGACCACAGATCTAAACAACTCATAAACAGATCATGCATATACATAGTCATTTTAGGTCTAGAGATCCTGATCCATTACTGTATTCACGAGTGCATCAAAATATCAGATCTATCTATTGAATATAGCCCAATCCATGCAGATATACTTCAAACTAAAGTATTCATTCAATTCTCATTCACATCCACACCCTTTGCACTATGATCTTCATCTCCTTATATAGTTTGAGCCTTAGCCAACACCATGAGCCAAAACCACACAAGTGCTGATTGTATTCTTGGACAAGATCAAATAGTCGTTACTGTGTTCAATATTGTGGGCTAATACCATGGTAAAGACCCTTGGTATTGTTAAAATTAGTGCACAAACTCATACACGACTTTGCTTCTTTGTACCAGCGTGTATATGTGACTTTTCTTCACCAAAAATACGTATAAATAAATTCACGACTTGGCTTCATTAAACCTACGTATGTACACGACTTCCCTTCATCAAACCTATGTATATTTCCTAAAACTTTACTTCATCATTCCTCTATCTTTGACTGTTATTCCTTTCTTTGTCACATTTGAACTGGCCTGTAGATACATCAAGTTTTCATATTCAACAAATAGGTTGCTATAAAAAAGGCAACTCATCGAGTAGGTTGCCATAAAGGACAACACATTGCATCAAAATGCCAACAATCTCCCCCTTTGGACTTGATGGCAACCATGTTGGTGTTTGATCACCACAACTTGTAGATATCGGTTAGACACATCACTCTCCCCCTTTGACATCAAGGGAAAAGGGTGAACCAATACAATAACGTTGAGATCTACGTTGCACTATATGGAATATACTCCCCCTGAACACATGTTGAAGCTTCAAAATAGATTTGCAATGAAATACATGACTCTATAACCTTTCCTATCACCAAGGACGCATACATACATGAATTATAGAAACAAGTGGCGTTGCATATTTGACTCAACTACCCAACCAAGTGGATTTACATATTTGAAGAAGTCCATACATGATTGAATATGACAATCTGTTATGAAAAAAATCCAAAAATAGAAGAAAAGAGAGATCAACGCCTTAGAAATCAGCCACTTTGAGGGGGCAACCTCCTTTACATTACATAAATGAACAATTCTTGGATGATTCAAATGAAAAAATATCCTTTATATACATAAGAGTCCATGGGGTCACAATAGAATCTTAGCCAACCTAACAATAATAATGTAAGGGCACAACAATAAAAATAGTGGGGTTTTATGGGGCACAATAATAATAATATGGGGAATATAGGGGTACAAAAATAACAATAAGGGGGCTACACTAACAACAATAAGGGACTACACTAGTAATATAGGGACCTAACATGCTCTTTTTTTTCAAAAAAGTGTTGTCCTCAACGCTTGAGTAGCTCTGGATGCTTCTGTATAAAATTTTCATCCTCCCACGTGGAATCTTTAGTGGGTAAGTTCTTCCACTTGATGAGATACTCTGAAATTGATCGATTTCGTAGTTGCCAATTTCTTGTTTCTGTAACTGTTTCAGGTTCCAATATGATTTTTCCTTCCTCATCAAGTTCTAGCACTATTGTTTGAACTGGAATTTTTTCACTTATAAACTTCTTTAAGCACGAAACATGGAAAAATAAGTGCACTCAAGAAGAAGAAGGAAGCTCCAATTTGTATTTCATATTAAAAATCTTTTGCAAAACCTTGTAAGGACCATAATACTTTAGCGATAATTTATTATCATTCTTAGCTTGCTTGAGGGACATTTGTTTGTATGGTTGTATTCGTAAAAATACCCAGTCTCCTACATCAAAACTTCTCTCGCTGGGATGTCGATATGCCTGTTGTGTCATTTGATTTTGTGCCAAATTTAGGTTTTCCTTTAAGAGTTGAAGAAATTGTTGTTGATTCTCGATGTGATCTTCCACTTCTTGAACCTTAGAATTTTCTCTTAAAGATGATGTGATGGACGGTGGATGATATCCATAAAGTGCCATAAATGGGGTCATTTTTGTTGTAGTATGGAAGGAAGTGTTATACCACCATTCAGACATAGGTAACCACTTGACCCATTGTGTTTGTTTATCAGATACAAAACAATGAAGATATCCTTCCAAAAAAAAATTCACTATCTCAGTTTTCCCATTGGATTGAGGATGATAAGATGAGTTATGGGCTAGTTGAGTACCCAAACAAGAAAATAATTTCGTCCAAAAAATTCTAGTGAAAATGGGATCTCTGTCGCTTACAATAATCCTTGGGTTTTCATGTAGCTTTTGAATTGTTTCCATAAATGAAGTATCAATTGTACTTGCTTTAAATGGACGAGATAATGCACAAAAGTGTGCATACTTGGTAATTCTATCAACTACCACCATGATGAAATCCATTGAAACCTCCTCCCAACGTTGACTTGGAATGGGTAAATGTTGTAGTAGACCCGGGGTCTTAATTGTCGCAACTCTATATATGCGGGCAAACCAAACATTTCGTCAAAAAATTTTGAATATCATATTGAAGGCCATCCCAAAAATAATCCTTCTTCACCCTGTGGTAAATTTTTTCTAAAATTGAGTGTCCTCCTAGAGGTCTGAATTTCCAAAAGAAATCTTTTGTTTTAGTTGGGAATTCTAACAAAAATATAAGCGATCTTTGTACCATAAGGAATCATTTTTTCAAATAAATGTATTAGATATACCGAGATCTTGCTGCAAATTTTGAATGAGTATTGTCCACAATTCTTTGTCATTCTTCCATTCCTCCCTTTCTTCAGTTATCCAATCTGGTTGGATAATAGAAATGGCACAAAGCAATGTTTCCACCTCCTCATCCTTTCTGGAGAGTGCATCTGCAACAACATTTAACTTCCCTTTTTTTATATGATTTGAAAGTCATAACCCAACATCTTTGTGACCCTTTTTTGATGCTCTTCTGAAGATAGTCTTTGTTCCAAAGATTATTTAAGACTATCATGATCAGTTTTTACCTTGAAGTGTCTTCCCATTAGGTAAGGTCAACATTTCTTTAGTGCATGTAGTATTGCCAAAATTTACTTCTCATAAATAGCTTTCTATAAATAATTTCATTTGATTGGACGACTTTCGAAAGAAGTGGGTCTTCCTTATTGCATTAAAACAACACCAATTCCATTTCCTGAGGTATCAAAATCCATAATAAAGGTTTTTGTGAATTATGGCGTAGCTAATATTGGTGCTAGGCACATTGCCTCTTTAAGATGTTCAAAGGCCTTAGTTGCTTCAGGAGTCTGTGAAAATGCATCTTTCTTCATTAATGTTGTTAGAGGTGCTTCTATTCTCCCATTTTTCTTAACAAAATTGCGATAATACCCTGTTAACCAGAGAAATCCTTGCAATTTCTTTATGGTTGTGGGCACTTTCCATTCCTTAATGTCTTTAATTTTTTTAAGGTCTACCTTAACACCCTCTTGAGATATAATATGACCCAGATATTCCACCTCTTGCACTTCAAAGAAAAATTTGGATGTATTTGCATATAATTTTTTTCTCCTCCAATATTTTGAGCACCTTGACAACATGTTGAACATGATCCTTCCAAGACCTGCTGTAGATTAGTATATCATCAAAAAATACTAACACAAATTTTCTAAGGAAGGGTTTAAAAATGGAATTTATCAACCCTTTAAATGTATAAGGTGCATTGGTAAGGCCAAAAGGCATGAAAAAAAATTCATAATGACCCTCATGAGTTTGAAATGTTGTTTTTAGAATATCTTTAGTCTTCATTCTAATTTGATGATATCCTGAATGAAGATCCAACTTGGTAAAATAAATTGCTCCATGTAATTCATCCAATAATTCATCAATCACATGAATGGGAAATTTATCTTTAATAGTGAGCTTATTGAGCCCCCTATAATGCGGACCCATGCGCCATGATCCATCCTTCTTATGCACCAATAATACTGGAGTAGAGAAGGAACTTTGAATAGGTTGAATTATACCAACCTCTAACATTTCTGCAATCATACATTCAATTTCGCTCTTTTGGACATAAGGATATATGTAAGGCCTGCTGTTTGGAGGAACACTTCCTAGAATCAAATTAATAGCATGATCATGATCATGGATAGGTGGGATTCCTTTGGGAGTTTCAAATACCTCGGAATGATTTTCCAAGACTTTTTGGAGATCTGGAGAAATAGATGATTTTGATGTTAGAACTTCTAGTGAGCATAATTATGTAATTATGCCTTGTTTTTCTTTCTTCAGAAGCTTTGTCATGACATTAGAGCTTATTATCTTTCCCGTCTTCCCTGTGATACTCCGCAATTCAAATTCCTTTCCTTCCAAAAACAATTCAAGAAAAGTTCTTGAAAATTAAAAGCTACCATCCCCAAAGATTGCAACCATTGCACTCCTAGTACAACATCAACACCTCTCATTGGAATGGAAAGAATTGGACTATTCAATACATACTCCCCCATGGTTAGCTTGATATTATGGCATTTTTAGACCAATTTATAGTCCCTCCATTTTCAACCATCACTTGACACTCTGGTGCTTGGTATAGGAAGCAATTCAATTCCTTGGCTACCTTACAATGAATAAAATTATGGGTACTACCTGAATCAATCAACACTATTACATTTTTCTTCTTTATATTTCCTTCTATCTTGAGATTTTGAGGAGCGGTAATTCCTACTAATACATTACAGCATATGGTCGGACTCATTTCTTATTTCTCTAGGGTTGGTTCCTGGTTTATATCCTCTTCTTTTGAAGTTTCTTGTTCATTTTATTCCTCCTCTTCACAATCTATGTAAAATAATTTCTTCTCAGCACACTTATGACCTTTAGTGTATTTTCTATCACAACTGTAGCAAAGCCCTTTTTCTTTTTTTTCTTCCAATTGTTGTGGTGTCAACCTTGTAGGTTGTGGAAGTCTAGGAGTAGCAACACTTCCATCTTTATAGATGTGAGTGGTAGGCTTCCTTGTCGCCATAATTTTACTTTCAATTTTTCTTGCCAACCTGAATGCCTTCTCCAATGAATCAGGTTCCCAAAGGCGAACCTCATGTTGGGTGTTATCCTTTAAAGTCCCTATGAAGACATCAAATATGTGTTCTTCTGGAATATTAGTTACCCTTATATTCAATTTTTGGAAGTCCTCAATGTGTTCCACCATTGAACCCTTTTGTTTGAGATTTATCAATTGGAAAATAAGGTGTTGCTCTTTGTATCCTCATAATGTGTTATCATTTCCTTCGTAAAAATTGACCAAGTGATAATTTTTTTATGAGAGAAAAGCCATCGATACCATACAAATGCATTTTTTTCTAAATGTAAAGTTGCAATGCATACCTTTTATGTGTTTTTCACATTATGGAGATCAAAATATTTATCCATCTGTAGTATCCATGTTAAGGGATCCTTGCCATCAAACTTCCTCATATTGAGCTTTGGAATATGGTGGGTCTTCAATCCAACATTATATTTTATGAAATCACGATTAACATTTATTTTTTTCTCATCATGAGTTTCCCATATGACATTTTATCCGTTAGGAATCATTTATTGTATAAACTTTGTAAAAAATTCCTTCAAACCTTCCATGTTTTATTTTAGATCATTCTTCATGTCTTCCATGTTGTCTTTCATTTTTTCATCTATTTCATCCATCTTAGCTTCCATGCCATCCATCTTAGCTTCCATGACATTCTTCAAACCATCCATCTTAGCTTCGATGCCTTTCTTTGAAACTTCCATTTCATTTTTTGTTTCTCTTTGAGAGAGCGAAATTTGGTGCACTTGGTCTTGTAATTTTGATACATCATGTTGCACTTCTTCCTCTTCATGAGTCATAGTAGAGCCTTCTGAGGGCTTAAAGGGTTTTGAATTTTTTTTAGGGGCCATTTTAGAACCAAATACTGATATATATGCTTCAATATGCCCTTGGAATCACTTCAAAATGATTTTTCAAACAAGACTTATGCAATTTGAAAATAAATACACACCTTTTTCTTTCTTTTGAGGAGCTCGATATTAAAAATGATGTATCTCTGGAATTTTGGATCCTCGAGATTTTATCTTTGGTCCTTTAGTATCCCATTGAATCTTCTTTCCAATTCCACAAGTCTGACCTGATTTGGATTCTTCAAGTTAAAGTTATGCTTAATCTTTCGAAATGACCTAATTATGGACTGGTTCAATAAAGCAAACTTTTATAGCATGCAACGTGTCATTGCTTCCTCTTTTGACTCTGAAATTGATATAAAATAAACTACAGTCCATGTAATTTCAACCAATTTTTACAGAATTCCAATCTGATGCTTAGAGAGAGAGTTATGACGATTTTCCCAAGGCCACCTCTTTGAGATGAAATTTAAGAGCCTGCAAAAGCCCTAACTTCCACAAATCATATCTCTGAAAATATCGCGAACCAAGATCTAAAATTTTTACACGACGTTCGTCAGGATTTATTAACAAATGGGTTTTTTTTTAAGCTTTTTAACCTTCATAGAAAAAAATTTATAGTGAAAATTCCATGGTGACTTGTTTGAAGCAACAAAACCCTAGAATCCAAATCTCTGATACCAAATGTTATGAAACTAGCTCCAAAAATAGAATAAAAGAGAGAACAATGCCTTATGATTCAACCACTTTGAGGGGAAACCTCCTTTACATTACAGAAATGAAAAATTCTTGGATGATTCAAATGAAAAAACCTCCTTTCTATATATAGGAGTCCATGGGGTCACAATATAATCCTAGATGACCTAACAATAATAATGTAATTGCATAACAATAACAATAGTGGGGTTTTATGGGGTACAATAATAACAATATGGGGACTAAAGGGGTACAAAAATAAAAATAAGGGGGCTACTTTAATAACAATAAGGGACTACACTAGTAATATAGGGACCTAACACAATCTTTACATCATAGGTCTCATAATGACCCTTACATCAAATTACTAATATGAGTTTATAACCAAGACCATAGGAACTCAATAGAGAGAGATCATTGAACACACTTTAGCAACCAACAGAATGTCAAAAATGCATTATACCCAGCAAGGCTAATGCTCCGCCTAAACCTGTGCATCCTAAGCATTTTCAACAACCAATCCATCAAAGCATCTTCATTAAGCAGATATACATCAAATAATAAAATGCAGCTTGAAAAACCATAACAGTAGTTGTACCCATCAACGCCAAATCATATCTGTCAGCAATATGGAAAATATTGTTCTTGAAGGCTGCTTCACTGAAAAAGGATCCATACATGACTGTATGGAGAGAAAATTTCACCTGCGTACCGAATTTAATATTCTGAAATTAAACAGATCAGATAATTGAGGCAGAGACAACTCTCAGCTTTTGTATGAGATATTCAAATGCTTCTCTGGGAAGAGGTTTAGTAATTATGTCAACAACTTGTTCTTTGGAGGGAACATATTCCAATTTAACCTTTTGCTCAAGCACTCGTTCTCGTAAAAAGTGATACTTGATAGGAATGTGCTTGGTTTTGAAATGCATAAGAGGCTTTTACGAGATACTGATAGAACTTGTATTATTACATAAGATGGAGATGGGAGGAGAACATTTAATTTGAATATCTTGTAATTTCTGCATCATCCAAATAATTTTTGTGCAACATGATGCAACAACCACATATTTTGTTTCTACTATATATAAGGCAATGGAACTTTTTTTTCTTCCTAAACCATGATACTAATCGGGGCCCCATATAAAATGCATCTCTGCTAGTGCTTTTCCGGTCATCAACATTTCTAGCTCAATCCGCATATGTGTAAGCATGAAGAGTAAGATCAACATTGTTAGGTCCCTATATTACTAGTATAGTCCCTTATTGTTGCTAGTGTAACCCCCTTATTGTTATTGTTGTGCCCCTGTAACCCCCATATTGTTATTATTGTGCCCTTACATTATTTTTAGGTCGGCTAGGATTAAATTGTGTCCCCATGGAATCCTATATATAAAAAGGAGGTTTTGGTCATTTCAATCATCCAAGAATTATTCATTTATGTAATGTATTGGAGATTTTCCCCTCAAAGTGGTTGATTTCTAAGGCGTCAATCTCTCTTTTCTTCTATTTTTGGAGCTGGTTTCATAACATTTGGTATCAGAGCTTTAGATTCTAGGGTTTCGCTGCTCCAAATAGGTCATCGTGGAATTTTCACTATAAATTTTTTTCTACGAAGGTTCAGAAGCTGAAATTTTTATAGAGCGAAGACAAAATCCTAAGGAAAGTCATGGAAATATTTCAGATCTTGGTTCACAATATTTTCGGAGATATGATATGTGCAAGTTAGGGATTTTTGCAGGCTCCTGAATTTAACCTAAATATGTCATCGTGGCATTTTCGCTATAATTTTTTTCTACGAGGGTTCATAAGCTTATATTTTCACAGAGCGAATCTGCAATCTAGATGAACCCTGTGGGAAAATCTCAGAGCTTGATTCGGAGATATTTTCGAAAATTATCATAGCTTGATCCTGATGAACACCATTCATGTGATTGATGAATTGTTGGATGAATTACATGGAGCAATTTATTTTACTAAGTTGGATCTTTGTTCAAGATATCATCAAATTAGAATTAAAACTGAAGATATTTTGAAAAAAACATTCAAACTCCTGAGGGTCATTTTGAATTTTTGGTCATGCCTTTTGGCCTTACCAATGCACCTTCTAGATTTCAAGGGTTGATGAATTCCATTTTCAAACCCTTCCTTAGAAAATTTGTGCTTGTATTTTTTGATGATATACTAATCTACAACATGTCTTGGAAGGATCATGTTCAACATGTTGACAGGGTGCTCAAACTATTGGAGGAGAAAAAATTATATGCAAAAAGATCGAAATGTTTCTTTGGAGTACAAGAGGTGGAATATCTAGGTCATATTGTATCTCACGAGGGTGTTAAAGTAGACCCTAACAAAATTAAAGCCATTAAGGAATGGAAAGTCCCCACAACCATAAAGCAATTGCGCATATTTCTTGGGATAACAGGGTATTATCACAAGTTTGTTAAGAATTATGGGAGAATAGCAACACCTGTAACAACATTATTGAAGAAAGATGCATTTTCATGGACTCCTGAACCAACTAAGGCCTTTGAACATCTTAAAGAGGCAATGTTCCTAGCACCAGTATTAGCTGCGCCAGACTTCACAAAAACCTTTATTGTGGAATGTGATGCCTCAGGAAATGGAATTGGTGTTGTTTTAATGCAAGAAGGAAGACCCATTGCTTTTGAAAGTCATCCAATCAAAGGAAAGTATTTACAAAAGGCTATTTATGAGAAGGAAAAGTTGGCAATACTACATGCACTAAAGAAATGGAGACCTTACCTAATGGGAAGACACTTCAAAGTAAAAATTGATCATCATAGTCTTAAACACTTTTCAGAAGAGCAGCAAAAATGGGTCATAAAGATGTTGGGTTATGACTTTGAAATCATCTAAAAAAAGGGAAGCTAAATGTTGTTGCAGATGCACTCTCAAGAAAGGATGAAGAGGTGGAAGAATTTATTTGTGCCATTTCTATTATCCAACCAGATTGGATAACCGAAGCAAGGGATGAATGGAAGAAGGACGAAGAACTGTGGACATTCATTCAAAATTTGTAGCAAGATCCTAGTACATCTAACATTTACTTGGAAAAATGATTCCTTATGGTACAAAGATCGCTTATATATTTGCAAGTATTCCCAACTAAAACAAAATATTCTTTTGGAATTGCACACTTCTCCTTTAGGAGGACACTAAGTGTTATCACTATAAAAATTTTCCAAACTTGGACAGTTTATATTTGTTCCTAAGTCATGGTCTTGGAATAGGGGTTAAGTCATTTTTATGTTTTTAGAGTCTAAGTCGTAAGGTTAGAGTCTCATCTCCATCATCAAATAAGGTCCAACAACTTTATTTCACACTTTAAGGGTCCCATGTTATGTTTCGGAAATCATGTATTTATTCACTTTGAATTTTTTTTCTAATAAGCCATGAAACCACATTTTTGTAGCACAGAAAGTGTTAAAAATTTCTTTTGTGCTATGAAAACGCTGGTCTTTTCATAGCGCAAAACCCTGAAAATACATTACACGCGCTACGAAATCAGGGATTCGTAACCAATCTTGTCCAACTGTCAAATCCATCAAATTTCGTTAAATTTTTGTGAGTAGGTGTCAGTCCACAAACCCTTTCTCCCACATGCAACCATTCACAACCATCATGAGATTTGTTAAGGGTCATTTATCATTAGTCATTTTAAATTTTGAAAAGGGACGGTTGTCCTTGGTTATATTATCTCATGCAAAAACACTTGCTGCATGTTTTTCTTCGAATGAAAAGCTTATGGTAAGCATAAACTAGAGCTTCTCTCAATTATCATGCGAGATTGAACCAGTTATCAAGTGAGGCTGAACCCTTAATCAAGCGAGCCAGTTTCTTTGAAATCAAGCGAGCTAGTTTATTACAGGTTTTTTGAAGCCACAAGGATTCTGAGTGAAAGATGACAGAGGAGAAAAGAAACCACATATTAGGTCACTGTTTGAGAATGGAACCTAAAGGCATAGAGGCTCTCACCAATGATAAATCAGTTGAAGAAGCTTTCAAGAAAGTAGGATGTTGGAGATTCTGTGAAAAGCTACAGGGAGGTCATAATCAAGTCACAAAAGATTTTTCCATTAATTTCATAGGTTCAAATACAAAGGTTGGATGTTTAAACTTACCAATTTCTCCTGAAATTATACCTTCAGTGACATAGATTCCAAGGGGAGAAGAAAGGCAGTTCAAGAACTTCAGGTTTGAAATGGAACCTTGTAAAATATTTTTGAAGCCAAAGTTTGTGGACACAGATTTAACCAAAGCAGTGCTAAGAGGTTATGTCAAGGATACATTTGATAACCTACTCTCCAACATTCAAAGGTACTTCACCTATGAAGGAAGATACCATAAGGTGTATTCTTACCATTTCAAGCTCTTATTGCATTTCACTGGAATAATTTCACTAGATTTACCTTTCTTTCTGTTTCAGAGTTTGGCCAAGATGGCAGATAAGGTGCAGATGAAAACTCAGGCATGTGAAACTTCATTATTCCATCATGGTCTTATTAAATTAATAGTTTTGCATGAAATTCAAAGGGTGAATAGAGAATGGTCTGCATTTCTGTTTTTGTGTGGATTTGGGGTGGAAACATATGGAACAACTGTAAGCCCTAGGGCCAAGAAAAAATCACCATCTAAAACCACTAACCCTGCAGAAACAAGATCAAAGAGATTTGTCAAGTTAAAGCCTAGAAAAAAAAGTGAAAGGGCCAGAGATTAAAAAACTAGCAATTATTCAAGAAACCTCTCAACCCGCATGAAAGAGGATAACCAAAGGTAAGGAAGCAGTGCAGGAATAGTCAACCAGCAAATCAGTCTAGAAAAGGTTGACTAGAAGTCAAATAGCAAGGGAAAAAGACAAAACAATGGTTTCAAAAGAAGATCCAGGTTTAAAAGGTAGTTTGAATGATATTTTACAAGCTATTGACATTGAGGAATCTCCTTTAGTGTAGGCAGATTTTATAAATTTGGATGAAGGGAAATCTAAGAAAATCAAATCCTCCAAAAAGCTGGATTTTAATGATGAAATTTCAGAGTTTGTTTTCAAGCCCAGAAGGCCTCTAACTAGGAATTCAAAAAAGTTGCAATGACTGGATGTGGAGTTAGATAAAGCTGGAGAAGTTTCAAATGTTTATGAGGAACCCATAGAACTTTCATCACCCATGCTTGAATATGAAAGAAACAGAGTTTTCCATACTCAAAGAGAAAAGAGCAATTATGAAGGAATGAAAGAAAAACTAAGACTAGCCAATCTTCAAATTGCTAAGCTTGAGAAGAAAGCAAGAAAACATCTGGTGGAGAAGATAAAATTTGACAGAATTAAAGCTTTGTGGGAACTTGAAATAGTTTCAAAACCTAAAACAGTCAGTAGTGAAGCTCAGTTTTTCACCTCAACTCTGCCTGCAATCAAAGAGGCTAAATTTGTGAGCAGGATAAATGTAAATTTAAGGGCCACTAACAGGAGGTTGAAAAGGAACATCGATGATCTTGAAATCCAATTGGAAAACTCTGAAGAAGGTCAGGCACAATAGAAGTAAGACAGTAAGTGAAAAATCCCTAATATAATTTTGTTTTTGGAAAGACACCACTTTTTGAAAACATGGAAAAGTTGACTTATACTGATTTCAAGGTCTATTAGCATCAAATTCACCATTAAAGGACTTTAAATATTTTTAAGATTTAAAGGTGATGAAGAAACTGTGTAATATGGAGATACACAGTAGTTTCGTAGAGCGCTACGAAACTGCTGTAGGTGACATACACAGCAGTTTCGTAGCGCACTACGAAACTGTTGTAGGTGCAGTTTTAAATATTTTTTCAAGATTTCAAGAGATAAATCACCTAGTTTTTGAGGTGTGGATGCTGCTAGAAGATGGAAATGGTTCACAAATGAAGTTAAAAGGGTTAAAGTAAGAGGAATTGGATGTTAAGAAGATGTTTACAAAGGCATAGTTACTGCGCTACGAAAACAACTGATATTTTCATAGCGTAGGCACATCAACTTTCTTTACAGTCTTGCAAGGGCTTATTTTTGCGCAAGTGGAAGGACATGGTTCCATAGAAATGATCACTTATCACATATATAAAAGGTCCATTTTTTTGAGCGAAAGGATTCAAGGAGCATAAATGAAGGTTACAGCTATATTGCAGGAAACATTTTCCTAGTTTTCAAGACAGATAAGGGATAAGATAACAGAATATGACAACAAGGTTATGGACATCATCAAGGTCGAAGATTAGGAGGAGCAGTTGTCAAACATAATATTTAATTTTTAGATAAGGTTGTTTTAGTCATAAGAAGGAGCTTTACTCCTAATTGTATTAGGACTCTAGAACAGACAGTTAACTGTCACATGTAATTAATAGTCAGTTTTAGAGTAAATAGGTGTCAAACTAAGATAGAATTCGAATTCTTCTGAAGATGGATCATAGAATCCAATTTTGTGATGACTCTATAAGAGAGATGAGGTCGAATTCCTCAAGGTTGGAAATTTTCATGAACAAGCAGACTATGTTACTATAGTAGACTGTGTGTTTTTATCATAATATAAATATTGGCTTACTACTCAGGATTCAGAAAGAGTTTTTAATGTATGATCTTACTATGAATTTCCTTATCTATTTATTTGCAGTGGTATAAACATATATTACTTAGAATTCATTGGAAAATTCTCTAATTTCCTGTATATGTTTGTAAACTGTGTTTTGTTCACTCTGTTTTTGTTTCACTGATACACTGAAGAACTCTAAAATGCCCTAACTTCCATGATAAGACGATGTTGATGTTTTCTGGGAAAATACCTAGACTCCATTGCCCAATAGATGTATGTTGATCATTATCTCAACCAATCATACATTTTATCCAACTTATTCCTAGAGTTAGCCATCTTATCTTTATTTCAAAATCTTAAACCTAATGAGAGAGCCCTCTCAGGTTGAGGAGGCTAATCCTCAACCATAATTTTGGTTTGAAATAGTTACACTGAGGTAGCCTGACCAGCAACCTATAAGGACCTATTTTGGTGATAACACTCAAGATTTTTAAAAAATTACCACATGGTGAAAAAATAATTTTTTCGAGATGGAATTAAATCGGATATTCAAAATTTTGTGGCAGAATGTTTGGTTTTCCAGCAAAATAAAGTTGAGATAATTAACACCCCAGGTATTCTACAACCTTTATCCCTTCCAAGTCAACATTGGAAGGAGATTTCAATGGATTTTATCATAGGTTTACCTAAGTCTGAAGGAAAGAGTGTCATCATGGTGGTAGTTGATAGAATTACCAAGTATGCACACTTTTGTGCATTATCTCATCCATTTAAAGAAAGTACAATTTCTACTGCATTTATGGAAAAGATTCAAAAGTTACATGGAAACTCAAAGATTATTGTAAGTGACAGAGATTCCATTTTTACAGGAAATTTTTGGATGGAATTATTTTCTTGTTTGGCTACTCAACTAGCTCATAGATCATCTTATCATCCTCAATCCAATGGTCAAACTGAGATATTGAATAAATGTTTGGAAGGATATCTTCGTTGTTTTGTATCTAATAAGCAAGCACAATGGGTCAAGTGGTTACCTCTCGTTGAATGGTGGTATAACACTTCCTTCCATACTGCAGCAAAAATGACCCCATTTATGGCACTTTATGGATATCATCCACCATCCATCATGTTGGGGTTCCCATGTTTTGGCAAATTTGGCAATACCAAAAGATAAGACAACATCAAACCACTTTGGGATCCTAGGATCTAGTCCTCCTAGATCCGGAGAGGGATCTCTCCAATAGAACAAAGAATGATATATATTTGAAGCTCAAAATTAGATTTTAGGCTAGTTATGAAGCACAAAGGGGGTTTAAAATTATTTGGTTGGTTGGTTTCTGGGTTGAGCCATGAGATCATAGACTGAGAAGGTAATGGGAAGAAAGAAGCAGAGCAATAGGACGTTTCGGTAAAGAGGATAGATCAAGAAAGTGCCATCCATTGGGCTATGGAATCATGAAAGGGAATTACTTGCAAACCACTAGCCAAGGCTTTCAGACGGCAAGTCATCTATACTAAAGGATATTTTAGATAGATGGTGAAATGGAAAATTAAGGATTGAAAGTGAAATAAGGAAAACCACCCAATTTCTGTCTATAGATCAGGTCAAAGGTCCTTTAACTCCAGACTTTCTTGGACATACTCAAAGGCAGCTTTCAAAGGAGGGACAAAGGGGCAGCTTATAGATCGGACCAGAGGTCATTTAACTCCAGGTATGCTTTAGCATGCTCCAGGGAAAAACAGAGATAATTTTAACAGAGCCAGGGTCTGTAGATCAGAGAAGGACTTTGAACCTTCAACGCTTTGACACTAGCAAGAATATCCAAGCAGCAAACCCTGAATTCATACATCAGCTAGCAGCATATGGAACCGATACACTGGTTAAATTAGCTGAATTTACTCTTAGATTCACAATCAGCATAAAACATTAAAGACAAGGAGAGCAGAAACATAGGGTACCTAACAAGGGTAAATCCTATGCCAGATTTCTGATGCAAGCCAGAAGACCAATGAACAGCATGAAAATGTACATAAACGATATAAAGAGAGAAACATTACCTGTAGTAATAGACCAGGATCCTGTGAAATTTGCTTGATTAATTTATGCAAAACCAGTCACATACACTGAGCTCAATGGCTGATCATAGTCCAAACTTTCTCTTCCCAGCCTACTACATTACAAACTACTCTGCTACTACCTCCCAAGACTGTTCTATCAATCAAACTGAATCCCTCAAACAGCAACGACAACAACCGAACAACAAAATTTTTTCTTGGGGATTCTTATAGGAGAAGAGAATAAAAATAGTAGATGATATTCATTAAATGGATCTCATTAAGACAGAGTGGAGAAAGAGTTCATGCCCACTCTCCTTAATGGCAATTTGCATCTCTATAAGTACTCTATATTATGGTTTGGGAGTCTCTGTCAGGTCGGCTTTGACCTTTGATGTTTCGTGAAGTCCTTCTGGCTGTAAGGCCCTCTGTTCTGTCTTCTAAAGCAAGTAAGGTGACTGAAAGGTCTTCAGGTCTCCATGCTTCCATAACTATAGTCCTGACAGTCTTTAAGAATTTTCTGTCAGAGTAATTAACTATTTCTGGGCTCAAGGAGGCATGGAGACTGTTGTAGGAAGGTGTACCTTTGGAGAAAACGCGCTCTTACTGTTATGTAGCGCTGATATGACTTGCTGGTGCGCTCTTTGGTCTGTAAACTGCACTTTATCCTCTGAAGTCGGGATTAGGCACTAAATATTTGATTGACAGGCCCAAATCCCTCAAAAACGCTTTTGTTGTTTCACTTTGTCGCTGCTATAACGGCCTCTCTGTGCTTCGAATCACAATGGCTGTGATTACAGCAAACAAAGTGAATTAATCACTCTGTATACCCTGCACAGTAAAAATGAACCAATTATAAAATACAGGGAGGGGTGGAAGGAATGCTGTGGAGGCTTGGAGGAACGGTGGTGGCAACTATGGAAACGGTGGATGCAATGGACAATGGTGGAGAAATAACACTTTAGTGCTAAAGCACCAAAGCTTAAAACTTGGGCAAATACAATGGAAAACACATAAAATGAAAGAAGCGGGGCTTATGATGTGGGACTCGGCATGGGTGAAGGGCGATTAACTGCGGACCACTAGATCATAAAAAGATCAACGGTGGAGATAGCGTTGGAGGATCGCAATCGCAAAGGGCGGAGGGTGGCACCGTTTGAAAATTGTGATTGCAATTGCGCGATTGAGCACTGGCCGTTGGATCATGGGACCACATCAACGACCCACATTCAATCAGAGGGAGATGGAGAGGGGCCACGGAGCGATAATTCGATTAGTGCTGGGCCATTGGATTCGGAGCCAGATCGATGGCGGAGATTAAATCGGAGGGGATGAAGGTTGGTGCGATGAGTGGGAGGCGATGAGATCTGGGCCGTTAGATCTCGAGAGATCAACGACGGAGATCAAATCGGGGATCGCAATCACAAAGGGTGGAGGATGGCACCATTAAGAACTTGCGATTGCGACGGAGGGATTAAGCGCCAGCCGTCGGATCTGGCGGGAATATCGACGGTTCAAACATGATCGTAGGGGCAAAAGGGGAGGAGCGACGGGCACGATGCGATTAACGCCGGGTCGTTGAATCCTAACTGATCAACGGTCAGGATCGCGACGGAGGTCTATAGACCAAAGCCCAATTGCATCGGGGATTTTAAGTTAACAAAGAAATGCACTCGCCCAACACCTCCGATTGCAATAAGCGCCCGGGGCTTAAACGTTTGGTCTTGGGCACGGGGCATATGGAGGGGAAGTGGTTAAGGGGCTAGCCGAAAGGGGCTTAAGCCTTATATGTAAAATGAGTGATTTTGGGCCTATTTTCAATGCATTTTAAGGCCAAATAGGGGTAACGGTAGAGGAAAAAGGGATTATTAGCCAAACAAAGGGCATTTGAAGGGTTTAAAAGGGGCAATAGGATGATTTCGAAGGGTAAGAAGGGAATTAGAAGGGGAGACAAGGGGATGAAAACAGAGGTTTAGAAGGGATGATATAAGGGGAAAAAGGAGGCCTTTTGGGCATTTATTCACAAAAAGAGAGGCTTTATAACTGGAAACAACAGTGGGGATTTATCAAAGGACAAGGGCATAAGGAGGCTTCAAGGATGATGTGTTTTCAGAGGGAAATGCATTTCTTGAAGGCTCAAAAACATTTTAGCCCCCTGTTTGCTTGTCAAAAAAATTATAGGGGGCTAACACATCACATCTTCTTTAAGGGAAAATTCTAAGGTTCAAGCAGTGGAAGATCACATCGAGCATTAACAAGAAGTTCTCCAACTCTTAAAGAATAACCTAAATTTGGCACAAAATCTAATGAAACAATAGGCAGATCAACATTGGAGTGAGATAAGTTTTGATGTAGAAGACTGGGTATTTTTATGACTACAACCCTACAAAAAAATTTCCCTCAAGCAAGCTAATAAGGATAATAAATTATCACCAAAGTACTATGGTCCTTACAAGGTGTTGTAAAAGATTGGTACTATGGCATACAAATTGGAGTTTTCTACTTCTTTGCGAGTGCATCTAGTTTTCCATATTTCATGCTTAAAGAAGGTTATAGGGGACAAACTTCTAGTTCAAATAATATTTCAAGAACTTGACGAGGAAGGAAAAACCATATTGGAACTTGAAGCAGTCACGGAAAGAAGGACTCGACAGCTACAAAATCGATCAATTTTAGAGTATCTCATCAAATGGAAGAACTTATCCACTGAATATTCTACATGGGAGGATGTGAATTTTATACAGAAGCACCTGGAGCTACTCAAGCATTGAGGACAACACTTTTTTGAAGGAGAGGAGCATGTTAGGTCCCTATATTACTAGTATAGTCCCTTATTGTTGCTAGTGTAACCCTCTTATTGTTATTGTTGTACCCCTGTAACCCCCATATTGTTATTATTGTGCCCTCACATTATTATTGTTAGGTCAGCTAGGATTACATTATGGCCCCATGGACTCCTATATATAGAAAGGAGGTTTTGGTCATTTCAATCATCCAAGAATTGTTCATTTATGTAATGTATTAGATGTTTCCCCCTCGAAGTGGCTGATTTCGAATGCGTTGATCTCTCTTTTCTTATATTTTTGGAGCTGGTATTCTTGGGATACAATAGACCAAAATCTTGAGTTCCTTGTAGATATTTGAATATTATTTTTACTACCTAAAGATGTGACTCCTTTGGATTGTATTAGAGTCGTCCAACAATCACAACTTTATGCATGATATCCTGTCTAGTCCTTATTAGATAAAGCTGACTTCCAATCATAGATCTATACTCTGGTTGGTTTACCATGGGAGAATCATCATGAGAACTAAGGTTACATCTGCTCACCATTGGAGTTTTCACAGGTTTGCAGTCTCCCATCCAATACTTCTTAAGAATCGGCTTGAGATATTTTTCTTGTGAGAGAAAGATGCCATATTTTTCTTGTTGTAATTGTAAGCCAATAAAATATGTTAGTTCCCCAAGTAAATACATTTCAAATTCATGTTGCATAACATAAGAAAATTTCTGACCCATGGATTCTTCATTACTCCCAAAAATGATTTCATCAACATAAACAACAATAATTAACAATTTATCGTCTTCAATTTTTGTGTATAAGTTATTGTCTGCAGATCCTTTCATGAAACCTTGTTGTTGAAGATATTTCTGAAGACGATAGTACCATGCTCAAGGGGATTTTTTTAGGCCATATAGGGCCTTTTTAAGTTTGCAAAAAAAAAATCATCATTTCCCATAATGAATCCTTTTGGTTGTTCTATATAAACTTTTTCTTCCAGATCACCATTAAGGAAAGCATATTTACATCCATTTGATAAACCTTGAATTGTTGAAAACTTGAAAATGCAAGAAACATTCTTATGGTTTCAAGTCTAGCTACTGGTGTAAATGTTTATTTAAAGTATAAAGCTTCTTATTGAGCATACCCTTTACAAACAAGTCTAGCTTTGTTTCTAATTACATCTCCATTTTCATTTAACTTATTTTTGAATATCCACTTTGTTCCAATAACATTTTTATCATGATGTCTTGGAACCAATTCCCACGTATTGTTCTTTTCAATTTGATCTAGTTCTTCATTCATTTCCTTACTCCAAAATTAATCTTTACTATCTTGATTTACAGTTTGTGGTTCAATTGTGGATAATAGTGCTAGACAACTGGGAGATCCTACAAGTGTTCTTCTTGTTTGTACCCCTGGTTCCTTTTCTCCCAAAATTTGAGATTTTGGATGATTCTTTTGAACATACTTGGATGATGTCTTTTCTGATGAATATTCTTTTGGTGCTTCATTAGTTTCTTCTTCTATATCATTATGATTTGATGAGAGAAACCATTCATCATCATCATCATCATCCTCGTTTGTTGTTATTTCCATTTTGGGATTTGTAAGTGTTTCATCAATCACAACATCAATACATTCAACAATCTTCTGAAATCTCTTATTGTAGCATTTGTATGCTTTACTTCTAGAAGAGTAACCAAGAAGTGTTCCTTCATATGCTCTAGGTTCAAGCTTACCAAGTTTTTTTTTTTTTTTGATAAAAAAATTTCTTTCAAAAAAATTAAAGTGCTTCACAGTAAGAGTATTACCATACCAAATTTTATAAGGATTTTTATCACTATTCACATGAACATCAGCCTTGTTGAGAATATTTACGACGGTATGAGCAGCTTCACGCCAAAAGGTGTCAGGAGTCCCAAATTCATCAAGCATAGCACGAGCCATTTGTTGAACTGTTATGTTCATTCTTTCTACCACGCCATTTTGTTGCGGAGTTCCAGCTATAGAGAACTGTCTTTTTATACCATATTGTTCTTAGAAATCAAAGAATTCATCTGATACGTATTCTCCTCCTCGGTTTGATATGAGACATTTGATTTTTAGATCTAATTCATTTTCAACTAAATATTTGAATACTTTGAATTTTTCAAATGCTTCATCTTTGTGTTTCAATAAACCAATCCAACAGATTCTAGAAAAGTCATCAATGAATAAGATATAGTATTGTTCTCCACGAGGTGACTTTTTTCTTACAGGCCCACACAAATCAGTACCTATAAGTTCAAGAGGCTTACTTGTTGATTCTTCTTTTGCATTAAATTGAACCTTGGTTTTCTTACCAAATTCATATTACTTTCATATGGTATTTTCTGGTAAATTGATGTTGGGTAGATCATGAACAACTTTGAACCTACTTGATTTGCTTATTTGAGAAAAGCTCAGATGTCCCAATCTTCTGTGCCACAACCAGTTTTCTACAAATTTTCCTAGATAACATTGTTCTTGGCCACCTTTCAATATATACAGATTGCTTGGTGTTCTTGCTCCTTTTATCACGATCTTTCTTGTGTCGATTTTACGAACCACACACTCTTTTGATTGAAATACAACTTCATTTCCTTGGCCACACATTTGACTAACACTAAACAAGTTATGCTTTAATCCATAAACATACATAACATTGTTAGATTTAACCTTTTCTTTTAGAAAAATAGATCCTTTACCCTTAATGACAGCAAGAGATTCATTTCCAAAAGTAACATTCTTTTCCTTTTCTAATGCATTGTATGAAATATTTTTTTCTTTATTACCTGTCATATGTTTTGAACATCCACTATCAATGTACCATTGATTTTCTTCTTCTTTTGCAAATAAAGCTATGCCACAACTTTCGAATTGTAAGTCCTTCCTTCTCCATACCTTAGAACTTGTGGATATTTTTTCTTTTGGTCATAGTTTTCTCCTGTATTCAGATTCCTCATGTCCAAAGTTATTGAAAAATGAATATTCAGTTTCATCTTGAAGAGGAGAAAAATTGTTATAATTATTCTTCTTTATTCCTGTCTCATTTCTTTTATTTCTTGCTTCTCTGGTCATGATGGTTTTGTATGCAACACATTGAGCAACTTTGTGACCAAAATTATGACATGAGAAACATTGTCCATTAAAGAAGAAATTTTTGTGATCATAGAACCTTCTAGTGTTATTTACCTTTTGATTGATACTAATGTTATTTTTCATCCGATCGTGCTTTACCTAAGCATTGTCTTTGTTCTTTTGCTGAGTGATGAAATTTTGCTGGCTGGATTTTGCAGCATTTAGATATCTTGTAGCTAAGGATATTTTGGATTGAGAAGATTCACCAATATATCAAAGACCTGTCTTCACAAGAGGAGAGAGTTGAACTTTGATAATTTCATCTAAGGTTTCAGATTCTTTATCAAATCTAAGATTTAGAGTTTTTACTTTCTCAAGTTCCTTTCTTAGACTTACTATTTCACATTCTAATTTCTCATTGTGCTTCTTCTTTTCTATGAGTTGATTCTTTAGAGTATCTATGGCTATTTTTTTCTCTTCCAAGCGTAGTTTGAGTTGAGTTATTTCTTCAAGAAAATCATTTTCTTCTAAAGCATCCATAAAATAATCTTTAGCCTCACTAGTGTATTTTTCAAATGCCATGAGCAGTCTAAGATCTTGATCAGATTCTCCTTCTTCGCTATTTGACAAACCATCACTATCTTCATGAGTATAGTAACTTTTTCTATTGAAAAATCATCTCCTATTACCTTTTTCTAAATACTTTCTCTTATCATGATTATATTTATGAGGAAATTTAGCAGCATAGTGACTCACTCTTCCATAAGCAAAGCATTTGAAAGGAAGCTTACCTCCGAACCTTCCAGTGCCAAGTTGAAGTTTCTTTACAAAATTTACCTCATATTCTTCTGATACCTTAGAAAAGCTATGTGTTTGTGTTTGAGCATCACCTTGTGGAAAAATTGTGTGCTCTTCTCTCCTTTTAACCACATTATTCTATATTTTTGTTTCCATAATACTTATTCCTACTTGTAACACTAATTTATTTTGGTCAGTAGTTGTCCCTCTTCTTTGAGTCCCAAATCATTTATGCATCCTTCCATACTGATTTTATGTTGAAATTGCTACATTCGATATTCTAAATTTTGTTTCTCTGTGAAAATATTACCAAACTCCAAAATATTTCAGTGTTTTAACTTTTCTTTAAACACCTCTAATTTTAGTCGAAAGGAATGCATGTTATTCATCCCTTGTTTATCTATTTCTGACCACCATTCCTTAGCTTTAGTTAAAAAGGATGGGTTTTGCAACTAGAAACTTTAAAATAAAAAAGGATGATTGTGGGGAGTGACATTAAGATCTAGTTCCAAGAACATAGGTCATTTATCTAGGTTTATACTTGACAAGATTGAAGCTTCCACGAAAATTTCCTTCTCTAAGTGTTAGTATGAATCTTAATAGAAAGTGTACGAAAAAATACCACTTTAGCTGTGCATAACAAACAGCCTTAACAGAAAAAGATGGCTGCCAATATCTTTAGATCTGCAATTATTTGATCAAGATAAATGCTGCAAAAATATAGATCTATGCATCAAAAGACATTAAGCAGTAAATAAAATAGATTTACTCCATGCATCCAATAGACAAGACAAGAATATGTTGAATGAATTTTATATTAAGGGCACCTGGAAGGAAAACATAGAAGGATGTTACCAATTCTCCTCAATGGGATGGGTTCTTGTAAGTCCTCAGCACTTCAGATCTAAAATTCCTCTCTCTTGATGGTGTAGAAAACCTAGACAAAAATGGAACTCAAAGGGATCTCACAAGCAAAAGGATAGAAAAATATGACAATGATGGTGGATCAAAGTCAGACCAAAAGTATAGATCTAGAGTGATCTTAGGTAACAAAAGGTGATGAATGAATGGAAAAACCCTTCTATTTATAACAAAATATTGAGTTAGTTTAGATATTGGTGCATAATTGATGCAGGGGCATTAGATACTAGCCAGCAATGTAGGAGTTTTGTCCACATGTTGTGGCTAGGAGGGTTTGAAAACAATCGAATTGTTACAGCTAGGTGTCAATACCTTAGCTGATTGTATTATTATTTCAGTTAAGTTGTAGAAGTCGAATAGTTAGTCCATCTATCATGTTTTAGTTTCAAATAATTGTAATTAGGCTGTTGATTTCCTAAACCGGTCCTCTCAGAGGAACCGAAGAGTCATATGTTTATGTATATAATTTTAATCCCTCGGATGTATAGGGAGGGAGGAGAGATTTCTGCAATAACCTCTGTGTATTAAGCACTTGCTTCCGGTTGAATAAAATTCAACTCCTGTTGATTTTCAAACTCCCTGTATTTATATTTGTGAAGAAATTGGTTTAACTGTGAAGTGATTGGACTCTATATATATACATATTTGTTGAACTAACCTGCCGTATAGGTTCTGTATCCCTTGATCCATTATTTCTCTTAATTTACCCGAATAAACCCTGCTAAATCAATGTTACCCACATGCGAGGTTTGTACAGAGGAATTGTGGTCGTGAATGCGTTTAATTGGAAGATTTTTCGTTTTGTATAGAAATGGAGTTGTTGCTTCGAACCATAACCGCGGTTTAGGCATGAGTTAGAGAACGAGGAGGATCATGCAACTGGTGTGAACCATAGTTAAACACTGTACAAAAACCGCGAGTGGTTTTCCCATATCGCACCACTTTTGGTGAAAAGGCGGTATTCTCTGAATTGAAGTGATTCCATAGAACTATCTACACGTGGCACCGGATGGGAGTACAAAACCAACTTCCGTATTCTCATTGCACATTAAAGCTAGTATGGGGATGCCGAGCGATATCGACAAGGGCCGTCGATCTGGCGCGGAGTCATCGGACGGTGGTCGCTTGACGGAGATGCGCGAGGTTTAACCTAAGGTACGAGCGTATATTTGATTGGATATTGGACGTAGAGGTGGGCCCGGAGCAAAAGTTCTATTATAAAGTTGATTTGCAAGTGCGGGTATTAATATAAGTTTGGAAGACTAATATAAATTCCTGAAGGGCCTAAATTAAGGCTTGGGGATATAATATAAAGTTAAACATTGCGGGTAGCATTATTTATAAAATTCTGCGAATTTGAAGAAACAAACCACGTGAATCAAGGGAAAAATTGACAGAGCCACGTCACCGTTGACCAGCTCTCAGTAGGCGGACCTTTCAACGTTGTTGCGTCAATAATTAAAATATTATTAACCAAATCAAGATCCAACTTTTATGGAATATTTTATTATTTTTGTTGGAGGGAAAAGGAATTTGACTTGGATCAAATCCCTTTATTTGTAAATAATAAATAAATAAATGATTTATTTATCATTTTAAGGATGTGGTGGAGTAATAATTAAATAAATAATGATTTATTTAACTATTTGTGAGTGATTTAGTCAAATTTAACAAGGAATATGATTTAAATAAGGTTTAAATAATTATTCCTAGATAATAATAAGATAAATAATAATTTTTCTAATTAATTTTCCTGTTTTGGGTTAAGTATGACCAGGAATATTAATTAAATTGATGTTTAACTAATTATTCCCTGGGGAAAATCAAACAAATATGGATTTATTTAATATTTCTTCATGGGGTTTCCTGTTTAGGCAATAAACAACTTAATAAAGGTGGTTTACTAAGTTATTTTTCATAGTGAAAGCAATTTACTTAGGGTAAAATTGGTCTTACATGGTGTACTTAGGTCCATCTAATAGTAATAGGTTAGATGACCAAAAAATGGTGTAACAGATTTCCCCCTAGCATGCAAGCCTTAGGAGCTAATCGTGTGACCGAAGTACGTTGTAAGAACTCAATCACTAGACACTGAAGGGTAAGTCAAAGAGAGAGAAATATAAGGTAGACCGAAGCGCTAAAGGACTAGACCCTGAGGAGGCAAGACTTACAGGTGCGACAAGTCTCTTTTATAAGTGAGTACATGTGCTATAGGAGGTGGGGGAGGCATACCTGTGCCCGCCGAGATAAAGTACAAAGAATAATGCGTCCAGTAAACAAGGGAATGAACAATATAGTACATGCTGGCATAAATATGAGCCAGGTAAGAGCATGATAATGAATCCCACATACATACTATGCCTAGGATAACAGCCAGGACTTACACAATTATATCTGAGTACATGGGATATAAATACAACCCAAATTCCCTGTAAACAGGAAAGGGCTCTGAAAATATAACTGATACATGCAAACAAAAAGGCGTTGCAAGTGGCTGAGGCCGACATCATTAAATATATGGAGCTGCATCAAAGGTTGTAATTAAGAGGTCATCCGGGCATGTGGGGGGATACCTATAGGGCCACCCCCTCATGAGGGTTGAAAACATCCTACACACACTGAGGAATCACCAATATCAGCTGCTGCATCACTGAACCATCAAGTTTACGGATCTCGATCATGCTGAAAGGAACTAGAGCTGAGAAAAAATCAAGTCAAAGGGCAGCAAGGAGTCCCTTTGCCTGATCCAAGGCATCAAACAAGAGTGAAAGCTAGAACCAAGGTACACCGCCCTCTAGACCTGTCTTCTGGAATGAATGATCTGATGTTGACAGAAGGAGGTCCGCCATAGGTGGGGAAATAAGGGATCTTCAACTAAGGCATGAGAGAAAATAGTAGAGTGACTGATAGACTAACACCAGGGATGATGATGAAATGGGGGGTACTAAGTGGTGGAAGAACGACTTCCCTTGTTAGAGCATAAAGGGCATGGATGACCTGGCAGTGACTAACACGATATCATGAGGGATAGGGGATAGTAGGAATGAAGGCCATAATTTGCGACATGAGAGAGAAACCAGGCAATGAAGGATGGAGGAATATAGCGGGATACAAAGGGACTCGGGATAAACTCCATGAATGCGATGATAACTCAATTTGGATGCTCTAAACAAGGGCGACTTGATGATGCTGCCACACAGAAAAGGTCCAATGGGGACCATAAAAACATGAGTACATGATGGTTACTCATGACGAAAATCAACACGAGCATGGAAAAATATGGAGGAAAAATGGTGCCCCAAGTACAAGTGTTGCAGGTGAAGAAAATTGATTTTGAGGAGTGGTGAAGTGACCCTTCTTGGACAAAATGTGTCATGGTGAAGTATCAAATCACAAAAAAACTAACAGATGCCCATTTGAGGGCTCAATGAGAGCTTTCCAACAGTACAGATGGTTTCTCAAACTGAGCTATGGTTTGGCCGTAGCGGGCGAAAGAAAAGTCAGGGTTTTCTCTTTTAATAAGGCATTTTGCCTCCAAATTCACTCATTTGAAAGTGGATTTGTGGCGAATGTAGAGAGGATAGAAGGCCCTAAATCATGTGGTGATCATAGCAGACAAACCGACCATTGGAATTGAGATTCGTCAGTTGCAGGAAAGAGGCCTAACCCTACTCTTTAATTTAAGGGGATCAAAATTTTAGTTTAGGCACCCAAATCTCATGAACAGGCCAGGTCACACTTTTTGGGGTCCGTTCTGCGAGCTAGGTAGTAGGTACTTGGCAGAAAACTACGACCTATCCCAGGAAATGGCCTGAAAAGTGCGACCTGTCAGAGAAAGGGGGTTTCAGTGTTGTTTTTTGGCTGAGATATGGGATTTTTATGGTTGGGGGGCATAGGTGCCCCCAAGCATGTTGTGGTCATGCCAAAATGTATTTAGAAAAAGGGGAATCAAACACATTTTTATGATGTGGTGTGCCATTTGTTTTGGTTATGGTTATGCAGTTCGAGAAAGGGAATGGAGGATTACCAATCTCTTTTGGTACTGCAAATATGAATCAAATGGACTTTAAGTTTCCAGGTTGGCGTACATGGTGTCACTATCTCAAAGAGAGGATTTGGAGATAATGAACTGGTAATCTCCTAGAAAACCCACAAGTTGGTCAACAACAATGTCTAGGAGACTGGGTTGCTAATGTAAGATGAAGGAATTATGAGGGGTATCATCCCTAGAGTGATATAAAGTGATATGGGACTCTAGAGGTTCTTCTAAATGTGGAAGAATAATGTTACTAGAGTCGACACGACCAGATACACTAGGAGAGTTGTGGAGAATTTCTTCTTCTGGTCTCTCAAATATGGGTGCCCCCTTACCCAAACATTGGGTGTCAATGTAATGGACACAAGGTGTATGTGGTCTAAATGCATGGTTTCGATGTAAGGGGGGGAAAGATAAAGTAAGGGGTGGTAAATACTTCCATAATGTCATCATCATAATAGAATATGGGGTGACTGGTGGAAGAAAGACCACCAAACACGACGAAGCTACCTGACTCATCATCATGAGAAGAGAGGTTCACATGCGCATCGTCATGGGGGTTGACGAAATAAAAAGCAGATAAGGGATCCACCGATGTTGAGCCCAAGGAGATCACTGAAGGGAGGTCAATCAAAACAACATGGGAAGATGCAGGGGGGACTTCCACCGAGGGTCTCATGGATGATGATAGGTAGAGGATGGTGGCCACAGGCTCCATCATTTCCACATCCGGAGGGGGAATGTCTATGGGAGTCGGTAAGTCCTCTGGTTTTACTGAATCAAAACACACAAATAAGGGAGTGGTGGACTCGTTGTGCTTGGCCTCGAATTCGAGAATTACCGCTAGAGAGGTGCAGAAATCCTCGAGGGGGGGACAGAGGTAAGTATAGTGGCCATGGAAATCACACAAAGCACAGGGGTGATTTGTGCACAAAGACTTGAGTTTCGGGACTGAATCAGGTATAGTGACATATACCTCTGGGATATCAGACTCTAGAAATGCTTCGTTAACCATGGGCTTGAGATGAGGCAATTCATGACAATGGGTGGCATGACCGAAAACATCACACAAAGCACAATGGATAGTACACTTTGGTGGCCGAGGAGGGGTAGGGTTTGTCAGGGTATCCTTGTCTTTGGTTGCCTTCTTGCGAGGTTTCCCCTTCTTACCCGAAGTGGTCGCAATAGGAGGTGGTTCCTGTTGAGGTGGCTGAGGCACTGTAACAGCAAGAGAAGTCATGGGGACTAGTTGAACCGGGGTTAAAACAAGATAAGTTTTGGGTTGACCATGCAGGGTAGCGGCTGGGGGATGAAGGTACCAGACGGGAATCCCAAGGGTCAGGTTAGGAAGAGAGAGGGTAGTCTTTACAGGTACCGTGTATACTCCTCGAGGGGGAGCTAGGAATGGTATCTAACCGGATGGGTAATGGCCAGGTGGGACGGCTCCAAGATGGTTAAGGCCTGGAGGAACTGCTCCAGGAGGGTAAGGAGGCTCATGGATACCAACTGTAGGTGAAGGGCCAAGAGGAGGAGGTCCAGAAGATTGAATTGAAGGTCTAGGAGAGGGCAGCGCGGGCCGCTTGAGGGAAGCACGAGACAATTGCATCATGCAAACATTCTGTTATCAAAAAATCTGACCCTAATAGGTTGTTGATCAAGTAGACTCTGAGTAACTCTTTCAAACCAAACTTTTGGCTGAGGCTTAGCATCCTCAACCTGAGAGGGCTCTCTTAATAGGTTTAATATTTTTAATTAATGATTAGATGGCTAACTCTAGAAATAAAAAAGGACAAAAATGTATAACTGGTTGAATTACAGATTAGAAAACATCTATTGGGCCATGGAGTCAAAGTAGTCTTCAAAAAAACATCATAATCAGCTAAACATGGAAGTCAAGGCATTTGGAGTCTATGTTTATAAGTGAAATAGTAACACAATGAATAAACGTAGTCTACCAACATGTGAAGGAAGTTAGAGCATTATCCAATGAATTCTAAGTAACACATGCTCATACCACTGCAAATAGGTAATTGAAAAAGGCTATAGAAATATCAAACACATAAACCCCTTGTGAATCTTGAGTAGTAAAACCAATCTCTGTATTAAGTTGAAACAACACACAGTCTGCTACAATAACACAACTTCTTTTGCTAATCAAAATGCCAACCATCATTAATTCGACCTAATGCTTCATATAGAGCCTTTACAATATTGGATTGCATGATCCATCATTAGGAGAATTCGAATTCTATCCTTAACACCTATTCTATTCATGAAACAAACTATTAATTACATACTGACAACTAACTGTCTTTTATGAGTCCATATTCAAATAGGAGTGAAACTACTGAACATGTTTCAAACAACCTTATATAAAACTTAAATACTTTCTTTGACAACTGAAAATCCATGTCTTCGACCTTTATGATGCCTCCAGCCTTGTTGTAAACCCTGCTGGTTCATGACCTAACTGTCCTAAAAACCAGGAGACAGAGTTCCTGCTTTTTATCCCTTAACCTCCATGCTTATCTTCGAGCAGCTTTGTTGGCATTGATCACTGTTTCATATAGGTCACATGTGATAATATTCCATTAAAACTTCAATATTCCACTTGTGAAAAAATATATCCTCGAAAAAATGAAAAATGAGATTAGATATAACTGCGCTACGAAAATACCTTGTTTTCGTAGCGCTGTTTTTATATCACTGTAAAAAACTTCTTTTAACCCTGATTTTTTCTTCTTTGTAATCTGATTCTTCATCTATGATCCTCATCTTTCCACCAACAACATCAAAACTTGAAACCCAACAATCCTTACCTCTAAAATACATATGCAAAATGTCAAAAACTCATCTTCAGCAGTTTCGTAGCGCGCTAGGAAACTGCTCTGTATGCTCCCTTTAACACAATTTTCAAAAATTTACATTTTGAGGATATTTAAAACTCTTCAAAGATTGATATCAACATCAAAAATAAAAACAACTTGGCTTTAAAAGATGTTCTTCCTCAAAAATGATCTTCTTCTTTATGACAAAACTGTTTTAAGGATTTATCACTTACTTCCCTGTTTCATTGTTGTTGTAGCTTCTCTTCATATTTTTTCAGCTATATTTCTAGGTCTTCAATCTATCTCCTCAATTTCCTGTTGGTAGCCCTCAACTGAACATTCATCATTCTTACAAATCTGGCTTCTTTAATTGCAGGTACATTCCAAGTAAAATATTGAACTTCACTGCTGATTGTTTTTGGTTTGGAAACCCTTTCAACTTCCCAGAGAGCTTTTATACTCTTGAAATTTGTCTTTTCAGAAACATACCTTCTTGCTCTATTCCTTAGTCTAGCAATTTCATAATTAGCTAATTTCAACCTGTCTTCCATTTCTTCATAACTGGTTTTTTTTGTTTGAGTGGAAAATACCCTGTTTTTTTCACCTTAAGGTATTGGTGATGAAAGGTCTATAAACTCTTCATGAATAGTGGAGGCTTCCTCTGTTTTCTCTAACTCAATATTAAGCTCTTGCATCTTTTTGGATTTTCTGGGTAAAGGCTTTCTGGGCTTGAATACAAATGTTGCAACCTCATCCTCGAATTCCAGTTTCTTAGAAGATTTCATCTTCTTCGGTTTTCCTTCATCAAATTTTATAAAATATGCTTGTACCAAAGGGGATTCTTCAATATAAATGGCTTGTAAAATATCATTTAAGTTACCTTTTAAGCCTGGACTCTCTCCTGAAATCATTTCTTTACCCTTTTCCTTTGCAATTTGACTTCTAGTCAATCTTTTTTGAACTGGTTTATTAGCTAACTGTTCTTGTGTCATTTCTTTAAATTCGGCTATCTTTTGTTTTGTAGGTTGAGGAGTCTCAAGAATAACCATTGATGCTTTACTGACTTGCTCTTTCACCTACTTTCTAGGTTTTAGCTTAACAAATATTTTTGACCTTGTCATTACAGGCTTACTAGTTTCTGCTGGTGGGATTTCTTTGGCCTTAGGGTTAATGCATGTAGCTTGTGTTTCCACTCCAAAACCACATAAAAAAAAATGATGACCATTCCCTTTTGATCCTTTGGATTTCATGTAAAACTATCAGTTTAATTAGACCATCATGAAAAAGGGAAGTTTCACATCCTTGAGATTTCATTTGCACCTTATCTGCCATCTTAGCTATCCTTCTATACAAAAAGAATGACAAATCTAGAGAAATCATGCCAGTAAAGTGCAATAGAAGTTTAAAATGATATAAATATACTTTATGATACCTTCCCTCACAGGTAAAATACCTCTTTATGTTGAAGAACAAATTTTCATAGGTGTCTTTGATGTATCTCCTTGGAATTGCCTTGGTTAAGCCCGTTTCTGCAAATTTGGGCTTTAGAAATACTGTGCATTCCTGCATGTCAAATCTGAAGCCCTTGAACCATCTCTCTTGCCCCCTAGGAATCTCTATCACCAAAGCTATGATTTCAGGAGTAATTGACAAGTTTAGGATTCCAATTTTTGTGTTTGAGTCAGTGAAATGTAGGGCAAACTCCTTTGTCACCTGACTGTGTCCTCCCTGCAATTTTTTACAAAATTTCCAACACCATGCTTTCTTGAAAGCTTCCAATACTGATTTATCTTTGACTAGGGCCTCTGTGCTTTCAGACTCTGTTCTTAAACAATGTCTAGACCTATGTTTTTTCTTTTCTTCTGTCATCTTTTCCTTTGAATTTCTGTAACAAATCAGCCTCGCTTGAATTTTTGTTTATCAGCCTCGCTTGATTTCAAAATAGTCCGCTTCACTTGCTTATGGTAGTCAGCCTCGCTTGTTAATGGTATTTAGCCTTGCTTGAAAATATATGAAGGAAGCTTTGGTATGAGATTACCACCAGCATAGTATTCGAAAAAGGCATGCAATAATGTTTTTTCATGAGAAATGAAACAAATTTTTTAGTCAATTTAGTGTCCTAAATTGATAGGATAAATTATCGACCAGGGCTAGTAGACTGATGAAGTGTACTTGCACTATATGTACCTAAGTATCCCTTTTCTTATTTCATTGTTTTCAGTGTTTTATTGATTTTTTGGGTTTTGTTATGTTTGATTCTTAGTATGCTATTCTATTCTAAGAAGGTGAAGTTAAATCTATGTCAAAGAGGAATGCATTAAAACAAAATTTGATTGCAAGATCTATTCCTAACTAGGAAGTGATAAAAATAGAGAATCCTTATCCATGGACATTACAGCTACTAAATGAACATTCATGAAATAAAAAGTAACTCAAAACACTATGTATTAATCTGATTCATTTAGTTAGAGATTTGTTGGAAGAGCTTGTGAAAAATATTAATTCTAATTCAATGAGGATCTCCTAAAATTGAAACAAACAATAACTCAGAACATTACAGTGGAATCTCATTCATTTATTAGAGGTTTATTGGAATAGCTTGAGAAGAAGATTACTATAATGTAGTAAGGATCTCCTATGAAATTCTGAAACAACTTATGACATTACAACTAGATCTCATTCATGAGTTAGAGGTTTATTGGAAAATATTTTGAAAGAGATTAAGCATAATGTGATAAGGATATTCTATAAAACAAACAATCAGTAACTCATAGTATTACAACTAAGTCTTATTCGTGAGTTAGAGGTTTATTGGAAGAGCTTTTGAAAAGACTGTTTGCAATAAGATGAGGATCTTCTATCTAATTGAAGAACATAAAATGATAATAACTCAAAATAGTACAACTAAATCTCATTCATATAGTAGTGATATATTGGAAGAGCTTGAGAAAGAGAATAGCTGTAAGATAATGAGGATATTCTTAATCTAAATAACAGAAACTGAAATGCTAGTAACTCAGAATATTACAATTAAATCCCATTCATTTAATAGAGATATATTGGAAGAGCTTGAGAAAGATAATAACTATAATATCATGAGGATATTTTATCTAAGAAAATGACATAAAACATAATGCTAAAATATATAATTTCAAAAAGCAGTCTAAGTAAGGAAATATGACAAAACATAATCTAAAACTACTTATCTAGAAAACATGTAAAGCTTCCTCGAATATTAGGGGCCTTCTGCTATCAATTCAGCATTAATCCTTTAACTCCCTAAGGTTGTATTGAGAACAGCATCAAAGTTTTACTCCTTCTATTATCCAAATTCTTAAAAACAGAGTATCACAGTAATGATAAAATATGTATCAAACTTTTTCCTCTCGGAATTACCGAGCTGAATTTATATGCAATTACATAACTAACATTGAACAAAAGTAGGTACATGTGTAGTTTTAAAGTTAAAAGCAAAATAGAACTCTTTTAGGATTCCTGTAGAAGACAACTTGCTTGACTTTTTCTTTGACCACGTACATAGGCACCTCCAGCTATTGATCTAGTCCTCGTGGAAGGGAACGAATGATGTAGGAAATATTGGAATCCACCTATGTGTGCCTTTTCTCCAGATGACACCTGTAACATATGTAAACACCAAAATAGCTATGGAACACTTGACTAGCTACAGAATGACTTCATTTTGTAGCTAAAACTGTTCAAAAATCATTAAGACAGCAAAATCACAAAAGTACAATAAGTTAATCATTGTATGCAACCTTTAAGTAATCTTAGTCATTCTCATTCAGCTTTAGGTTTATGAAATGATAAAGGAATGATGAAATGAAGTGAAGTTTGGCAAAAGAGAAGACAATTTCAGGGCTCAACATACCCCCACTGCAAAACTCTTGCATGTCCTCATGCAAATTCATCAAAACTTTATTCCATTTGCACTGATACTTCTGCAAGAACATCTAGCCTCCTTTTTTTGCTTCTTTTGGTAGTCAATGCCATTCTGGGTTTCCTCATAAATGATTTGAACCTAAGATCAATGAGTGCCTTGTTCAGTTTCTTGTTTCTTTTCTTTGACTTCCTGTTTGCTTTATATAGTGCTTTCATTTGTTGAGAGAGAGTGTTGTTCATGCTACCCTTCAATTTGACCTGCTCTCTTAATATTTCATTTTCATTCTTGATATGGTTATTCAATATCTTCAATTCATAATCATCTCTTTTCAAAATTTCTATTGGAGGTTCTTGTGGACTAAGAGATCTTTCTCGATTTTCTGAGGCCCTTTTTTCTAGTGACTCCACATAGTCATAAATCTGTTGTTGAGCTGGATCTATATCTGGGGTTCTTCTGTTAGGGTTTTCTTCATACTGGTGTAAAGGAGATCTATCAACTGGAGATTGGATTCGAGTTTCTTCTTCTTCAATGTTTATTACTCTTGTTTCCTTAATGCATGTCTTTTTCACCATGCCTTTAAGCCTAGAGTTTCTTCTCAATTTAGGTGGATTTTCATCTTTTTCTTTAGCACATTCACTTGTTAATTTCTCCTTTCTTTTATTCCTGAGTTGTTTCCTGGTCTTTACCAATTTTTCAGAGATTACTTCTTCACTATCTTCCTGTGTTGATGTATCAGGTTTGATCTCAAAAGATTTAACAATTTCCCCCCTCCTACTTCTTCTTACAGGTTCTTCTTTAGATAGTGTTTCTTCTGGTTCTTCAAAATGGTTTCTTAGGAGGAATTCATCCCAGATATCTCCTACTTTCTTCAAATCAAACTCAATTAATATTTTAATTAGGCCATGATGATGCAAAGTAGTTTCTAGGAACTGAAGTATTTTCTGAACATTAGAGGCCATCCTTTAAAACTATTAAGCAGGAAGAAGGGTAGATTTATTTCATCCTCTAATAAATCCATCATCAGTCTAATATGATAGACATACAAAGTGCCAAATATACCCTCACAGGTTATGAATTTTTGTAAAATCAACAACACATTCCTCCATTTATTTTTCAAAGTTGTACTAGGAATACCTTTTCTAAACACTGAAATGTCCATACCTAGTTTTTTTAGCATTTGTTTCCAGGTTTCATTATGGAACTCTTTGTTTTTAAACCAACGTTCATCGTGTCGTGGTAATTTTGTGGCCTCAGCTATGAATGACTCCGTGATGGTGAACTTAATATCCCCAATTTCTACCTATGATCCATCGAATGACCTTGCAAATGACTTCGTGACTTCTTTGTGGAATCCATTGAACTTTTTCACAAAGTTCAGCCATCCAACCCGCTGTAATAACCTCTTAACCTGAGGTTATCCTTCTAAATATTTGGTCCAATTGGCTCTAATCTTACAATAAGACCCATTTCTCCTTGATACAAATTTCTTTCTTTCTTTGGCTTATATCCACTGCTCTATTTCTGATTTTCTATCTGAAGAAAGAGTAGCTGTGGAAGGTTGTTTTTCCCAAAAGAAAATGACTTCTCTATTTCTGCAGATGAAAACTGGCTACGGAATGTAATGGTAGTGAGTGGATACGGATGAATGAATAAGGCAGTGGTAAATCATAAAAATTATCGGGTTAAGAGTTTTATATGGGATAAAAGACAGCGAAGAGATTGTATGATGATTTTCAAAATTCATCAATAAATGATATGATCTAAGGACGTGACCTAATACGTCACATCTAAGTTTTTTCCATTAATCTTTTAATTAATGATGAATTGTTATGGAGAGGAATGTAAGGGATTTTGTCGAGGAGTTTTTATGTTAGGCAAAGGTCAATTCAAATGACAAAATAACTTTAGGAAACATATGATTTAACTATATTATATCTTTCATGTTTTGCTATCAAAATAATTTCATACAGTTTACCTCATTCCTTTTGATTCTGTTGCTTGTTGTATTTGTTCTTATTTTTGTAGAATGTTGATCTTCTAAGCTCCATAATCTTCTTTTGACTATCATCCTTTGTGTATTGAAGTAGACTTGCAGGGTCAAATTGGCTGCAAAACAAGATTGGCTACAAAACAGGTAGCTACAGAATTTACCTGTTAAAACTCTGAAATATGGAATGGAATGAGATGTATCATGGAATATGGAATGGAATGAAGTATGAATTGAAGTATGAAAAGTGAATCTGCAACTTATGATTTTATGATACTTAATTGCAGAAAAAGAATCAATTTTGAAAGTCTAAAGTGTTAGAAGAATTCTAATTTTCACCTTATACTTTTTGTATAAACATGCCAATCAATCATTGGTTTTCATATATATATATATATATATATATATATATATATATATATATTATTCATATGATTGAAGAAAAATACAATTAAGTTAGTGAAGAAGAAGAATTCATCTTCACTAACTTCATATCAATGTTATCTTGGAATTTCTTGACAAATTCTTCTCTTGAAAGTGGCTTATGATACAATTTCAGTCTGTGTCCATTTACAAGAAAAGATACCTTTTCTTCATCTATTGTCCTGATTTTTATTGCTCCATTTTCAAATATTTTCGCAATTTCATATGGCCCAAGCCAATGAGTTTGGAATTTACCTTGAAAATCCTTGAACTTTGAATCAAATAAGAGGGCCCAATCAGCTTTAATTTTCTTTTCTTTGATGTATTTATCATGCCATCTAGTCCTTTTTTGTTGGACTATGCTTTTTTTTTGGACTACATCTTGTCTGATCTCATCCAATTCATTAATCTGCTCCAGTCTATGCTTTTGTGCTTCTGTTAGATCAAGTCCTAACTGGACTTCCATTTTGAAATTTTGGATCTGAAACTCTATGGGAAACAAGACTTGTTTTCCATAAACAAGTTCATAAGGGGTGTGACTTGTTGTGTTTCTCCATGTAGTTCTGTAGGCCCATAAGGCTTCAGGAAGCCTTTCTGCCCAATCTCTTCTATGTAAATGAACAGTTTTTGTCAAGATCCCTTCAATGACCTTATTGGCAGATTCCACTTGGCCATTTGCTTGTGGATGGTAGGGAGTAGATTTCCCGTGTCTGATTTTGTACTTCTCTACCATTTGCTCCACCATATTTTATGTGAATTGAGCTCCTTGATCTGTAAAAAATTCTCTTGGGACACCAAAACGAGTGAAAATATCCTCAAAAAGAAAATTAACTACAGATGCTTCAATAGAAAAAAGTAATGGTTTGGCCTCTACCCATTTGGTAACATAATCAGTGCAAACTAATATATATTTCTTTTGCTTTGATGGAGGATTAATAGGTCCTACAAAATCCAAAGCCCATCTCTCAAAAGGTTCAATATGTACTTGAGGTTGCAATGGCATTTCACCTAAAGGGGAAGTTTTTCCTACCCTTTGGCAACTGTCACACCTTTTGACATACACTTTAGCATCTTTAAAAAGGGATGGCCAATAATATCCTAGGTGAAGGATCTTATAAGCTATCCTCTTATCAGCAAAGTGTCCACCACAAGGTTCATCATGACATTCCTTGAGAATCTCAGGCATCTCATCTTCTCGAACACATCTTCTGATAATAAAGTCTGGACCTATTTTGTATAACTCATTAGCAATCCATGAATATTTTGCACTATCAAAAATGATCTTTCTTTTGTCTCTTGCATTCACAATTAAAGGAAATTTCCCTGAAACTAGATAATTGGCAATATCAGCAAACCAGGGAGTTTGAGTAGTAATTGCAAAGAGATATTCATCAGGGAATTGATCTTCAATTGGAGTGTTGTCTTTAATGTTTTGGAGTCTAGATAGGAAATCAGCCACTGTATTTTGTTTTCTAGGCCTATCTAGAATGGTGATGTTAAATTCTTGTAAAATCAATAACCATCTTGTGACTCTGCCATTAGTAATTGATTTGTCCATTAAATACCTAATTGCAGAGTGATCTGTGTGGACAAAGGTTTCATAGCCTGTTATATAATGTCTGAATTTATTTATGGCATGAACAACAACTAAGAACTCTTTTTCAGTTACAGTACAATTAACTTTGAAGGAGTCAAATTTTTACTTGTATAGTAGATGGCATAAGGAATCATGTCTTTTTTTCCCAGCACAACTCTTAAAGCCGTATCTGAGGCATATGTTGAGATGTGAAAAGGTAATTTCTAGTTAGGTCCCCTTAAAATAGGTGCTTCAGAGATTTTTGTTTTCATGGTTTCAAATGCTAACTGGCAGTCGGGATTCCAATTGAATTCACAGTCCTTGGTAAGTAGTTTGAAAAGTGGAGGTGCTATCTTGGTGAAGTTTTCTATAAATCTTCTATAGTATCTTGTAAATCCTAGAAAACTCCTAACATCTTTCTGACAACTTGGAACTAATAGTGTGGAGATGAATTCAAATTTTGACTCATCAACTCTAATCCCATCTCCTGAAATATGATGTCCTAGGACAATACCTTCGGTGAACATCATGAAACATTTTTCATGACTTAATGAAAGGTTTGCTTCTTTACATATTTTTAGAACCTTTTCCAAGTTTGCTAAGGCTTTTTCAAATGTGTCTCCATAGACTGTGAATTCATCCATGTTTACCTCTACACAGTCATGTATTAGATCAGAAAAGATTCCTAATACTGCCCTTTAGAATGTTGCAGGTTCATTGCACAATCCAAAAGGTAATACTCGGTAGGCATAGGTACCCCAAGGATAGGTAAATGTGGTTTTATCTTGATTCTCAAGTGCAACTTGTATTTGGTTGTAACCACTGAAACCATCCAAAAATGAAAAGTACTTTTTGCCTGCTAATGTATCTAACACCTGATCTATGAAAGGTAAAGGAAAATGATATTTAAGAGTAGCTTTGTTTAATTCTCAGTAGTCAATACATACCATCCATTTAACATTCTTTTTGGGTACAATCACTAAAGGAGAAACCCACTGGCTGTCTGAAATGGGATAAATAAAATTGACATTTAACAATTTCTGCAACTCTTCTTTAACAATTTCCCTAAGGTTTGGATTCATCCTTCTTTGAGGCTGTTTGATTTGTTTACAATTTTCCTCTATGTAGATATTATGAGTGCAAGTCTTAGGGTTTATCCCTTTCATATCAGTATACTCCCATGCATATGCAGAAGAGTGTCTCTATAATATTTTGACTAGCTTTTCTTGTTAAAATTTCTCTAGGTTTTTATTTATGTTTAAGGTTTTTCTTGGGAATATTTCAATTGTAGAGCTGAAAAATTCTTCCATGGAGTAAAGAGACATTTTTCTTGATGAAAAAAACTCAATATTAGATTCTTCTTGAAATTTTTCACGTTTTTATTCTGAAGAAGATTCAATATTTTCCAAGGCATTTAGAATCTGATTATCTTCACTAATTTCTGAAATAGTGAAGAGAGGTTGTATATCTTCTTCATCATCAATCCATTGAGTATAATCTAATTCTATGATTGTTCTTTGCTGGCGGATACAAGGTGAATTTCTTGGTTGAACTTCCATCAGAGATGTACATATCACCAGATCTACAGCTAATGAAAGCATCAACTGTAGCTAAGCAAGGTCTTCCTAATATAATAGGATGTCCTCGATCATTTTTAGGAGTTAGGATCATGAAATCGACAGGATACTCCCAAGAATCTAAGGATACTGGAATGTCTTATAATACCCCATCTGGTTTGATTACAGATCTATCTGCTAATTGTAATAGTGTGGGGGTAAAAAGAAGATTATGAAGTTTTTATTTTTTCCATGATTTGCCTACTCATGATATTGATTGCTACTCCTAGATCAATAAGTGTGTTTGGAATTTCTATTCCATTGATATGTATCTTAACAACTGGATTTCCGAGATCTAGATATTTTGGAATGGAAATCTTTCCCATCATTATTTCTGCTATTTTTCCTACCAGTTGTATTTTCTTTATCTCTTTTATTCTTTTTCCTGTTTTTTTCATACTCAACTCTTTTATTGTCTTTGCTAGAATTGGGATTTCCTTGATGGCCTGTAATAATGGAATCTTAATACAAACATTTCTTAACTCATCTAGGAAATCATAGTTAGGCATCATAATTTGTTTCTCTACACCCCTATCAATTTGTAATCTTTCAGGAAAAGGAGGTGTAGTAGTAGATGTTGATGGTTGTTCTAACATAGCAGTTGAAATTATTGGTTCTTTCTGTTTTTCTTTTCCGATGTTTTGGTCTTGAAGAGATGTGTTTTCTTCAAAACTTTTATTTACCTGTAGAGAATCTTCCTCAGAATTGTTTTTTTCTTGTATAACTACATAAGGTTTCTTTCTTTTAAGTATTCTTCTAGACCTAAGTTGAACATCATTAAGATATAAAGGAGTAATCAAATAGGTTGGAAATTGTTGACCTTCTATCATATATGTATTATGAGGGTGTTTATTGTTGGGGTTTGGTATTGGCTGGGCAGGCAATTGAATTGCATTTTGAGGAAATGGTAATGGAAGTGGTGAATTTTGATTTTGATTTTGATGTTGGTTTTTATGTTGTGGATTTTGCTGAGGATTTTGTTGAGAAGGAAAGTTTGAATATGATGGATATGATGGATAACAGGGTGGATATTGATAATACTGGGAGAACCTTCCATAAGGGTTTTGTGCTCCCTGTGCTCAAGGTTGAGATTGATTTTGAAATTGGGGCCAAGGTTGCTGCCAATAATTCCAATTAGGTGGGGGTTGATTATACATTTTATTACTAAGCCCTTGTGTTTGAGGTCCCTGCCAAGGTCTTCTAGAGACAAACTTAAGAGATTCTGTGGAATTTGTGGTTGTTTCTTCTTGAAAGACAGCTTTAAGGCCAGGGATTGAGGGACAATTCTTGGTCTCATGTTTTTTTGAACAAATTGCACAAGTCTCTATTACTTTTGCATCCAAAGGACACTCTCTTAAGGCATGCTTCTTCCTACATTTGGGAAAAAAGATTGCTAAGGCATCAGTTTTAGATTTCTGCTTGTTTTGTAACTTAAGGGTGTCTATTTTCTCACTAAGACCCCTAGAATTTCAGTTTTGAATTCATCAAGCATATTTCCTATCTCTGCCCTACTTACTGTTCCAGCTGCATATTTTCTTGCCCTTACAAGAGTAGGGTATCTTGGTCCTTTTAGAATATTAGATTTTCCTCTTGAAATATTAATACATAGTTCTGCTATATCAGGTAATGAAAGTTGAGATATGTCTCCTTTCCCCATCATATTAATAATATCTATCCATTTATCCTTAATTGTCTTCAACAAAAGAGCTTTCAAAGTATCTTTTTCTAAGTTTTCTATTTTTTCACTCTTGATGTTATAGTTAAATCTTTCCAACAAATATTCTAGATTTTCATCCTCTTTTTGCATAATCTTGAACACTTCTTCCTTATGGTTCACTGGTATAAAGTAATCCAAATATCTGTCTAGAAATGATTTTCTCATTTCATCCCATGTCCTAATAGACCTAGTGATTAAACTCATAAACCATTTTAATGCTGCTCCTTTCAATTTTCAAGGGAATATTTCAAGTTTCTGAGCATATTGTAGGTAATCATAGGTTTTACATGGAACTTCAAATTCAAATAAGAAGGTCTTAGGATCTTCACTTTTTAGTCCATGAAAGTTTGGAAGAACAGAGGGTGAGATATTTTTCATAGTTTCATTAGTCTCTTCATCTATTATAGGAAATCTAAAAGGACTTCTAGTTTCCCTTCTACCTCTTCCTCCTTCTGCATTTCCTCTTCCTCTACCTTATTCTGTACCTATACCTCTTCCTCTACCTCCTCCAAATAGTGTATGTTCTCCATTAAATACTTCTCCTTCCCCTTCTTCTGCCATGATAGATTCCTCTAAACTGATATAGGGTTCAGTTGGAAGAGCTAGTTGTTTTACTGGTTCTTCTATCAAGGGTATATTGAAGAAATAGTCCTCTTCTTCCTCTTCACTAGGGATTTGTAATTCTTCTGCTGGAATATATTCCCCTGTGGAAGTGAAAAAGTTTATCCCTTCTGTAGGAGTCCTTGGATATTCTTCCTCTAGAATTGCTTCAGTGGATGAAGTGGGAGATATTCTTGATGGGATATCTGATCTTGAGACTTCTGGAAGCCTATGACCAGTATAGTATGGAATGTGGGTTTGAGTTGGAGGTGTGTTGCTTCTTGGTCTTGGTGGATTGAGTGGAGTTGTGGGAATTAAGCTTCTACCTCTTATAAATCTACCCCTAGAATCTCTTTCTCTACGCATATCATTGTTTTTGGGAAATAGGAAATAAGGCTACCTAGCTACACTTCCTCGGCAACAGCGCCAAAATGTTTAGTCAATTTAGTGTCCTAAATTGATAGCATAAATTATCGACCAGGGCTAGTAAACTGATGAAGTGTACTTGCACTATATGTGCCTAAGTATCTCTTTTCTTATTTCATTGTTTTCAGTGTTTTATTGATGTTTTGGGTTTTGTTATGTTTGATTCTTAGTATGCTATTCTATTCTAAGAAGGTGAAGTTAAATCTATGTCAAAGAGGAATGCATTAAAACAAAATTTGATTGCAAGATCTATTCCTAACTAGGAAGTGATAAAAATAGAGAATCCTTATCCATGGACATTACAACTGCTAAATGAACATTCATGAAACAAAAAGTAACTCAAAACACTATGTATTAATCTGATTCATTTAGTTAGAGATTTGTTGGAAGAGCTTGTGAAAAATATTAATTCTAATGTAATGAGGATCTCCTAAAATTGAAACAAACAATAACTCAGAACATTACAGTGGAATCTCATTCATTTATTAGAGATTTATTGGAATAGCTTGAGAAGAAGATTACTATAATGTAGTAAGGATCTCCTATGAAATTCTGAAACAACTTATGACATTACAACTAGATCTCATTCATGAGTTAGAGGTTTATTGGAAAAGATTTTGAAAGAGATTAAGCATAATGTGATAACGATCTTCTATAAAACAAACAATCAGTAACTCACAGTACTACAACTAAGTCTTATTCGTGAGTTAGAGGTTTATTGGAAGAGATTTTGAAAAGACTGTTTGCAATAAGATGAGGATCTTCTATCTAATTGAAGAACAGAAAATGATAATAACTCAAAATAGTACAACTAAATATCATTCATATAGTAGTGATATATTGGAAGAGCTTGAGAAAGAGAATAGCTGTAAGATAATGAGGATCTTCTTAATCTAAATAACAGAAACTGAAATGCTAGTAACTTAGAATATTACAATTAAATCCCATTCATTTAATAGAGATATATTGGAAGAGCTTGAGAAAGAGAATAACTATGATATCATAAAGATATTTTATCTACGCAAATTACATAAAACATAATGCTAAAATATATAATTTCAGAAAGCAGTCTAAGTAAGGAAATATGACAAAACAGAATTGAAAACTACTTATCTAGAAAACATGCAAAGCTTCCTCGAATAGCAGGGGCCCTCTACTATCAATTCAGCATTAATCCTTTAACTCCTCAAGTTTGTATTCATAACAACATCAAATTTTTACTCCTTCTATTATCAAAATGCTTAAAAACAGAGTATCATAGTAATGATAAAATATGTATCAAACTTGTTTCTCTCGGAATTACCGAGCTGAATTTATATGCAATTACATAACTAACATTGAACAAAAGTAGGTACAGGTGTAGTTTTAAAGTTAAAATCAAAATAGAGCTCTTTTAGGATTCCTGATTTGTTTTAAAGCAAATCGGGAGTCCTTATTCCTGTAGAAGACAACTTGCTTGACTTTTGCTTTGACCACGTACATATGTACCTCTAGCTATTGATCCAGTCATCGTGGAAGGGAACGAATGATGTAGGAAATATTTGGAATCCACCTATGTGTTCCTTTTCTCCAGATGACACCTATAACATATGTAAACACCAAAACAACTACGAAATGCTTGACTGGCTACAGAATGACTGCATTCTGTAGCTAAAACTGTTCAAAAATCATTAAGATAGAAAAATCACAAAATTATAATAAGTTAATCATTTTATGAAACCTTTAAGTAATCTTAGTCATTCTCTTTGAGTTTTAGGTTTATGAAATGATAAAGGAATGATGAAATAAAGTGAAGTTTAGCAAAATAAAAGACAATTTCAGGGCTCAACACAAAATACCAGCCCTTTAGAATTTGAACTCACCTATCATGATGACCTCTACATTTGAAATGATGGATTTGAATGGTTGCATGCTTTAGAAATGACCCCTAGCTGACACCTAATGATGTAAAATTAACGGAATTTGAAAGTTTTGTTGATTTCACATGATCCGCTACAAATCTGCACTTTCGTAGCGCGCTTAATGTATTTTCAAGGAAAAGCGCTACAAAAATAGAAGCGCTTTCGTAGCGCAAAACAAGTTTTTTACACTATCTGCGCTACGAAAGTGTGGTTTCATGGATAATTCCAAAAAAAAATCAAAAGGTTTAAGATATGACTTCTAAACAGGATATGGGACTTTTAAACCATGGAATAAGGTTGTAAAACTTTTTTTGGATATGAAAATGAAACTTTTGAGACTCTTACCCTATCACCTACCCTTTAAAGCATGAAATGACCCAACACCTATCTAAGACCATGACTAGGAACAATGTAAATTGTCCAAGTTTAGAAAAAAAAATTATGGTGATAACAGTGGCTCCACTTGGGATATTGTGCCCCTGTGGTACACTAAGAACCTGTAGCTCCTATGCTATCCATTTTTTATAAAACAGAAAAAAAAAATTATTTGATTTGACAAGCATCTTCTTCAAACTGTTTGGGCCTTCACCTCGGGCTTAAGCTCTCTATTTCAGCTTGTCATTATTAGCAGTAAAACTGACAAAGATGGAGTATGTACAATGTCATGATTGATTTATAAAACTTCAACAAGTATAATGCTTTAGGAACCTGCCATTAACAGGCCCTCCAGCATATGATCCTCCATCAATTTCCTACTATATAAGTGTTGTTCCCATGAAAACCGACAATATTATAAGGACCCTTCCATAAATTGTCAGAATTACCATCGGGATTTGCCAGAGTTAGAATGTATTTTACCACAATACTTGGAACAAGTGCCACAATGTGAGAATGCAGAATGTAAATTCTAAAATCTTTAATTGCTTTCACCATGGCATAGGCCTGTTTTTCTAGAATATTATACTTCACCTCAACAATTTCTAATGTTATACTAAAGAAAGAAATAGGTTGTTCAGTACCTTTCTTTCCTTTTTGTAGCAAAACTCCAGCAATTGTGTTTTCGGAAGCAAATGTAAAAATCAGAAATTATTTGGAAAAATCTGGACTGATGAGTACCGGTGCTTGTATGAGTGCCTTCTTTATTTCTTCAAAAGAATTCTTTACTTCAGCTGTCCATTTAATATCAACTCCTTTCTTTAACATCCTTGTTATATATTTGACAATCTCAGCAAAGTTAGGAATGAAACGCCTAACAAAATTCACTTTCCCAAGAAATGATCGAATCTATTTCCTACTTCTTGGTAGATCTACTTTTTGAATTGCATTAACTCTATTAGGATCAACCCTAATTCCATCTTCAGAAATAATATGACCAAGTAATTTTCCTATAGTTAAAGCAAAGATGCTTTTGGTAGGATTAAGAGAGATACCAAACCTTCTACATTTCAACAGAATTTTTTCTAGGGGTTTCAAATGATCTTCTTCTTTCTTTGAAAATAATGTTATATCATCAAGATAAACAGCCATCGTCTTGTCCTTTTCTTCAGAAAAATCAATGTCCATTTCTCTTTGAAAAGTAGCTCCCGCATTCATGAGACCAAAAGGCATCTTGGCGTACATGAATGTGCCCCATGGTGTTCTGAAAGTTGTTTTTTTCTGATCATCCAGATGCACAAGAATCTGATTGTAACCTGAAAAACCATCAAGCATAGATATTCTTTGAGAACCAACAATATTTTGCAGAATTGAATCCATCTTGGGAAGAGGATAGTTTTCCTTTAGTGAAACCTTGTTCAAATTTATGAAGTCAATACAAATTCTGATTTCTCCACTCTTCTTTCTAACCGGTATCAAATTTGCAAGCCAATTGGAGAATCTGATTGGGACAATGATTTTAGCATCAAATAGTTTCTTAATCTCCTTTTCAATCAATGACATGATAAGGGGATTAATTCTCCTCAATTTACGCTTGAAAGGTTTCTCATTTTCTTTGATAGGAATAGTATGTTGAATAATGGAGGGATCATACTCCTTTAAATCAACATAAATCCAAGAAAAACATCAATAAACCTCTTCATCATCTCAATATATTTGAATTTCATATCAGCTGAAAGAAACTTTGAAATTTTGATCATTTTAGGCAAAGCTAATGTACCAAGATTACAGTTCTCTACTTACTCTTCATCAACTTGTACCTTTGGTGATTTGGAAACATCATTTTGATCAAAAAGCTTCTCAAGGGGAATAAGACCTTTTGGTATTGAATTATTCTTTAATTGCAAAACTTCAGAATTTCCCTCTGATTCAACAAGCATGTTTTGTTGGTCTACCTGTGTACTTTCAAATTCTTCTTTTAGCTCAATAAAATTCTTTACTTGTTGATCATCTTCAAAAAAATTTCAATTGGTTATATTATCTTGTATAGCTGGTCTATGGCAAACTTCAATCTCATATTTTTCAGAATAATGTATAGGAATGATGAAGAGACTTGCAGAGACATCAAGAGAATCAGCAATGGAATTTTGATCTCTAGTTTTGAATATGAAAGAATAGGCTTGAAAATTCTCTAACATGTCTAAAACTAGATTTCTGTATGCTCTCATTCTTACATCCTTTGTTTGATAAACACCTTCAACTTGTCTAATAACCAATTCAGAATCTCCAAAAACAGAAATATTTTGAGTCTTCATTCTTTTCAAAACATCTAAACCCAAAATCAAATATTCATATTTAGCCATGTTATTTGTGCAATCAAAATTCAGTTTGTAAGAGTAAAACTTATTCTCATCATTTGGACTTGTAATCAAAATCCCTGCTCCTACCCCTTCTTTTCCTACTGATCCATCAAAGTACAATGACCACCATCCCTCCATCTCTTTGTCATTTACTTGCTCATTTTCTGTTTGCTGATTTTCTGCTCTCATTTCTTCCTCAACACTATTAGCTGAATCATTGAAAATAATGTCAGATCCAAGTTCAGTATCAAAGGCATAAATAGGAAAGTTTTGAGGTTTATCTTTGCTACTTACCATGTAAGCCATTCTAGTCTCCTGATACAATCTCCTTTGCTCACCAAAAACAAGAATAGTGGCATAGGCAAGGTCCATCTGTATTGTGTCTTTGATTTTCGCTGCCCATGTTCTTGACAATAACATACCAAAATTTGGCGGAACATCAGCCACAACAATGTCCATAAAAACCGTCTTTGCTAGAATTTGTGTTAGACCAACAACGACATCCTTGATTAAACCAATACATTGAACTATTTTTGAATCAAAAGAAAATAAATCCTTATATGGTCTTGTTATTTGTAACCCCGTCCTTTCCATGATTACTTTGGGCATAAGGTTATGAGAAGCCCCTAAATCCAACATAGCATTATGTAAAGTCATATCATGAATATTAATGCTTACATAAAAAGGCGGAAACTCTTCATTTTGTTCATCTTCTAGCCTTGGACCCAAATATATAGTAGGATTATATTCTTGGACATTCAAAATATCAGCAGCTCTTGGTTGTGAGTTTAACAACTTAACAATATTGCTTCTATATTCATTTACCTTGAGAATCTCGCTAAATGGCATTGATATTTTAATCTTTGAAATTTCATTCTCAAGGTTGAAAACAAAAATAGATTTTTCAGCTTCTTTGATAGGAGGAGGAAGTTGAGTGTCTTTCTTACCAAGTGGAGTGTCTTTCTTACCTTCAGCAATATTTGGGGTATCATTTTTGGCTTCAGCAACCTTTGGAACATATTTATTAGGCTGCACTTTGTTTGCAATGATAGGCACATTTCTGTTTTTGAGATTATATTGTTTTTTCATCTCAAAAATAACATGTTGATACCCCTTAAAATAATCTGATGGTTCTTCTGCTTGATTAGCCAAATCTGACTCATCATGCTCTTCTTTAGTCAAGAAAATTCCTGACATCTCTTTTTCAAGAAAATGGGTAGATTCTTCAAGAATTTCGGGCTCATCTTCTTCATCTACCAAATTCTGCTGAAAAGGAGGTCTCGCTGGAGGATCAGGTTGTTGATTTCTATTTTCTCTTGGCCTTTGTTGGTTTTGATGTCTCCTGAATTGGGGATTTCTAAATTGAGGTTCATGTTGCATAGGAGGAGTAGAAGTGTTTCCAAGAGCTAACCTATCCATCAACTTCTCCATAGTTTTCATCATTGAGTCAAATTTATCTTCAGAAGTTGAAGTGGAAGGTTTCTCTTCTTCTTTCAATTTAGTTTTTCCCATTTTTGACTTTTTAGCAGCTATCATGTTTACCTCTACCTTTACTTCATCACTTTGCATTTCAGCAAGTGTAGGTGATTCTCTTTCTCTCAAAAAGATAGAAAATTCATAATCAAATGCTTCAGCATATCTCATTTGTGCTAAGGCTTCCGAAGGTTTCAAATGGACTGGAATTGAGTTAAAAAATTTATTAATCTCTTTGAAAATTTTTGGATAGATTCATCAACTGCCATTCTAAGGCTGTTATATTCAGTAAGTGCTTGAACTGGATTGGTTTTGTTTCCCCATTTCCTTAAAAATTTATCTTCAAACTAATCCCAAGTTCGAATTCTTCCCGGTGCAAGAGATTTAAACCATTTTCTAACTTCACCAATAAAACTATATGCAAACAGTCTTAATTTCACATCTTCATCATTAACTTCTTCTCTGTCTGTAAAATCATTAAATCTATCTACATGTTCTTCTGTTGTGATTTCTTCATCACTACCCCAAGTAGGGATCCTAGCAGCGTATTTACTAGGAAGTTCATGCAAAACAGCAGGGAGTACAAGTGGTGCATACCTAGCAGGAGCAACCATGCTTAAAGGATGAACAGTAGTTTTAGGAATGGAAGAAATAGAAGATGAAGAACTTATATGAGGAGGACTACTTGGTTTTTGTAATCCACTAACAATTGAGCTCCAATTTGGAAGGGGTAAACCAACTTTTGATTTCAGCAAAACTTCTAAAGGATCAAGTTCTTTCAATTTATCTAGAGACTCTTTTTCTAACAACAAGTTAGAGGTAACAATTTCCCAAAATTCTTCTTTGTCTTCTTGTGTTACTAGGGCTGAAGTGTCAATTCCTCTCTTTTGCAAGTCTAAGATAATATTAATGAGTTCCTTTTCACTTTCTGATCTAAACAACACTTCATGAATTTTATCATCAACTCTTTTGTCTTCAGGACTTCTTAATATTTTAGAGGAGAAAGATTTCGAATGAGATGGAGTACCTGATATTTCTGAAATTCTTTGACTGCCTCTTGAAATAGTGTTTGGATTATCCACAATGGTAGGTGGATTGGGATCAGGATTGCTCCGTGTGTATCTCCTTCTTGAAGCCACCTTTAAACTTTTGAAATGTATGGAGTCACCAAGGTAGATGCAGCCTCGAAAAAAATTTCTAAGCTCTTGCTACCTTTAGAAGTTCAGCTTCTTGATTTCAGGAATGAGTAATCTTCTTGCTCTCGGCAGATGCACCAAAATGTTATCACAAAATCTAACCCTTATAGGCTGCTGATCAAGTAGACTTTGAGTAACTCTTTCAAACCAAAATTTTAGCTGAGGCTCAGCCTCCTCAACCTGAGAGGGCTATCTCAATACGTTTAAGATTTTTAATTAATGATTAGATGACTAACTCTAGAACTAAAAATGGAAAAAAAATGTATAACTGGTTGAATTAAAAATTAGCAAACATCTATTGGGCCATGGAGTCAAATTAGTCTTCAAAAAACATCATAATCAGTTAAACATGGAAGTCAAGTAACTTGGATTTTATGTTTATAAGTGAAATAGTAAAATAGTGAATAAACACAGTCTACAAGCATGTGAAGGAAGTTAGAGCATTATCCAATGAATTCTAAATAACACATGCTCATACCACTGCAAATAGGTAATTGAAAAAGGCCATAGAAATATCAAACACATAAACCCCTTGTGAATCTTGAGTAGTAAAACCAATCTCTGTATTAAGTTGAAACAACACACATTCTACTACAATAACACAACTTATTTTGCTAATCAAAATGCCAACCATCATGAATTCGACCTAATGCTTCATATAGAGCCTTTACAATCTTTTATTCCATGATTCATCATTAGGAGAATTCGAATTCTATCCTTGACACCTATTCTATTCATGAAACAAACTATTAATTACATACTGACAGCTAAATGTCTTTTATGAATCCTAATTCAAATAGGAGTGAAACTCCTAAACATGTTTCAAACAACCTTATCTAAAACTTAAATACTTTCTTTGACAGCTGATAATCCATGTCTTCGACCTTTATGATGCCTCCAGCCTTGTTGTAAACCCTGCTGATTCATGACCTAATTGTCCTAAAAATCAAGAGACAGAATTCATGCTTTTTAGCCCTTAACCCCCATGCTTATCTTCGAGCAGCTTTGCTGGCATTGATGACTGTTTCATATAGGTCACATGTGATAATATTCCATTAAAACTTCAATCTTCCACCTGTGCAAAAATATATCCTCGAAAAAATGGAAAATTAGATTAGATATAACTGCGCTATGAAAATAGCTTGTTTTCGTAGCGTTGTTTTTATATCACTGTAAAACACTTCTTTTAACCCTTATTTATTCTACTTTGCAATCTAATTCTTCATCTATGATCCTCATCTTTCCACCAGCAGCATCAAAACTTGAAACCCAACAATCCTCACCTCTAAAATACATATGAAAAATGTCAAAAACTCATCTTCAGCAGTATCGTTGCGCACTACGAAACTGCTGTGTATTCTCCCTTTAACACGGTTTTCATAAATTTACAGTTTGAGGATATTTAAAACTATTCAAAGATTGATATCAACATCAAAAAGAAAAACAACTTGGATTTAAAAGAGGTTATTCCTAAAAAATGATCTTCTTCTTTATGACAAAACTGTTTTATGGATTTATCACTTACTTCCCTGTTTCATTGTTGTTGTAGCTTCTCTTCAAATTTTGTTCGCTATATTTCTAGGTCTTCAATCTGTCTCCTCAATTTCATGTTGGTAGCCCTCAATTGAACATTCATCATTCTTACAAATCTGGCTTCTTTAATTGTAGGTACAGTCCAACTAAAATATTGAGCTTCATTGCTGATTGTTTCTGGTTTGGAAACCCTTTCAACTTCCCAGAGAGCCTTTATCCTCTTGAAATTTTTCTTTTCAGCAGCATACCTTCTTGCTCTCTTCCTTAGTCTAGAAATTTCATAATTAGATAATTTCAACCTTTCTTCCATTTCTTCATAACTGGTTTTTTCTGTTTGAGTGGAAAATACCCTGTTTTTGTCACCTTAAGGTATTGGTGATGAAAGGTCTATAAACTCTTCATGAACAGTGGAGGCTTCCTCTGTTTTCTCTAACTCAATATTAAGCTTTGCATCTTTTTGGATTGTCTGGTTAAAGGCTTTTTGGGCTTGAATACAAATGCTGCAACCTCATCCTCTAATTCCAGTTTCTTAGAAGATTTCATCTTCTTCGGTTTTCCTTCATCAAATTTTATGAAATCTGCCTGTACCAAAGGGGATTCTTCAATATCAATGGCTTGTAAAATATCATTTAAGTTACTTTTTAAGCCTGGAATCTCTCCTAAAATCACTTCTTTACCCTTTTCCTTTGCAATTTGACTTCTAGTCAATCTCCTTTGAACTGGTTTATTAGCTGATTGTTCTTGTGTCATTTCTTTAACTTCAGCTATCTTTTGTTTTGTAGGTTGAGGAGTCTCAATAATAACCATTGATTCTTTACTAACTTTCTCTTTCACCTGCTTTATAGGTTTTAGCTTAACAAATCTTTTTGACCTTGTCATTACAGGCTTACTAGTTTCTGCTGGTGGGATTTCTTTAGCCTTAGGGTTAATGCCTGTAGCTTGTGTTTCCACTCCAAAACCACATAAAAACAAAAATGATGACCATTCCCTTTTGATACTTTGGAGTTCATGTAAAAATATCAGTTTAATTAGACCATGATGAAAAATATAAGTTTCACATCCTTGAGATTTCATTTGCACCTTATCTTCCATCTTAGTTATACTTCTATACAGAAAGAATGGAAAATCTAGAGAAATCATGCCAGTAAAGTGCAATAGAAGTTTAAAATGATATGAATATACTTTATGATACCTTCCCTCATAGGTAAAATACCTTTGTATGTTGAAGAGCAAATTTTCATAGGTGTCTTTGATGTAGCTCCTTGGAATTGCCTTGGTTAAGTCTGTTTCTGCAAATTCGGGCTTTAGAAATACTTTGCATTCCTGCATGTCAAATTTGAAGCCCTTGAACCATCTCTCTTGCCCCCTAAGAATCTTTGTCACCAAAGCTATGATTTCAGGAGTAATTGAAAAGTTTAGGATTCCAATTTTTGTGTTTGAGCCAATGAAATGTAGGGAAAACTTCTTTGTCACCTGACTGTGTCCTCCCTGCAATTTTTTACAAAATTTCCAACACCCTGTTTTCTTGAAAGCCTCCAATATTGATTTATCTTTGACTAGGGCCTCTGTGCTTTCAGGCTCTGTTCTTAAACGATGTCCAGACCTGTGGTTTTTATTTTCTTCTGTCATCTTTGCGTTTGAATTTATGTAACAAATCAGCCTTTCTTGATTTCAAAAATGTCAGCCTCGCTTGCTTATGATAGTGAGCCTCGCTTGTTAATGGTATTCAGCCTTGCTTGAAAATATATGAAGGAAGCTTTGGTATGAGATTACCACCAGCCTAGTATTCGAAAAAGGCATGTAGTAATGTTTTTGCATGAGAAATGAAACAAAAGACCAGCCTTTCGAATTTGAAATCACCTATCATGATGACCTCTACTTTTGAAATGATGGATTTGAATGGTTGCATGCTTTAGAAATGACCCCTAGCTGACACCTAATGATGTAAAATTAACGGACTTTGAAAGTTTTGTTGATTTTACATGATCTGCTATGAATCTGCACTTTCATAGCGCACTTAATATATTTTCAGGGAAAATCGCTACAAAAGTAGAAGCGCTTTCGCAGCGCAAAACCGGTTTTTTACATTGTCTGCACTATGAAAGTGTGGTTTCGTGGCTAATTCCAAAAAAAATTCAAAAGGTTTAAGATATGACTTATAAACAGGATATGGGATTTTTAAACCATGGAATAAGGTTGTCAAAATTTATTTGGATATGAAAATGAAACTTTTGAGACTCTTACCCTATCACCTACCCTTTAAAGCATGAAATGACCCAACACCTATCTAAGACCATGACTAGGAACAATGTAAACTGTCCAAGTTTACAAAAAAAAATTATGGTGATAACACATTCGATGAGATGGGATCAGAGACAGGAGGAGGAAGACCAGGGAATGTACTAAGCAATGAGGAGTCTTTGTAGACTCTGTGTGAGACACTAGTCAAAGGATCGACGGTTTGCTTACTGGCCATCGAAGAAATGATGGGCTCAAGGGAGGTCTAAGACTTTGGTTCGTAATATGTAAACTAGTCAATGGTGACTATATTTCTATTATGAGGGAAGGACATCTTGCGGTGAACCGTAGATGGGACAACATACATCTCATAGGTGTAGCTATGAACCAATAGAATGTTGTAATCTAAGGGGGCGCTATGACTTCTACATCGACGCAAACAGTCTTGCCTGCAAGAGTAATAGGACAATTGTGGAATAGGCCAATGGGTTGGGAGGCGTGTCCATCCCACGCTTGGAGAGTGATCATGGAAGGAGCCAACTCAGGTGATCCGAGTTGCTTCCAAACCAAAGCGGACATCACACAGGTGGATGCCCCCTCATCAATGATGCACCGGGAAACGTTGGCGTTTCGAATCTTGACTGGGATTTGGAAGGCGATGGAAGTAGGGAGAGGAGGATGTTCTGACCGGTCAACATCAAAGACAATAAATCAATCATCGGAAGGATCTACAATGCCCATGGCAGATAGTAGAGCTTTTTTGTGAAGGGCACGACTAGAGGAGTTTCAGCGTTGAAATGGCAGTAGGAGATTGCGCCAAATCATCTACTATACTATACGAATGGGTAGCTTTGCCAAAAGCAGCATTTCAGCGTAGTGGTCCCTTTGGGATCTTGGTATGAACCTCTGCCTTAGGCTGAGGGATCTGCAAGGGACCATTAAGTATCGAAAGAGGCTCTGTATAGACCGAAGGAGGCGGCTCGGGGATAGACGTAGCGGGAGGCTTGTTGTACTAACGGGACCGAGTTTGAAGATTGATGTCTATGGTTAGAGGTTGATCAGATTTCATCATGAGAATCTGGTAATTGGAGGTACTATATGGAAGAGGTTGAGTGGCCACCTGAACTTTAGGTGGTTGGGTAGCCACAAATCCTTGCAAAGGGAAAGGATTAGTAAGCACAGCCGACTGACTAGGCGCATCACTGGGAGGGACGGAAGGGGAGGCTTGCTGTCCTCGCAATGTTGCTTGAGACTCCCACATCTGCTTCATCTGTGGTAAAAGAGGAAAATCATGCGTGTAATGACCATAAACACCACAACAAGAACAAGGCTTGTTCATGCGAACAGCCCTATCCTGCTTGGGTTGAGTGCATTGTTGCTGGTTAACAGTGTTAGGAGAATTATTTTGCAGATTAGGTACAGGATTACCAGGAGCAGATTGATTTTTATTACCTTTCCTCTTCTTTTTGGAGGGAAGAGGATTAGTCGCGCCCTTCTGTGCATATACCCGCCCCTAAGGGGGCGGTGGCTACTATTACGAGGGTTGAGAAGGAAAGGGAGGAGGAGGTGCTAATGTTGGAGGAGCTGGAGCACCAGGCTTTGGATACAGATAATAAGGAGGTTGGGTAACATTTTGGTAAACAAGAGGTTGGGAAAAAGGAGGAGGCATGCCTTATCCTGCATATATGCTACCGAGAGGGGGAAAAGTGAAGGAGGTGTTGCCCCCCCTGAGGAAAACCATAGCCCATGGGAGGTTGAGCGTATGGATGAGAGAGAGCTCCAACAATACCGTCAGTGGCATGAGATGCCCTCGGTGCGTTGGCACCACTGGGTCTAGGACGATAAGGTAGAATAGTATAAACATAATCCGACTGAGCGTAGATCAGGTCATATTTTAATGCAATTTGGAGAGCGACTTCTCTGGTTTGAGGGAAATGTGATGCGACATCTTTGTCGATAGGAGGCAAGAGAGATCTAAGGAACTATTCCATGTAGACATGATCCTCGAAGGTAGGGGCTCGACATAGGCTCTTTCTTCTCCACCATTCCTAGACATGATTGGATAGGCGGGTCACTGAAATTTGATGAAAAGAAGTCAAAATTTCAGTACCAGTTTCGTTGGAGATGTAAATCCCCTCTGCAGATAGAGGCAATCCCTACTAGCCCAAATCGGGTCTAGCAACAATCAATTCATGCTAAGACACAGGTATCTAGTTACAAAATGACAATAAATGACAAGTTTCCTACCTCAAGTCCTACGCGATGGTCATTGAAAGAAGGATGACGCTTCCCATCCTCTACTTCGGAAGATCACAATCCTTCCGCTTAGCGCGTCCAAACACCTGCACACATGTGATGAAACATGACGATACACAACATAGAATATAAATCTTGTAACTATACATCAGTCAGAGAAGATATAACTTGTTGCATCAAAGATAAAGATACACGAATGAAACCATAATCAAAGTCGCTTATCATTAATAAAAAAAAGGAACGATACAACCTTAAGCTCTGACGTTGGATCTTCCTTTGGCGGGGTCGATAGTGGAGCACGTCTCAATGAAGCTCGTCGGAAATGGGACAAAGCTTTCTCTCTTCGGCTTGGCTCTCAAAGGCTCTCTGGCGATAGTCTCCTTGTTACTGATTTAACTCTTAGTACTAGCTTGCTAAGGGAAAATGGCAAGCTTATATAGATGGTGGAAGGGGAGTTGGGATCCCTACAATGGTGGGATTGGCCCTATCCTCAAGGAAGCTTCCATGATAGGTGGAAAACCACTTCCCCTACATGGAGATCCGGAGCCAAACCTCCCAACTCATTTTAGAGACTCGTTCAGAAGTTTGTTGGAATCAAACTTCCGCCATTTATTTTTAAAAAAAAATCCTTATTAAGCTTGGCGCGGGAAATACACTGGGACAGAGTGCCAGTTGGCGCCCCCTCTTTGGTGGATTTCCCCCATTGGCGCGAGGGCTGAACTGGCTAGTCGCGCCAAGGCCAAAAGATCAGTTTTTAGGGTTTTCCAAAGGAAACTTTCTTTAGAGAAATGATTATCCTTGTAAAGGGGAATGCCATGAAAGTGGTTTTAGGTTATGTCACTGCTCACAGGTCATAGAAAAGGACCTCCAATGTGTGGGACGAGGGATTGCAGGGATGGTGAAAAATTAATGTGTAATAGATGCCCCCTAAAGCATGAGGCCTGAGAGAGAGAGAGGGGTGAAATGCTTTACAAGAACGTGCCCAACTGAAAACACTGCCGTCGAAAAACCTACGTAGACAAGTACAACTAATATCTCAAATACATGATATGTGGTATGGATGTAGCCATCCATAATAGAGTATACAATAATCAAGATCCGAGGCATGGACGCAACCATCCATTGAGGATCAGTAAGTAGACTCAGGTATGGTCGCAGCCATCCAATCAATGAGTCATGTATCCAATCATGATAATCCACAAAATCTACAGCCTGGATTCCATCAGAAAAAATCCAGGGTCTTGCACTCCATCTCGACCCGAATAGAGTACAAGTCTAAGCACGTGAATAAGTGAGCTGAAGTCGAACATGCAAGAACATCATCTGATTACCAGCCAATGATGAAAGCCATTAATAGACGCGAGAGGTACCAAAAATAATGACAATGGCCCTCAAGATACTATAGGTACAATCCACGGAATGTGAACAGTGAGCTGGCGTTGAACACCTGTAGAATCATTCGATCAAAGTTCAATGATGAAAACCTTACATCGAATGTGAAGAACCTGCCATTGAGGCATGCAGGCTCCAAGGTACCGGAAGGGAGTCTCTAGTTCAGCTTCCTGGATAATGAGCTGAAGTCGACAGGAAGTGACCTTGATCAAAGGTGGGCCATAATGTTTCCCACATCATCAACACAAGACAAAGGAACATAATTTTTGTGAATCAGGATCAGATGAGAATCAGAGGAGGGTTAAAAACTGCAGAGGTCAACTTCTCTTGAACATTCTGGCGACACGACACTGGATTTGGCGGTATTTGACATCAAAAGATTTGAGGTCATGATGACGAAGCAAAGAACAGATGAGCGGTCAAAAAGGATAACCCAAACCCATGGAGGCAAGAAAATAATGAGATGAGATGTCCCCAACCCGACACGAATGCAGACAAGTGCCATGTTCAAGAGCGACATAATGCTGACACGACGATGATACTAGTTTCATTTTTTCCCCACCATTTCTGGCAAGTACCCCTATTATTTTTTAAAACAATCTTGAAGGGGATAGCATATGCTTGTGATATAAGTTCTTCCTTCAGAAAAATCCAACCTAGTACATTTAACGAGTCCTATGAACGAGAAACTCGAGTATTGTCATTACGACAGAATACGATGTCATCAGGTTTTAACGAGTCTGACAAAGGAAGAACTCGACATCTTTTCATGTGTTAGAGAGTTTGAAAAGACAGCGGAAAAGTAAACTCCAATAGTCCCTTTTCGTAAATAGTTCCTCAGATCTGAAAAGGTAGAAAATTGTGTTTGAGAAAGCCTCCTAGTCACAATAGGCTAGGGTATTCCTTTTTCGTAAATAATCTATCCCAGCTCGAAAAAGGGGTAAACGTATACTGGGTAGATGTCGTTTCACAACCAATTTAACGAGATCAAAACGACAAGCGACTAAGCAATCTTTTCATGTTTAGAGAGTCAGAAAAGAGCTGAAAGATGACTCCAGAAATGCCTTTTTCATTTTTTTACCAAGTTCGAAAATGTATAAAATACAACTCGTATCATCGTCCAAGCTGCGTGAAAACCTGTTGCTGCACATGAAAGTGAGCGTAAAACCCATTTTTCGAAAAAATATAATAAAATATTGGAAAAATGACCTTCAAAACCTAATTTGACTTTGAAAAGTTATAAATATGCCAAAAATAGTAAAAACATATTCACTTTTACTTTTTACCTCTTGTGAGAGCAACAGTGAGTTTTTATTGTGCAAACTTGCGGCGGCGATTGTGGTCAATCCAGTATGTCATTTCAGTTCTCGTTCATTCCAGGTAAGAGGCGCTCTCCTTAGCTTTGTTCTAATTCATTTTTTATATATTTCCATTGTGTTTTTGGATCCCTGAGGGGACCTTTGGAATTTTAGGGCTCAGCCAATTGGTGCGGGTATTGGGCATGGACCCACGCCAATTGGCTCCTTTTTGCAAAGGGGTCGCACCAGTTGGCGCGACTGTTAACAAAACAGTCGTGCCAATGGTGCAACCTAAAATTCTGCTCAAGATTTACAAAAATCGAACCAATCAGCTGGATTTCTGAGTGCTCAAGAGATCTAATGAGGTTTTTATGACCATTTTGGTGCAGATACATGGCCACAATGGTGATCGAGTGGAAAGAAAGGGAGCATAGTGAAGAAGATGAAATGACCATGGAGAATGAAGCATGCATGAACGCTCTCTAAAACTGCGGTCTTAAAAATTTCTTCTTAACACCATGTTTGAGGGCACAACTTGAGTTACTGCAGTATTTGATCAGCATTTGGGATGAGAACGAAGAAAAGTTCAGGCTTTGAGACCAAATGTTGGAACTCAAAGTATCTGATGTTTATTTCATAACTGGATTGTCTCGCAGAGTTCCAGTTCTGATCTTGACAGGTAATAGGCCATCTGGTGAGAAAATGGAAATGGTGATGGAAAGAGTGTGCCCAGGGGCATGAACAGGATCAGGCAGTGGGAAGGTTGATATCCACACGGTTCCTAATCTAGCACTTAGGGTGGTGCTCCATACCATTATGTAGGCTGCGGGGTCATAGGAACTACATGAGGCGACTAAAACACAACTCCTCTTAGCATCTAAATGCATGAACCTGGCATTATTCGATTGGGCCACTGCCGTAACAATGAACATCAAACGACAGTTGACGAAGTGCAAGAAGTCCAAACTGAAAAAGTTTGGGTACGGATCTATCTTGGTGTCGTTCATCCTTGAACGATTACCAATATTCCAGGGCCAGGGGGCGATAGTCATCGAGCCACCATTGAGGGATCCAATAATGGCTCGATGGGTAGCGCTCATGCCCAGATCAGGAGGGGGCCAACAAATGTCATGGAGGCTTGATTTCTTTGCATGGATTTGGCGACAACTAATCGTCATAGAGGACTGGCCCTATTCTGGTACAGACTTCACAGGAGACCCAGATCTTCCACTCCCGGAGGGGGATGACTGGGATGAGGAGCTGGGTAAGACTCTTTTTGATTTTATGTATTTATGATTTTTTTTTTTATACATTCCTATTCTAACAAACAATCCTATATGTATGTAGATTTTGGCCCAAAGAGGCCTGCCGAGATGTCGCCCATCGCACGGAGGACCCCTCTCGCACATGATCCTCAAGCTGAGGGTGGCGAGGGGAGTGAGCTAGTCCAGAATTTGGAGGGAATCGCCCGGGGGATCCCAGATTATGCTCGCCTAGTAGACGTCCCATTGGCTTATCAGAGGCACACTGTAGGGGTGCCTAGTCGCCTTCATCATTTACTGAGGCGATTGGTGTGGGCGGTGACATGCTACCACGAGCACCATGCTGATTAGTCATCTAGGGCTTTTCATTTGCACATTTTTGAGAGACATGTTGTCTCCAGCTATTATTAAAATAGACGTGTATTTTTTGATTTTATGTGATGTACACAAACTGCAAACCATTCGACATACATATATATATATGTGGATATTTTTACATATGATAATGTTTTTACAAGTTGCGTAAATGTCTATCTAAAACCATATTAGCTACTGCATCTGTTAACGCATTCATGTGTCTGGGTATGTGTTGATATGTAATGTAATCAAAATTTATTTCCAGTAAACGAATACGTAGATATAGTCATAAAATGGATGGGTTCCTAACTGAATAATGACCATTGAGTTGTAACACTACAAGCTGTGAGTCCAGATATATAAGTAATGCACGAATATCAAGGTTAAAAACCTCGTTCAACAATTCCAAAATGGCACTATACTCTGTGACATTATTTGTGGTAGGCCCTAGAAAAACACCTTGTAAATTGACCAACTCACCAGTAGGATTGAAGATTACCCAAGCTGTCGAGGACAGATTCCTGGTACTGCGGGAGGCACCATCCGCGAAACCGACGAAAGGAGTAATAGACATCTGCACAATTAGGAAGACCCAATCAACAGAAAGACGCTTACAAAGCACAACACACCACACATGCACAAAAATGAACACACTCACTTATGTACACACACCACACAAGAATAATTCAAGCGTAGTACTTCTTGAGGTACAACCCATTTCTAGGCTGCACCAGGGGAATACCTTCATAGTCGATTAGCTCATAGGCCCCATTTTTTAATACTCGTTTGATGATATAGGGTCCATGCCACATGGGCTAGAATTTTACTGCTCCAATTTTATCATGTTCTTGGTCATATAAGAGGGCGAGGTCCCCTTCAATGAAAGAACAGGAGAAACCGATTGATCAAAATGGGCTTTAACCCGCTTTTTCTGTGCCTTAATAACCAAGGCAGCCAAGCGACGGGTTTCATCTAGTAATTCCAGATACAGGAGACGTTCTTCCTCCAGAGAAGTATCGGGCAATAATTCCATAGCCAACTTTAGAGAAGGAATTTCACATTCAACAGGGAGAGTCGCTTCCAGACCATACACCAACTGGAAAGGTGTGAATCCGGTTGCGCTCTTTACTGATATTTGATAAGCCCAGAGAGCTAAGAACAATTGGAGATGCCAGTTGGATTTGTGGATACCAATGACTCATTGAAGCATCGTGACCAATACCTTGTTCACGGCCTCAACCTGGCCATTCGCCTGGGGGTAGTATGGCGTTGAGCTATCATGGCGTAAGCCCGAATTTGATGTCAGCTTTGTCATCATGTAATCCTGAAAATGAGTGCCATGATCAGTGAAAATGGCCTGAGGAACTCCGAAACACGTAATAACATGGTTGAAAATGAATTGAGCAGCTGTCTTATCGTCGGCAGCTAATGTAGGCATCACTTCGGCCCACTTAGTGAAGTAGTCCACCGCAACAATTATATAAGCATGACCCCCAGCCGAGTGAGGGTTACATGTCATAAAATCTATGCCCCATTTAGCAAAAGGGCCTATGGTAATGACATGATGTAAGGGTAGGGGTGGTGCGCGCATCTTGTGCTGAAAGACCTAGCACGCATGAAATTTTCGAACTGTAACCATACAGTCTTTGAATATAGACGGCCAAAAGTAACCCGCACGTAGAATCTTCTGGGCGGTGGCATATTTGGACAGGTTACTGCCACAGGTGCCACTGTGATAGTAATTCAAGACTTTCTCAGCCTCTTCCAGGGTCAAGCATCAGCGGAGCAGAGAATCAACTCTGACACGATACAAGGTATCTCCTACAATGTGGTATGGTTGAGATTGATGCCGAACGTGATGTCGAGCATCTTTTGTCAACTCAGACTGAAATGTGGATGTTCGAAGGTACACGATGATGTCACCATATGATGGATCATGAGTGTTGATAAGAAAGAGTGTTTCATTTGGGATATGATCCTCGGATTGTGATGGAATGGAGTCTATCGGGAGAGAGAAAATAAGATCAGAAAAAACCAATGATTTCGTCGATTTGGCAGTGGTGAAATCCAAATCGAACTCCTTCAGGATTACAATCCATTTGCAGTACTTGCCCCCCAGAAATTGTCGAGACAAGATGTAAGTCATGGGGTTGCAATCGGAAATCATAGTTACCGTATGTAATAGGATGTAATGGTGGAACCGCTGAACAGCTTGGACGACGGCAAGCACCAACTTCTCGACATGGGCATAGCGCGTTTCAGTGTCGAGAATATTTCGAGATAGATAGTAAACTACGTGTTCATTTCCATCATCATCATCCTGTACTATAACCATAGCTATCGTGTTAAACGCAGCGGCCAAATAAAGGGTAAAATCGCGATGATAGTTGGGAGGACGTATTAACGAAGTGTTGACAAGCAACGTTTTAAGCTTATCGAAGGATTGCTGGGCAATCTCATCCCAATGGAAGGGAATGTCCTGTTTCAAAAGTCGCGTAAACCCCTTGGCCACTTTCGCGTAGTTCGGAATAAAGCGCCGTAAGAAGTTGGCTTTCCCCTGTAGACTCTGCAGTTGATGTAACGAGGATGGGGATGGGAGGTTAATAATGGCCTCGACCTTGATGGGGTCAAGGCGAATTCCATATTTGGAGACGATAAATCCTAAAATATGACCAGAATCCACGCAGAAGATACAATTGTGAGGATTGAGCCTAATATTGTAACGTCTGCAACGGAGGAAAATATGGTAGAGGTGTTCAGGATGGTCCTCACGTCGAGCTGAATGGGTTGGAAAATCATCCAGATACGACTGAAAAATGTGACATATGTCATGGAAAGCATAGGAAATAGCACGTTGGAAGGTAGCTCCAGCGTTTTTTAAGCCGAACAAGAGCTTTTTGTAAGCGAAAGTACCCCATGGACAGATAAAGGCAGTCTTATGTTGATCAGCAAGTAAAATATTAATTTTATTGTAACCCGAGAAGCCGTCCATAAGGGAATAAATCTCACTCCCCACGCAGTCATCGATGATATGATCTATGAAGGGAGTGGGGTAATTGTCCTTAGGACAGGCCCGATTGATATCTTGGTAGTCAACACAGACCTAGATAGTGCCCTGCTTCTTATCTACAGGGACAATATTAGAAACCCATTCTGTGAGGGGAATTGGATAGATAAAGCCCACGTTAAGAATTTTTTCAACTTATGCCTTTATAGCTATGGCTTTTCTAGGATGCACTGGGCGTAGACGCTGATGCACAAGCTTTGCACCTGGATAGGTGGGAATCTCATGCATGACTATACTAGGATCAATCCCAGGAATCTCTTCATAGTACCATGCGAAAACATCTCTGAATTCGCAAAAGAGGCTCGTGTATACTTGAATCTCTTTAGGAGAACAAGTAACTCCCACGTGAATGTTCTTGACTATCCCCGGTTTGACGGAGATGTCAATAGGCATGGTTTGTGTGATGTTACTCAGATTTCCCTCCGAAAGGACCTGATGAGTCAATATCGAAGTTTGAAGAGGTAGAGTGGGAACTTGAGATGTGAAGCGCTCCAGAAAATCAGACATTTCCCCCAAGCCAGGCATGAACGAGGAACGATGATGTCCATCGCTCCACGACAAATCTTCAAGGGACATTGTTTCAATGATAGCTTCATTGGAAGGGAAGACTTCTCTTAAAGGATCGGGCGAATCTGCATGGCCGAGCCAAGGGAATTGAGAATATATATCTAGAGCCATGCTCAAAGGAGCATGTTCTGGAGGAGGAGGATCTGATGCAGCGACGATCTCACAGTCATTGATCTCAACTGGGGTTAAAGGCATCGATTCTCCGAAAGAGGTCACCTGTTCAGGTGAAGGGATGATCCAAGGGTCATCTGACCTCGAGATCATGTTAACTTGAATGGTGTGTGGTTTTGGTGTGGGAAAAATACCCATGAGGACAGGGTCCTTGAAAAGACCAGGTCCTACACTGTCGGGGGGATTGGGGATCTAATCCACGTAAGGTATGTTGTTCTTGAAGGATGAGGTGAAGAAAGACAATTGATCCACAGTGATAATTTTTCCCTCATGAGGAAACTTCAGAAGCCAGAAGAGGGTGGACGGAACGCATAACATAGCGTGAGTCCAGCTGAAGAAGATTGTATTTGAGCTTGGCATCAACCACTTCTACTTCCACGTTGACTGTCTTACCCTGTAATGTGATCAGAAAACTCTCGAGAACACCCAAGGGTTTTGATTCCCGACCATCAAATTCCTATAGGGCATTGGGAGATGAAGTAAGAGTTGGAGAGCCAATGGCCTTCCAGCAGGCAGATGACATAACACAGGTGGAAGCACCTTCATCCACAACGGCTCTATGGATGTTGAGGCCATTGATCCCGACTTGTATAACAAGAGAAATTTGATGTGGAAGTCGGGGGAAAACATTTTCCAGGTTGAAGGTGAGAAGACTAGAATCGGTGGGATCAATACCACCGATTATGGACAGCAAAGCTTTTTGTTGCGATGGGAAACTTTGAAGCACTTCCAATGTAGACATTGTGGATGGCACCTGTGCCAAATCCTCAACAATGTTGTAGTGCTGAGCGGCACAGGCGTTTGGATTATAGGAATATTTTCGCAGAACACCTTTAGAAGGTGGCCTCACAACAGGTTCTATGCTGGGCTTCTCGATTTCTAAAGGACCAGAGACAGGTTGGGGAGGTGGGCCATCAACGACTTCCTTCCCAGCTGCCTAGCGTAATCCAGCATAATCCTTCGAACGCGTAGCAATCGAAATAGGTGGAGCACCATTCATCATAAAAACTTGGGACCCAAATGGTGCAGATGGTGAAGGCTGCTCAACCATCTGGGTCTGCTGAGATGGGAATGGTTCTTTGAGAACTACCGGAGTCCCTTTAGAGCCTTTCAGAATTTTACTAACTTCAGATCGTCGGGGACAATATTTGGTATAATGGTCTCCTTCACAAATAAGGCAGGGGTACTTTGGTTTGTGTTGGGAACCATCGTCAACACGAGGTTTAGAAGACTCTGGTTTCGGGGCATTGGGTTTGGATTTGCCTTTGCCCTTATTCTTCCCTTTGGAGGTCTTTTCCGTAGGATTGGCCTGAATGGCACTGACCTCCGCAGTATTACTAGAATCTGGAGGGGCGGGAAGAGCAGAATTATTGGAAGAATTTGACTTATGCTTCCCATTAGAGGACTTCCGATAAGTCTGAGAAATAGAACCAATAACACCATCCACCGATGGGGTAACTGGTGCTTTAGAGGTCCCTGACCACGGGGCATTAGTCAAGATATCATATAGCGTTCCGGACTGAGAGTACACCAAATCAAGGTATTGGGTACGCGCGATGGCTTGTTCTTTAGTCACACATGCCCCCATCGCAATATCTTGAGAAATGTTGTTAACGAAGGAGGTAGTGAACCAATGTGTTAGTAGCTGATCAGGTATATCAAACTTGATCAATCTACGATGGCGTCGCCACTCTTGAATATGATCAAATATGTGGGTGGCTTTATCCTGCTTGAGAGAAGTCAGGAGATGCGTCCCGGCTTCGTAACGAACTGGTAACTGGAAATATGTTAGAAAATCCATAGCTAACATATTGAAGTCTTGAAAGATACTGCAGGGTAATTCTATATACCACTTAGCGGCAGCACCGGTAAGAGTGCGCTGGAAAAGACGCCGATGGATTGAATCATCGACCCAAGAGTTTCAAGAACACCACAAATGGTAGGTCATGACATGAGCTTGGGGGTCCTCTCCAGCTTTACCTTCAAATTTAGGACAGTCACCGGGCACCTTGGTTGGAACCAGAGACCAATAAGGATTGTGAAGAATCGGATCATTGGTCAACTTAGAAACATCTGGCAATTCCAATGTGGCAAGGAAAGGCAACTGATGATTGAAAGGCATGCCGGGTCCCCGATAAGGACCTGTACCTATACTCCACCCTGGTTGAGCATAAATTTTCCCCCATTGGTTCTTTCTTGGGGGATTCTGACCATAGGGGGTGTAAGCCATATATTTAGGTTGATACGGTTGTTGATAACTAGTGTATGGGAGTTGATAACCGGGGTATGGACCCTGATTATATGTCGGCCCCGTTTGAGAAGTATATGGATTTGACTGCTAAGTATAGGTATAGCCTGTTTGTTGAAGGTAATAACCAGAAGCTTGGGGCAGGTTGTAAACTGGTCAAGATTGACCTTGGAGGTAATAACCGCCTTGGGGTTGAGCGGGCTGTTGGTAAGTGGGGCCCTGCTGAGCCTGATAAGTTGGGTGCACAGGCGGATTCGGCTGCGACATAGAGTAAATCAGTTGTTGAGCAGGGTTGACTGGATGTGTAGGTTGACCTGGTTGAACAGGTTGACCTGGCTGAGCGGGTTGCCTTGGTTGAACAGGTTGACCTGGGTGAGCAGGTTGTCCTGGTTGAACAGGTTGACCTGGATGGAGAGGGACACTAGGTTGCCTTGGTTGAACAGGTTGACCTGGCTAATGTAGGACACCAGGTTGGCCTGGGTGAGATGGTTTGCCTGGTGGTGGGATAGGGCCAGGTTGTGCCTGATAACCAGGTTGGCCTATGACAGGACCATAAGATGGCCTCGACTGTGCAACATTCAGACCAATAGGAAACTGAGGTTGCAGAGGTTGCACCATAGGTTGAGAGCATTCGATTTCTTCCCCAGGATCATACAACGGTCCCAGTTGATACCCCGGTTGGCCTGTGGGTCCTTGAGGTTTCCCTGGTTGGACCACAGGGTGAGGCTGTATAGGTTGACCTTGAGGGTTGTAGGACTACCCTTGCAGATCATATAAAAACCCCTGCTGGCCCGAAGGTTGGCCCTGTAAGGGTTGTCCCTGCAGGTCATATAGATAACCAGGCTGGCCCAAAGGTTGGCCCTGGAAGGGTTTTCCTTGTAGGTTGGAAGGTTTCCCAGCCTGGGCAGACAGAAAAACTTGAACATATTGATAAGCCTCTAGAGCAGGAAAACGTAGAGGGTTTCCTTGCTCATCGTACTGATATGGAAAAACATAAACGGGTGTACCATCAGGTCCATAATGGGAAAATTAAGGACGGTTGGGATCTTGGGAGGAGTGACCAACCTCGGAGTTCGACTGTTGTAGAGACAACCGATACTCCTCTGGAGAGAGATTCTCCATAATAGCAGATGCTATGTAAACGTCTTCGGGAAGTGAGGCGGTCCTGATGGACTGAGTAGTAACAGCGGGTGTAGATGCAGCCACGTAGACAGTAGGCCTGACAGGTACTGATGTGACCTAAGGGGATGACATGAGGGGTGTCCTTGGAGACATCCCTAACAAAGGAATAATCGGCCTCGTAGACGGAGTGGATACTCCCATGGAGGCCATAGTGGCCACAATCTGACTTAAGGATCTATACCCCGTTGGAAGCAAAGGACCAGGCGAAGACATGACAAAAGACTCAAGGTTTTTTTCTAGGAACAGCTGGTAATCTTCACCAGATGTAGGAATTTCCTCACTAGGAGAAGGACTGGGTGAGTCCATATCTGACCCTGCCGCAAGATCTTCTAATATACAGTGAGGACTAGGAGGTATAACAGCAGCTAAAAAGGGTGATCCCGATGTAAGAGGAGGGAAATATTCCCCTACTCCAAATCCAAACCAAGCGTTGGATAAGGGCCAATTGAACTCAACTGGTCCTCCAAAGGGAAGATCAAATAGAACCGGTCCCCCATCGGGAAACTCGAAGACAATAGGCTGCTGAGGTTCAACAGAGGACTGACAGACCTATGACAAATCATATGTGTAAGGACTACCTGTAGATGAAACTGAAGGTTCCGCCACTATGACAGTAACGAAAAGAGGAAGAGATAAAAAAAAAAGCACACGGGAAAAAACCAAGGAAAACAATCAAATAGCCAACAAGTAAACTCTAAAAGGGCGTGTGATCGCAAATGATTAATTTTACCTCATTGAAACTTGAAAATTTTGCTGTTTCATGTTTTAAGAGTCGAGAAATGAGTAAAATGTGACTCTATCTCTTTCAATTTGGAAACAAGCGTGAAAGGACAAGCGCTTGATGATCCTTTCAAATTTAATGAGTCAGAAAAGATCGAAATGACTACTCTAGAAATCTAGGCAAAAGGGTGTACCAGATATCCGTGAACTGCAATATACACCTTGGTTCAAAATGAAAGAGAAATCAACCAAGGACTTGACGTACGTGCAGGAAATCTCCCCGAATGCTATGTCTGGTGTATCACGGGTATAAGGCGGCAGAATTGGCTTCCTACGGATACAGGATAGCAACCTAGTGGGGTCTCCCTTTATATACGCGACGGTACGAGGAGCACAAGTCCGTACTAATGCTATCTAAAGCCAAGAGGCAAACGATAGCTACTAGATTTAATGACGTCGGAACACGTCACTAGCCTAGACCTCTAAATATTTCATTAATGTTTCAATGTTGCCTTAAGGTAAATTGAATAAATTTTGAGTTGATCTTCAATTATGTTTCAATTTCAGGCCCTACTGAATGTTATGCCTCAAAAGCCTCTAAATTCACACTACATGTCAGTACAAATCACTTTGTTCGATGAATAGCTAACTACGAGAAGGTTGAGAGCTTTTCAAACAATAACAAAATGATCACAAAACAACCACTAGTGTTTCTAATGCATGCTAATGAAACTAAAAGCTTTTCCCTTAGGGTTATATAACACTAATAATGCATAAAAGTTTTCAATTTCCACTAACTAATCAAAAGCACAAGAATTGATTTTTTGTATTTTCAATGTTTTAAGAGAAAAATGCACTAAACAAAATGAAAAATAATACAGAAATCAATTTGAGAAACGATAGAGGAAGAGTAAAGACAAGCAAGTTCACTCAACACACAATCAGTCCTCAAACTGACAGAGAAATCTTTCAAATCAAAGAGGAATCCCAAAGACTCATACAAACCGTGAAATCTAGGCTCGAAATGAGACAAAGCGAAACTTGAATGAGAAAAAGAGCAGTCACTCAAATAACACAATAACACAATGGAAAACCACCAAACGAATGCAAGGAAGAAAAACAAAGTTGATTGAACAAACAAAAACCAAAAACTCCCATGGGAGGCTTAGCACACTATAGCACCTAGATGCCCTAGGGCTAGAATGTAAAACTGATAGTAGAGGGAAAAAAACCAGAGGATGGAGGTCACACACAGTCAACCAAGACTTCAGGGCACTCAGGCAGTCAAAAAAATGACTCCAAAACCATAAATCAATCTCAGAAAGCTCGGGAACAAGCAAACCTTAGCACCAGACAGGATTGGCGTGACTGTCTAGCTGCATCTAGCGCCAGAACAGGATTGGCGCGGGGGCCTAACTAGAAACAAGTGCCATTTGGCGCGATTGTCAGGTCAAAAAGCGCGCCAGTCAAGTTTACTAATGACAAAAATAAAAAAGAGCAAACAGGGAGCAGATCAGGTATGATGGGAGATGAACAGAGGTTTTACACCAGAATGATGCAGACCAGATGAGGAAATCAAGCAGACAAAAGCCAAAAGCGACCGAAAGAGACAAGACAAACTCCAATCAATTCCCCAGTGGAGTCACCAATTTTTTGGAGAGGTAAATCCCCTCTGCGGACAGAGGTGATCCCTACTAGCCCAGATTGGGTCTAGCAACAATCAAGTCATGCTAAGACGCAGGTCTCTAGTTACAAAATGACAAGAAATGACAAGTTGCCTACCTCAGGTCTTACGCCATGGTCATCGAAAGAAGGATGACACTTCCCGTCCTCCGCTTCAGCAGATCACAATCCTTCCGCTTAGCACGTCCGAACACCTACACACATGCGAAGAAACATGACTATACACAGCATAGAATCTAAATCTTGTAACTATACATCAGTCAGAGAAGATGTAACTCGTTGCATCAAATATAAAGATACACGAATGAAACCATAATAAAAGTCGCTTATCATTAATAAAACAAAGGAACGATACAACCTTAAGCTCTGACGCTGGATCTTCCTTTAGCGGGGTCGATAGTGGAGCACGTCTCAATGAAGCTTGTCGAAAATGGGACAAAGCTCTCTCTCTTCGGCTTGGCTCTCAAAGGCTGTTTGGTGATAGTCTCCTTGTTACTGATTCAGCTCTTAGTACTAGCTTGCTAAGGGAAAATGGCAAGCTTATATAGATGGTGGAAGGGGAGTTGGGATCCCTACAAAAGTGGGATTGGCCCTATCCTCAAGGAAGCTTCCATGATAGGTGGAAAACCACTTCCCCTACATGGAGATCCGGAGCCAAACCTCCCAACTCATTTTAGAGACTCGTTCAGGAGTTTGTTGGAATCAAACTTCCGCCATTTATTTTTAAAAAACAATCCTTATTAAGCTTGGTGTGGTAAATATAATGGGACAGAGCGCCAGTTGGCGCGCCCTCTTTGGTGGATTTCCCCCATTGGTGCGAGGGCTGAACTGGCTAGTCCCGCCAAGTCCAAGAGATCAATTTTTAGGGTTTTTAAAAGGAAAATTTCTTCAGAGGAATGATTATCCTTGTAAAGGAGAATGCCATGAAAGTGGTTTTAGGTAATGTCACTACTCACAGGTCACGGAAAAGACCCTCCAATGTGCAGGATGGGGGATTGCAGGGATGGTGACAAATTACTATGTAACAAGTGTCATAACGAAGAGGAAGCTGGAAATAAGACAGAAAATCCCGAGCAAGAGTCGCAAAGGTGGTATGAGAGGATGAGACTTGATCAACATACCACTTAGAAGCTTTACCTGTAAGCGTACATTGGAACAATCGAAGGCAGACAGAGTCATCGGTAATAGAGTTAGACGAACACCACATGTGGAAATATTGAACATGATTTGTAGGATCTTCTCCAACAAGGCCTTCAAACTTGGGGATGTCGGAAGGGAGCTTGGTCGGCATAGCAAGCCAACTAGCGTCATGGTGTATAGGGTCATTTATCAACTGGTTAAAATTGGGAAGACTGAGGCCTGCCATATAGGGGAGAAAGGGAGCAGTCGGGATAGTTCCTGTTGCAGTCCCACTAGTAGTATTCCCATCATTAGGGCCGGGGCTACCACCAGCATTAGGTCCTGAACCAGACATGGTGAAGGTAACAGGAGGAGAACTGGGGGCAGAAGGAGAACCCAATGAACCATAAGAAGAGTTAGAGTGTGAACTCGGTGGAGGACTAACTCGAATCCTACACGGAGGAGTAAGTCTTCCTACCGGAAACTGAGGATGAAGGCCAAGAAGTCTCCGGGATAAACGCCTTGGTGGCGCAATGATGACGACATAAACACGGCACAAAGGGAAAAGGAGACCAACAAGGGCAAGGAGGTGCAAGATCAACTGATTACAATGTTGAAACAATGGCAAAGCAGTGCAGGATCAATTGATTTCAATGTTTTAGAGTCTTTTCTTGGCAGTGTTAACCAAGCTCTTTTTCGCTTAGGGTGTGTGTGTAAATTGTGTAAATTTTAATTTTTAAACCCAAACGTTTGTAGAGAAAAAGAAAAAGTGTGCTGTGTAATTGTAAATAAACCTGCAAATAACAGTATATGAAACTGAAATAACAACAAATAAACAACTAATAATGCAATAATCTAAACCCAAGGAGGCAGGCCTCTCAACAAGTAGTCTGTAGGTGGGAAAAAAAGCTAATCAAAACACACTAAAATAGCCAATAGATCTAAGGTCAGGAGGGACAGGGATCTAAAGGTCAAATCTGCTGGAAAGTGTTGCAGAAAACAACAACAAATCAGAGGAAAAATTGTTGTAAATGAGGTGGCGAAAGGCTATCTCCTGGAGGGAAACATAGTGGACCCTAGAGGAAAACCCAAAAAAAACTAAATGAGGTGATTTGGATGAATAAATAGCCAATCTGAAGCAGATCTGAAGGTGAGGTACCGAATTTGAAAAAATGGCTGAACACTCTGAAAATTTCAGACAACCTGCAACAGCTAAGACTCTTCCGCAAAGTCTGGAGGGTATTGAAGCCCTAAGGGGCTAGGTTCCCACTTAGTTGAGTAAAATAGAACAAGTAAAGGTCCAAAACAGGCGGAGACGGGGGTCAGACAACCCTAAACAGAGGCCTAGACAAACCCATAAAACTTTAAGAAAAACTCCCGCAAAAAGTCCAAGTCACAGTTTCTGACCTGTTTTTTGTAGAGGTTGCATTTTTTGGGCTAAAAAGTGCATCCTAAAGCTCCAGGTCGTAGGTTTAGGGCCAAAAAGTGTGACCTGCACTTTCCGCGCTCTCGGCGGCAGATTTTAGCAAAAAGTGTCGTCTCAGCTGCGGCTGATGTCTGTCACCTGCGCAATAGGTCTGAAAACACGCGGAAGTTAGAATTTTCAATGTTTTAGGGTTTTATAGGTTAAAAGCAACATCAAGGAAAGAAAAAACAAGAGGCTGAAGAGAAATCCTAGGGTTTGAAGCAGCTGGATATGCAGGGATCAGAAAAATGACAACAGTCGTAATCGTAAACTCGTGTGGAGTCGCCAATTGTTAGTATGAATCTTAATTGCAAGTGTACGAAAAAAGACCATTTTAATTATGCATAACAAACAACCCTAACAACAAAATATGGCTGCCAATATCTTCATATCTATAATTAGTTGATCAAGATAAATGCTGCAAAAATCTAGATCTATGCATCAAAAGACATTAAGCAGTAAATAAAACGAGATTTACTCCATGCATCCAATAGACAAGACAAGAATATGTTGAATTAATTTTATATTAAGGGCACTTGGGAGGAAAACATAGAAGGATGTTACTAGTTCTGCTCAATGGGATGGGTTCTTGTAAGTCCTCAGCACTTCAAATCTAAAATTCCTCTCTCTTGATTGTGTAGAAAACCCAAACAAAAATGGAACTCAAAGGGAGCTCACAAGCAAAAGGATAGAAAAATATGACAATGATGGTGGACCAAAGTCAAACTAAAAGTATAGATCCAGAGTGATCTTAAGCAAAAAAGGTGATGAATGAATGGAAAAAACCTTTTATTTATAACAAAATATTGATTTAGTCTAGATATTGATGCATAATTAAAATATTATTAACCAAATCAAGATCCAAATTTTATGGAATATTTTATTATTTTTTTGGAGGGAAAAGGAATTTGACTTGGGTCAAATCCCTTTATTTTTAAATAATAAATAAATAAATTATTTATTTATCATTTTAAGGATGTGGTTGAGTAATAATTAAATAAATAATGATTTATTTAACTATTTATGAGTGATTTAGTCAAATTTAACAAGGAATATTATTTAAATAAGGTTTAAATAATTATTTCTAGAAAATAATAAGATAAATAATAATTTATCTAATTAATTTTCTTGTTTTGGGTTAAATATGACCAAGAATATTAATTAAACTGTTGTTTAACTAATTATTCCTTGGGGAAAATCAAACAAATGTGGATTTATTTAATATTTCCTCATGGGGTTTCCTCTTTAGACCATAAACAACTTAATAAAGGTGGTTTACTAAGTTATTTTTCATAGTGAAACCAATTTTACTTACGGTAAAATTGGTCTTACATGGTGTACTTAGGTCCATCTAATAGTAATAGGTTAGATGACCAAAAAAGGGTGTAACACTAAGAGTGCTTCAAATAAAATAATATATCTAGTCTATTGGTGATCAGATGCTTCCCTCCAAATTTGTTATTCTGGGTGAATGTGCCATTTACAGTAGTCAAGTTTGTCACTTGGAGTTGTTGAAGTAGGTCCTTAAATTGTTGAGACTTCAAGTCCAATATTTGTATACCACATTTTTTCTCATCTAAGCATTTTATGAGATTGAATTCCTCACCCAGAATTCAAAGCTCTTCCTAATGTATTTCTCTAGTGGCTTCTATGTTTTTGAGGAACCAAGTTTTCTTAGTAGGATATGATGGTTGACCACTTTAAGGCATCCAATATCCTTGTCTCCAACATATTGAAATTGTCCTGAGATAATATGAGGCATGGAAATCCAATCATTAAATGACACCCCATGGGGATTCCATAAGGTCACTAAACCACCAACAAGTCCAATGACATGAAGTGTTATTGATTCACAAGCTCACCAACATAAGGAAGTTATTTCACTAATTTTTAAATATGGAAATCGAAAAACATGTAACAAAATAAAAATAAATTGAAAAAAAAAAACATGTAACAAAATTTTTAAATATGGAAATTGGCCCATGTTTTACCACAATGATTCTTAACCTCTAAATAGGTTTTGTTATAATACCCTGGTTTATTAACACTACAGACCCAAAAACACATACTCATACTGATATGACATTTAATTAAAAATTCAAAAAAATCATAACTACTTGTAAGATAAATCTCAATATTTTATATGTGAGTACCACTAAAAATATTCTAAAAAATTAAATAGATATAAAATCTCTAACATCCACCTAATAATTATTAATAATTAAATTAAAACTCTAAAATATTTATTTCAAAATAAACAACTATTAACATAATAAAAATTATAACAACTATTGATATGATTAATCAAAAACATGAACCCTCTAAATAATAACTTATCCTTCCATTATTAATTACCACCATCATTATTATTGTGTCACGTGAGCAAAACTTGGGGTATCGAGTATCGCCTCTTTCTTCAAGATTCTGAAGCTCTTCAACTAACTCATGCCACAAATCGAACCAAAGACGTATGGTTTAAGACAAATTTCCGCCAACCAAGAAACCAACGTGAGTTGTGGCATTATGATGATGGAGTTTTTCACTATATAGTTGCTTATGGACCTTATTTTTCTTTATTTATTTTTGAAAAAAAAAATTTATTTCTTTTATATATCTCGTACTCATTAATCGGATCTCAGATTCCCTTTTTTATTTAAGGCTACTTAAATGCCCTATGCACTCAGATATTTAGAAAGGTTTTTTGGTTTTTTTATTGGTTTAATGTATAAGGGATTTGAAGATTAAATTTTATAATTTATCTAGTAATGTTGGTCAAATGATTTTTTAATTTTATTATAATTTTAATATATTATCTAAGAACAATTTAATCATAACTATATGGAGTTGTTTTTAGTGTGATTTTTTGGATTTTCCGGAGTTAGAATTTGATGGAAAAATTTGAGGTGAAATCTTTATTTGTGTTAGTGAAACTGGTTTTTTTACTGTATATATGGATTCAGCACCCTGAAAAACCCCTAGGGCACTTCGATTGTGCAAGGGCTACCTATCATGCTTGTGATTTCAATAAATTCCTATTGGATCTTAGAGAAATTAGACTGGAAAAACTTCTAAAAAGTCTCGGTAAAGACAACTCGTTATTATATTATTCAAAAGATGTATATTACTTTAATAAAAATTAAAGTATTTAATAAATATTATTGTATTGAGAGGCGCTCTCCAACTCAGTATGGTAGAGATTTTGTAATGTAATATCCTTTTTAACATTTTGACTAGGTCAAATTATATTATTAGTATTATTATTATTATAACCTCGATGTGGGTGGATGAACGTTAGATAGGGGATCTCCACAGGGGGCACCCACCACCCCACTGACTCTCACAATGAATAAGGATGTTGGTGACATAGCATCCCCTTCCCATGCATCATTAGTGCCACTTAATTACACTTAATGGCTCGCCCCTTAAGGTTTCTCCAAACTCTTCCTTCGGCGTATTTGCAGCACTGAGGCAAGCAGAGGTTCAACTAGTTGCAAGTTTGTTTATCAAGTTACCCTTTAATATTTTATGTCATTATTCAAGTTGGAAATTGTATGAACGATAAGGATTTGTGTAGGTCTGTGCAAGCTGAATGATGCATGTGTGCATGACCCGTTCCCTACTCCATTTTCATATGAGATCTGGGATAATGTGGGAGGACAAGAGGTTTATTGTTATGAAACCAAATCCAAAAATATAAGAAAAGAGAGATCAACGTCTTAGAAATAAGCCACTTCGAGGGGGAAACCTCCTTTACATTACATAAATGAACAATTCTTGGATGATACAAATGACAAAACCTCATTTCTATATATAGGAGTCCATGGGGTCACAATATAATCCTAGCCGAACTAACAATAATAATGTAAGGGCACAATAATAACAATATGGGGGCTACAGGGGTACAATAATAACAATAAGGGGGCTACACTAACAACAATAAGGGGATACATTAGTATTATAGGGACCTAACATTCCCCTCTCATTCAAACAAGTGTTGCCCTCAACGCTTAATTATATCTGGATGCTTCTGTATAAAATTCTTATTCTCCCATGTGGAATCTTCAACGGGTAAGTTATTCCTCTTACTGAGATACATTGAAACTGATTGATTTGGTAGTTGTCGAGTTATTGTTTCTGTGACTGCTTCAAAACTTATTTCGCTGCGATGTTGATCTTCCTGTTGTTTCATTTTATTCTGCACCAAAGTTAGATTATCCTTTGAGAGTTGGATAACTTGTTGTTGTTGCTTCATGTGATCTTCCACTATTTTATCGTCCATATTAGCTTTCATTTTATCCTTCAAACCGTCCAACTTAGCCTCCATTTTTTCTTTTAAACCATCTATGTCATCTTTGATTGCTCTTTGTAACATTGAAATTTGTTGCACTTGCTACCGTAATGTCGATATCTCATACTGCAATTCTTCCTGTTCATGCATCATAATATAGCTTTTTGAGGGATTAATGGCTGTGGAATTATTTTTTGGAGGCATTATAGAACCCAATACTAATAAAAATGCTTCAATATGCCATTGGAATCACTTCAAACGCTTTTTCAAGCAAATGTTATGCAATTTTAAAAAACAAATAGGCACATTTTTCTTGCTTTTAAGGAGCTTGATATTGAAACTGAAGTATCTCTGTGATTTCGGATCTTCAATAGTTGAAATTTAGTCCTATAGTAGCCCTCTGAATATTCTTTCGAATTCCACAGGTATGACCTGGTTTGAATGCTTCAATACAAAGTTATTCCCAATCTCCCACCATGACCTAATTATGGACTGGTTCAGTAGAGCGAACTTGTATGGTGTGCCACATGTCATTGTTTCCTCATTAGGCTCTGAAATTGATAGACAGGAAACTACAGTCTGTTTAATTTCGGCCACTTTTTATATAATTCCGATCATATGCTCAGAGAGAGAGTTATGATGATTTTCCCAAGGTCACCTATTATAGATGAAATTCGGGAGCCTGCCAAAACCCTAACTTCCACAGATCATATCTCCGAAAATATTGCGAACAAATATCTAAAATTTTTACACGAAGTTTGTCAGGATTTCAGCTTCGCATGATAAAAGTTTAGCTTTTGAACCTTCGTAGAAAAAATGTTATAGCGAACATTCCACAATGACCTGTTTGGAGCAGCGAAACCCTATAATCCAAAGCTATGATACCAAATGTTATGAAACCAACTCCAAAAATAGAAGAAAAGAGAGATCAATGCCTTAGAAATAAGCCACTTCGAGGGGGAAACCTCCTTTACATTGCATAAATGAACAATTCTTGGATGATACAAATGAAAAAACCTCATTTCTATATATAAGAGTCCATGGGGTCATAATATAATCATAGTTGACCTAACAATAATAATGTAAGGGCACAATAATAACAATATGGGGGATACAGGGGTACAATAATAACAATAAGGGGGCTACACTAACAACAATAAGGGGATACACTAGTATTATAGGGACCTAACACTTATCCTGTTACTGATGGATTTTTGGGGTATCATCATATCAGAATTGCACCTAAAGACTGCAACAAGACCACCTTTGCAACATAATGGGGGTCTCTCCAATACACTTTCATGCCTTTTGGATTGAAGAATGCACCTGTGATCTTCTTACGCGAAGTAGTAGTTGTGTTCAAAGAATTCATGCACAAGTTCTTGAAGGCGTATTTTGATGAATAGACAGTGTTTGGGTTGGTAAAGAAGCATGTGTCAAACCTGTGCATGATGCTTGACACTTGTAGGAAGCACCAGATTTCTCTTAACATGAAGAAATGTATATTCTGTGTGCATTTTGAAATTTTATTTGGTATTATAGTATGTCAGCAGGGATTAATGGTATATCTGGCTAAGATATCGGTTATCATCAACCTATAAGTCCCCACTAATGAGAAACAGTTGCGCTCCATCCTAGGACACACCGAATATTACAATAAGCTCATTTAGGGCTGTGCTCTGATCACTATGCCTATGGAGAAGTTATTGAAGAAGGATGTGTCATTTTTTTGGGATGAGGAATTTCAAAAGAGCTTTGAGTTGCTGAAGGAGTAGATGGTCACTGCACCTATTATTATATTTGCAGACTGGTCTAAGGTTTTCCATGTACATGTGGATGCATCTGGTATAGCACTTGGAGTTGTTTTAGCGCAACCAAGAGAAAGAGGCATTGATCACCCTGTTTCTTTTTCCAGTAGGAATCTCTCCAGTGCATAGAGAAATTACTCAACCACGGAAAGGGAATGATTTTCCATGGTCTAATCTTTGCAAAAATATAGGCACTATCTGCAAGTAGGGCACTTCAAAATGTTCACTCAGCATTCGACTTTGAAATACCTGGTCAATAAGCCTATGTTGGGGGGGGGGATTTGCAGATGGTTGCTGCTATTTCAGGAGTATGACTTTGAGATCATTGTGAAACCAGGTAGATTGGATGTTGGACCTGATCATCTGTGATGCATCAAAAATGGGGAAGAACCAACCAGTTTGGAGGATGGATTGCTCGATGCACAACTCTTTGCTATTAAGGTGGTCGATGAATATTTTGTTGATATTATTCACTTTCTGACCATTGGAAGTGTGACTGTTGAATATTCCATGCAACAAAAGAAGGAGTTGGTTGTGCGCATAGCTGATTTTACCCTGATTGATGTTAAATTATACAAGCTAGGAGCAGATGAAGTATTAAGGAGGTATGTGTTGGAACACGAGAGACAGGATATCTTGGTTGAGGCTCATGGAGGGGTGGTAACAGGCCATTATGGAGGAAAGGCTATTGTGCAGAAGGTGTTACGTCTTCGGTATGGTGGCCCACCTTACACAGTGATGCACATGTATAATGTTGAGCCTGTGATGCATGCTAGAGAATGGGGAAGCCCTCGCGCAGAGATGAAATGCCCCTGCAGCTGCAAATGGCCCTCATTAGGGGAATTTTGAGGTCTAAAATGGGCCTCCTAAGAAAAATGTACAACAAAAATAAACTTTATAACAACCAATAGGATTCAAGATGATGATGTCAACCATGGGGGATGATTCACCATTTTTTAAATAAAAGGGTAAAAATATTAAAAAATAATAAAATAATAAAACTACTTTTTCAACTCGTATTTTCAACTTATCTCCCAAAATTTTTTATAAATTTCGGGTGGGAGTACTCATTGGATGCGGAAATTTAATTCCTCATCCAAAGAGTACCCACATGTTACCTTACTTTCAATGAACTCTACTACATGAAAAATGAGAAATACATAAAAAAACGTGATTACAATCACGTTTTTTAAAGTATTTCTCATTTTCGTGTAGTAAAAGTATGCAACATGGGTTACTCCTTGGATGAAGAATTAAATTTAAAATCAACGTACTCCCGTAACCGAAATTTGAGTAAAAAATTTTGGAGATAAGTTGAAAATATGAGTTGAAAAAGTAGTTTTTTCATTTTTCCCTCTAAAATTTGATGATGTCATCAAATCTTATTTGATTTTTTCCACTATTATTTTATAATTTCCTTAGGAGGCCCATTTTAGACCTCAAAATTCCCCTAATGGCGGGCCTTTGATAAATGGGCTATATATTTTTTTGGACCTATCAATCCTCCAGGGAAGAAGACTGGAGTGCGCTATATCATTATTGCCACAAATTAAGTAACCAGATGGGCAGAAGCTAAGGTAGTCAAGGATTGTAAGATAGATACCATTGCGCAGTTTATTTTTTAACATATTTTGACGAGATTTGGATGTCTAAAGATATTGTTTAGAGATAGTGGTACACACTTTGTTAACGAAACCATTGAAGCTCTAACAGAGGAATTTCAGATCCATCACCAGAAGAGTACCCCTTATCACCCTCAAGAAAATGGTGCGGTAGAAGCTTTCAACAAAATTTTGGAGAATGCACTCACAAAGATCTATAATGAAAATCAGAATGAATGGGACACATACATCCCTTACGTGTTATGGGATTACAGGACCACATGCAAGAAGATGACTAGGAAAACACCTTATAGTATGGTCTATGGGCAAGAAGCGATCATGCCAATGGAATATATCATCCCGAGCCTGCGCATCGCAACATTCACTAATATGGCAAAGCCTGACATCATGGAAGAACAATACAAGGCTGTAGTAGAGGCATTACAATCTAGATTGTAGTTACTCCAACTGAAGACTGATAATATACAAGCGAGCGTGAATCAAGCGAGGCCGATTCAAGCGATCCTTCCTTCAACAATGATCATTGCCACATCAGAAAGTAGGGTCTGCCCTTCCCAGGTGCTGCAGTTAATTTGGAGCAGCTAGAATTGTGCACGTAGGTGCAGACCTACCTAAAGGCCGGAATAGATTTATCCCTACTGCCGAGTGGAAATTTGCATTCCATTCAGACCATCATCACTGATGAGCTGCAATGTAGGGAGGCGCACATGCAACAAAAGTTGAGCGAAGCAGCACAAAAGGTTGCGTCTAAAACTAAAGATTCAATCCAAGCCCAGATAGTGAAGCAGGTGGTTGTAGCGCAGCGAGCCGAATTGCCAGCATTTCATTGACCTGTTGTGCAGTGATCTTTCGGAAGTGTCCATTCCTGCATCCGTTGCACTGCAGGTAAAATTTCAAAGTTTGGTTGCAACGCTGAAGGCTTCCCAGATAGAGGTGTAGATGGTAAAAGAAGAGTTCAAACAACAGATTGTAGTATTGCAAGCTAAGATGTAGCCAGAGACTCCCTTAGAGGTGCGCGCACAAGAAGCAACCTTGGTGAAAGAAGCATCAGAATGTATCGCTACCACCATTGACAAGGGCTACGCACTGCTCAAAACAACAATGGGACTGTGGAAATTTGTACAGATAGATCTTCTAGTCAAGAATATTTCTTAAAAATTGTGTGTGAAGGAGCAGGCATATGATGACCTCCAGGAGGCCTTGCTCACTTTTTTCCTTGCTCAGCGCATGGCCCGTTTGCAGACGACTCAAGTTTTGCGCAATGAAGTAGAGGAGCTACAGAGGAAGAAACAGATCATGACAGAGCACATGAAGTCGTGGGAAGATGAGGCAATGAAGTTGTCACAGGACCTGGATGCAATTGTTAATAATCTAAATCAGACCTATCAAAGCATCAATATAGCCGCAGAATGGTTGACATCGTAGAAGTTGGTGGACATAGCGCAAAGTGTAGCGGATCAAATCGCGGACATCTTGGTGCCTTTTGTTGCTGCCAGTAAAGAATTTTAGACCAAAATGAATAACCCAACACTGTTATGACTCGGGACGAGTCACACGATTGTGTTGGGTGGCTGTTGGAGCGGGGTCCCTTAGGACGAAATTTTGGGTAAAATTATAGTATTTTTTGTAAGTTTTTGTAATTCAAGTCGTGCGCGCTAAGCAAAGCACAAGTCAAGGGGCTTTGGGGCGGGTCAAGGCCCCTCATGAGTTGTAATGGGCCAAAAGGTATAACTAGGGGCTGCAAACCATACTTTGCAGACCTTAGATGAGCGCAAGCTAAAGGTAAAAATATGAGTGTAGATCGATTCGAAATGAAGTAGTAAGTTTGAACTATGTTTTGATGTTACGAGCTAATAAGCGAACTTGTCTAGGTTTAGAAGGCTCCTGTTGGCTGTGTGCATAGAGACCTTATTCCTGTTGTGTGCGGACCCCGCTGGTTTTGTGTGCGAGTAGAATGAAAGTGTTGTAAGGAAGATCTGAATAATGAATGAATAAAGGAATGTTTTGGATGAAATATGAGTATCAAATGCATCTATCTTCTGCTTTATGATCTATTTCTGCAAGTTACTTCTGTTTACTGTGTTATCTGTGTTTGGATCGGTTACGCAACTGTATTTTTCCTTACATGAATTATTAATGAATGGATATATTTATGTTAAATGTAAATGTTATGTATTAAATCTTATCGAAAGGATTGCAGGATTTGTATCTGAGCGTGCACAGGGTAACTTGTGTAAATTGACCTAAATTTTCCTGGTTAGGGTTTCTGGTTAGGGCTTCTATTGTGAAGGTTAGATCACAGTTGTTTAGATCTGAAGACACCACGTCATTTAATTCTCTCTCAAGGTATGGAAACCTGGTTCCAAAACCCTCCCTTACTTCTTCGGGTGAGACTTTGACTTACGCCAGTAGGTCACCGCTGAAAGGGCCAGTAGCAAGAGGGTTTTGTTGGTTAACCTTAACTTCGAACCTGGGTCAGGACCCCTCAAGCCAACATACATAGATGCACATCAATCCATAGGATTCATGAAAGTATCAATCATCAAGATAGGGTACATATCAGTGTAGGTTTCCATGAAGGACAACATAAGAGCCATAATTCCAACACCCTTGCATCAATATTAATGATATTCACACTATTCCTTTTACCAGCCAATCATTGTGTATAAGAAATAAATCCAATCAGGCCACAATATTCTTATAACCACTTTTCCAATTAGACCACGTACATTTCCATTTTTTGGTGGGGGGGGGGCATCCAAAATTTCCCATTTTCCAAGGTATTCCAACCTTCCTTGAAAGGGATCTTTGACAACGTTACCTCCATGTTTTTTTGTAAAATATAATACATTGTTCAAATATCCTCCTACAATATTGTTGACACGTCATTTTTCTTCTTTGATTCCTATAATAGAATCCTAGAACTCTCATTTCTCATTGTATAGCAGTGGAGAGTAAAAATCTATGAAGTAAAATGTTTATTTTGTGTTTGTGTCTTCAAGCTTGATCACCATCCACACACGCGTTTTGGAGCAAGATTTTAATATGAAACATGATTCGAGCCAAAGTGTGCAAATATCACCATATGCTCCACATGTGATCTGTACGATTCCAATATTGTTTCTCCAAAAACATTTGACAAGGACAAGATCTCTTCTTCAACAAGTTTGGTTTCTTGTAAAAAAAAAATTTGTGGAGTTTATCTTCTAAATAAATCTTTCACAACATGGGACTTAATGGGGTTTCCCTTTCCTCGTATGTTCCAAGAAATAATATTCATCTAAACTTAGAGGAACCCGACTTAACTCCTCTAGTCTTAGTGCTACCATGTTGTCTTTTGCTTACATTTTTTAACATTTATGTAATTTTTGATTGATTGCCTTGATTAATGTTATGCTCGGGCCTTTAATTCCCTTGCCTCTTTTTTAGTAGGTCTTCCACTTTTTATGGTTTTCTAACTCGATGGAGGTTTTACTTCCCCAATTTAATATATTCTTGGCGCTTCTTGTTAACATCTTTCCTTCTCCCTCCACTGATCCTTGAGGTTTCAGAGATACGAGCTCAACTCCTTTCACTCTACGAGAAGGACTTATCAGATTGGAAGAAAGAAGAGGGGGGTGGGGATGAGTGAAATTTTCAATGGGGGAATCCTTATCCATGCTTCCTTCATGATTCTCTCTTTCTTCTCCCTTGACCACAATATCCTCTCCTTCCACAAAATTCTATTCATGTCATGGAGTTTTGACCACGGCATTTGGTTCCTCATGCTCCATATTGTTCTAAGATATGGATTTAAAACGATTATCTGAGGAGGAGGCACCATGATGAGATAAAAATTTAGAATGATTTGGTCTACCTCTGTCATGATTTGTCCCATTTTTTTGGCTATGCCATTAATTCTCTTGGGAAGAGGGGCACTCCTTATCCATTTCCAGCCTGAGCTTTTTTACAGTGGTGGGAAAAATTCCATAAGCATGAAAAATCTTACACTTGAACGGGAGTTATTCATAGTCAATAGGTTGAATATGTTTCCATTATCCTTGGGTCAAAATGATCTCAAGCTAGAGACATTTCTCTAGGTCCACTTCAACGCATATTTTGGCACATGAAAACTATTGGCATTTCAGCTCTGACCAAACTATATATCTTCCTACTCAATTCCCAAGAGCCTTCAAGCATTCATCACTCCAATGAGATAGGAGTAGATGAGGAAGCTTGACCCATATAGGAACTATCGTAGGGATATCTTCGTTTGGAGTGAAATCCAGAGACCATGCATTCAGATACATTCCTTTTGAGCCAAAAAAATAAGTCCCATTTTGAAATACAATGTATTTTTCCTCTTTACATTCAAAGAGTAATACAAAAAAATATTACCTACTACGAATTATCTTAGATTTACTTTCATCGTGATTTCCAGGATTTTTCAGCCCATTGTTTGATGGATTTAGGAAAGGGCCACATGCCCATAAAATTCCTAATAATTTTTTTGTCAGTGAAGGTCAGAGAGGTCCTTCTGAAGCCCAAAGGACGAGTGATTGATGGTATATTCTCAATCTTCTTGAAAAAAAAAGTGTTTCTCCTTTGGCTTGTGAATGGATTTGAGCTTCTAGATCAACGCGCAAAATGCAACATCCTCATTTCCAGAGAGGGGGAGAATTTCTGGACCAACAACATTTGAAATTCAGGGATACAGATGCCAATAGAGTAAGGAGAATGCGAGAGGGTCCTACAATTGTTGTGTAATAATAATTTTAAGCTTAAAATTTAGTTATGTTTTATGATTTTTTAAATTTTGGTAATGTGAGATGTATGATAAAGTAAGTGTTTTGATGCTTATTATGGATTGATGTCTATCTGCCTTTACCAACTATTTAATTAATTATATTATTATTTAAATTTTATTTTATTGATACATAATAGATTCAATTCTCTCGGTGCTCTTAGGGTCAAGCTTCATATTTGAACCGTCAGGAAGTGATCCCTTTGGGTGGATCTGCTTGGTACAAATATTTGATGGATGTAGAATTCTTCAATAGTTGAGGTCTTTGAACCAAATAGAAACAAAAGGTTATCTTTACTATGTCCCAAGAAAATATTAAATTTGTCCAATTGACTAGCATTGTCTCACTTACACACTTAAATATAAACCCTTAATAATCAAGGTAAGTTTTTTATTCAATCATAACAATAAATACATTTAATGGAATTTTTCATAATCAACTTTTACAATGATAAACACATTTTAATGAAATTAATTCATAATAAAATTCAACGATGAACACATTAAATGGAAAAATTATCATTCAAATATAATAATCACAAGTGAAAAGAAGTTTTTCATAATAAATAATAAGCACATCTAAATGTAAGTATTTCAGAATAAATATTAATAATAAATACATTTGACCTTTTAATAATAAATCAAAATGTTAACATATGTGATAATAAGTAAACTAAAACCAACATAGCTATATAAATTAAATGATTGGTAAATGTCAATAGACATCAAAACACTTACCTCATAATACATCTCACATTACTAAAAAAACATGAAACTTAACTAAATTATAACTTTATTTTAAATAATTCCCCTATGGGGGTGAGCTCAGGATCTAAGATGGGCCATGGGGGTGTATAAATTTAATACAATAATATGTATATTACCGGACTCCCCTGATATAACAATTAAATCCCCTATTAAATACAGAATCCTTCTACTCAATTCTTTGTGGAAATTAAATCGCCAATTGCAAACATATGAAGAAAAATCAAGCGCACATAACAAGATGTTTTACTGGGAAATATTAAAGCTAAAAGCCCCAAATATCATATATTATGTATATCATGGAATCATGAAACAATCTCATACAAATCTCAGCTCATAGAGCTCTCAGTACAATATACAATCGTCTCACACTGTCATGCAGAAATTTGCATATCTATGCATCAATTTCTTACCTCCTGACAACCTGCCTCCACTGTGCAATCCCTGTTGAAGAAGATCCCAGAATGAATTCGATCTTGCTTTTCTTTGACTGCGCAATCGTCATTGGAAACTCCAATGTTTGTGTAGATGCATTGAATGCATCACTATAGTCACAACTAATAGTCAAACACACCCTTTCACCTATCTCTCCACTGGGTCTCTACTGGATATGACGTGCAAGTAGTTAACTGTTGTATTTCTTCAGTTGCAAGTAAGATACTACTTGTGAATTAATTTAATAATTAATTCACTCATCTTTCACTAGTGTATCTTTAGTTACATCTAGCACAACTGATTTTAACTCACTTAACTGAGTTAAACTAAATAACAACTCCCATAACTACTCTTCCAACTCTGTTACAACTCTGCCACAATCAGTTACAATGAAGTCCATCATGCATGAGTCACCAACCAACCTTGGAATGTGTAAATCCTTCAGCTAATTGGTTTGCCACATCATTTAACTGAAATCAAATGCTCCAAGAGAATAAGTTATTATTTATTGTCTGATTATCATTAAGGGCTAATAATAATTGACATGCATTCTATTTTTAGATTTGCGATCTATAAATAGACTTCGCCCCATATTCTACTCATATAAAGATAGAATTTTCTCAACCATCTAGAATCAACATCCTGCTAATTTTAGAATATGCTCACCATTATAAAAATAGACATACACCTAAAAATAACATGTGGGACACACCTAGTGAAGGTGCTTAATTTTCACTAGGATCATCATCTTATTGAATCTCAACACTCCCTCTCAACAAGAAAGGGATTATCCTTCACCCCAATCCTGTCTCTATGGTATTTGAATTTTCTCCTGGTGAGTTCCTTCCTCAGAATATCTGCATCCTGATCTTCTATAGGAATGTACTAAAGCAACATGATCTTTCGCTGCACACAACCTCTGATATGATGATACTGGATATCTAGATGCTTAGATCTATCATGAAACACAAGATTAATCAAGGGTTTAATGCAACTCTGATTATCACAATGAATCATTGTAGGATCTAAATGAGAACCAAACAAACCAACCAGGATCTTCCTCTTCCAGATAGCCACACATGCAGCTTGACTTACTGCCATGTATTCTGCTTCCACTGAACTGAGTGCCACAGATATTTGTTTCCTGCTGTACCAAGAAACAATTGTAGATACGATACTGAAAACCCCTACTGATGTGCTCTTTCTATCCGTTGGGCTGCCTGCCCAATATGTATCTATGAAGCCATGCAACTTCACCTCATTCATCTATCAGTACCATAAGCCATACTCAGATGTGCCCCTGAGATATCTCAGGACATGCTTACTCGCCTTCCAAAAGAGCTTGATAGGTTTAACCATCGCTTGACTAAGATGGTTCACTGCATAGCATATGTTCGGTCTTGTATCAACTTTCGATAGATAGTAGCATCCACTACCTTTGTCGATGTAGCATTCTCTTTCCTCCAATTTCCTAGAAGAGGAGTATCCATGGGTTTGCAGTCCTCCATGTGAAACTTACTGAGTATCTCCCAAGCATACTTGCCTTGAGACACAAAATTTTCACCTTCTTGCTGCCATATTTCCAATCCAAGGAAATAATGAAGGAGACCCATATACTTCATCTCGAACTCCTTTGCAAGATCCTCCTTGCATGAGCATATCAGATGCTCATCACCAGTCAGTATTAAATCATCAACATAAAGAACAATGATTAAAATCTTACCTTGCACCGCAATTTTGTATAGGTTTAGATCCACCTCACTCTTGGGGAAGCCAAGTCCAGTGAAATAGCTGTTGATCCGAGTGTACCAAGCACGAGTTTCTTGCTTCAGCCCATACAATTATCTTTTGAGTCTGCACACATGCGAATTGCTGTTGAAGATCTCAAATCATTCAGGATGCTCAATGTACACTTCTTCCTCAATGATCCCATTAAGGAACGCAGTCTTCACATCCATCTGATGAATGTGCCAACCCATCGGCGTTGAGAAAGCAAGGATGGTCCTTATGGAATAATACCGTGCGACAGGTGCACATATTTCTTCATAATCAATCCCCTTGATCTGTGAGAAGCCCTGAGCAACAAATCTTGCCTTATACTTCTCAACACTCCCATCAACAGCTTACTTTACCTTGTAGATCCATATTGAACCTACCACTGATTTATCAACTGGCCTTGGAACAATTTCCCAAGCACTGTTTCTGACAATGGAGTCATACTCCTCCACCATTGTACCTACCCATGTGGGCTCCTACACTGCTTCCTGAAAAGAAGATGGCTCTGTCACAATACATTTGCTCATAAGAGCCATTTATCCAGTGAATTGGTCAGGAGATTGTCTCTGTCTGCGCTGTGAAGTAGGGGCTCCTACATTTTGTGCCACATCAAGCTTCAACATCTCATATTTTGTGGTATGCCTTCTACCAGTTTTGATGTTTGGCTTTGTGTGAGTGGACTCCTCCACTCCATGATCCTCCTCCTGTGGCTAATCCACATATGGAGGCTCATCTTTGGTAACAAGCAGTTCCTCCTCTGCATGCAAGTGTAGCTCCCTCTCAAGAAAAAATCGTGCAACACCCATGATCATTTTTTTCTTCCTCTCTGTGACCCCATTCTGTTGTGGGTTATGAGGCACTATGAGTTCTCTTCGAATTCCTTCTTTGCTACATAAGTATTTGAATTCATTCGAGATATATTCAACATCATTATCACTCCGCAGAGCCTTCACTTACTTCCCCGACTCTTTCTCCACCAATGATTCAAAGTCACAGAACTTTGATAATGTTTGATCCTTCTTCTGCATTAAGAAGATATAGCATCTACGAGAATAGTCATCAACAAAAATAACATAATACCTATGTTTTGATGTTGAAGCAACCAATAACGGTCCACACACATCTGTGTGAATTCTCTACAGGATCACCAAAGCACGATTCTCCTTTTCATGAAAGGTGGTCTTCACAAACTTACCCATATTACATCCCTTGCACTAATATATTTGCACAAGTGTACCCTTGGGAAGTCCAGTAGAAATCTGCTACAAAATATTCAGGGCGCCATGGTGAAGATGGCCCAATCTCCTTGCCATAATTCGCCCTCATCCCAGCTCACCACTTCTTCTTCTTTACCCACCATGGTAGTGCAACCATCTACCTCCAAATTGTAGAGATTATTGACTCGAATCCCTATACTCTTGGTTTGACCCATTGTTTTATGTCACAAGAAATCTTTTCCATCGCTAAAAACAACGTCATAACCTTTGTCCTCCAACATCGCGACTGAGACCAAGTTCTTCTTTAGACCTGGAACATGCATAGCATCTTTCAACAGAAATGGTTTACCTGACTCCCTCTCAAAGGTAATGGTACCACTTCCGGTCGCACTGTATCATCCATCGTCGCTCATATCTATATGCATTTGGAGATATTTCTCCTCCAAGTCGCTAAACAACTTCTTATCTCCCATCATGTGGAAGGAAGCACCACTATCAAGATACCACATCGATCCCATTGTGCTTGAAACCAAGCATGTGATCAAAGAGAAATAAAGTTCAAATTGTGAGGCAAGGGCCTCACCAGCTACAACTCTAACAACCTTCTTATTATTCTTTTTCTGTGGGCGGTTAGTGGCGAGATGCCCATGTTTGTGACAATGAAAACACTTCACCTTAGACAATTATAGCTTCTTTCCTTTAGCCTTGGATTTCGGATGGGATTTCTTCCCCTTCCCTTTCCTTGCTTTGGCAGCCAAAGTAAAATCCTCTTCATCATCATGTTTTGATGAAGAGCCATCCTTGGTACTCTGCCTTATCTCCTCCTTCACTAGATCCGACCAAAGTCGCTCCCAATCCGTCAGTTTCTCCTGCCCATTAACAAAGTCTTGATAAATGTGCCAACTCTTCAGAAGTCCAAGGAGAGCCAAGCTCACCAAGTCATCTTCAGCAACTGTAATTCCCACACTCCCCAGCTCATCCCTACATTGGAAAAACTTCGTGAGATACTTTGGAATACTGTCGCCCTTCTCCATTTTATTTTTCTAAGTTTATCTTTCAGCGCCAACTTCCTATGGTCGTTGCTACTTTGGAAAAGATCTATCAAAACCTTCCACATTTCAAATGGAGTGGCTTTCCCATGAAGGCTTGACACAATATGGTCTTTCACACCTTCCAAAATAATTCTTCTTGTCTTCGCTACTTTATTTTTCTAGGCATCAAGTAATGCAACATCTGTCGAAGTGGGCTTAGGAATATCGCTATTGATGAACTCCTTCAAGCCATTATCTTCAAGAAACACTTCCATCCTGTCCTTCCAAGCTATGTATTTTGAGCTGACCTTGAGTGCATACTCCAATTGCAACCCATTGAAAGCCATTTCAATGTTTACTCAACTATCGCACCAAGAAATTCTTGCAGCAAATTCGAATTGTTCCACCAGCACAAAACTCAGCACTGCTTCAATATTGTAATCTCCAGTGATTAAAATTGCTCTGATACCATGTATAAATTTAATAAAATAACATATATATTAGACTCCCCTGATCTAACAATTAAATCCATTGTTAAGTACACAATCCTTCTACTCAATTCTTTGCAGAAAATAAATCGCCAATTGCAAACATATGAAGAAAAATCAAGCGCACATAACAAGATGTTTTACTGGGAAATATTAAAGCTAAAAATCCCAAATATAATATATTATGTATATCATGGAATCATGAAACAATCTCATACAAATCTCAACTCATAGAGCTCTCAGTACAATATACAATCGTATCAAACTGTCATGCATAAATTTGCATATCTATGCACCAATTTCTTGCCTCCTGACAGCCTGCCTCCACTGCGCAATTCCTGCTGAAGAAGATCCCAAAATGAATTTGATCTTGCCTTGATTTGACTGTGCAATCCTCATTGAAAACTCCAATGTGTGTCTAGATGCATAGAATGCATCACTATAGTCACAACTGATAGTCAAACAAACCCTTTCACATATCTCTCCACTGGGTCTCCACTGGATCTGACATGCAAGTAGTTAATTGTTGTATTTCTTCACTTGCAAATAAGACACTACTTGCGAATTAATTAAATATTTAATTCACTCATATTTCACTCGTGTATATTTAGTTACAACTAGCACAACTGATTTAAACTAAATAACAACTCCCATAACTACTCTTCCAACTCTGTTACAACTCTGCCACAATCAGTTACAACAAAGTCCATCATGCATGAGTCACCAACCAACCTTGGAATGCGTAATTCCTTCAGATAACTGGTTTTCCACATCAGTTAACTAAAATCAAGTGGTTCAAGAGAATAAGTTATTATTTATTGTCTGATTATCATTAAGGGCTAATAATAATTGACATGCATTCTATTTTTAGTTTTGCGATCTATAAATAGACTTCGTCCATCTTCTAAAAATAGAAACTCATCTAAAGATAGAATTTTTTCAACCATCTAGAATTAGCATCCTTCTAATTTTAAATATGCTCACCATTCTAAAAATAGACATACACCTAAAAATATCCTGTGGGCCCCACCTAGTGAAGGTGCTTAATTTTCACTAAGATAATCCTACCACCCTACCCTCTCAACAGGGGGGTAATCCTACCACCCTACCCACCTGATGTACACTAATTGGAAAGGCGGGGCTCATCCCATTTCATGCATCAGCATGCATCCACTTAGATGGCATTAAATAGTGGAGGGTTGTTGATGAAACACACATTGGTCTTTTTGGTTATAGATGGAGTTTGGGGCAAGAGTGCGGTCAAGGAGACGACCTATCTATTGATAGACCATTTTTTTGGCTCCAATGTTGAGTTTTCATAGGTTTCCTTCAATCAAGGATTTAGTTCAGTGACTCGGTGGGTGCTTCTTGGAATTGGAGAAGAAGTGGTGGGAAGGTATTTTAGTTTGGTAAGTGCAAAATTCACTACTGGAATGGTGGCATGGTAGTCTGTGCTCCATTGTGGCAATTCATTTGAGGGTATGGTTTACTACTAGGAGAGTTATAGGTCACAATTCTCATCTAGAGTTGGATAATTGAAGGAGATTGAAAAATCCCAGACAGTGAATGAAGAATTGGTTTTGGGCTCTAGAGTCTAGTTGCGGAAGTTGGTGCAAACTTCTAATTATCAATGCCAACTTGAGAGCTTGGGTTTTGAATCCTTTGGATTTTCTCGTTTTGTTTCATATGTCATTTGGTCATAATAGCTTCGCATTTCTATTTTTATTTGTAGTGAGAGAGCCTTTATACAATTTGGGTCTTGGTTCTGGCTTGGATTGGTGAGAGAAGTCCGTGGAAAATTACGTGAAATGGGTGAAGCTTCTAATGACGAGTCTGTATTCATGGCTTAATTTTTTGTTTCCCATATGGCCTTATTCAACATTGAGTAAATCTCATAGGTTTGGCATCTTGGTAGGTCTATGGTTGTGTGTTTCATTAAATTATTAGGTAGTTGTGGCCTCTGTAATGAGTAGAGACAATTTCAATGGTTCTGAGTGTGGGGTTCCCTTGAGTGGTTTTTTATAATTCATGGTTATCATGATGGATCTAGTGTCTCATACGTTCTCTCTGGTAGTACCTTGTATGAGTTTTTCCTCCTGTCATTTTCTAGGTCATGGTTATTTCAGTTATTGTCAAAGGTGTGATCCCCTCTTATCTGTTATGCCTCCTCAACAATGCATGTGATGTATAAGGGGGGTGGTGGAAGCATCCTAAAAGGCCAACAAAGGTATCGAATATTTGCCTAGGACTCTGCAGCAACCTATTTTATCACAATCCCCCCAAAGGAATAGTGATAAATTAGGAAATTAGAGACTCAGGCAGGAGCATAAAAACAATCCCACTCCGACTCTGAGATTCTAGATGAATTTTTTTGTTAGGCTTCTAATCTTAGTGATCTGGATCTTGGGGGGAGGCCCCCAATATATAAAAAAATTATTGGATCTTAGTGGGGGAGGCCACCATGATATGAAAAATTGAAATGCCAGAAAGAAGAAAAAAAATAAGAAGGAGAGAACACACAGTAAATAAAACCACAAAGAATTTTTTTTATTCAAATAGAGAATAATTGTAAAAGCTACATTGTGGTGGAAAATATGTCCTTTTACAAAATGTGACTTGTTACTTATATACTTTTTTAGTTACAATACGATGAGTAAATTCTGTGTGCGGGTAAATACCATGCGTAGATGCCACTTACAATACCATGGGTGGATAAATAGCATGGGTGAATGAATATCATGGGTATATGCCACTTTCCATTCAGATCACATAGTCACACTAGGGGACGAAAAAAGAAATATCTTAACTTTGTTGCTATACACTAGCATTTTCTTGGTTTGGTCTTGAAATATAAACAAGTGGAAAGGTATAATGTGTTTTCTACTTTGAAGGACATTAAGAGGATTCTAAGGAACCAACACTTCGCCTTGGATAGACTTGACTCAAGGTTGGCCCACGTGGAATGGCACGTTCATTGTGATTCGAACACTGCTACACCTCCTGGATCAAGTGCCAAGGACCTAGATCCCATCTCTTCCTTTAAATATGAATGATTTTCATGTTTGTTAGTCTATTTATAATTCTACAATGTTGTATATTGTTTATCCTATATGATGGTCCTTTTTATAATCAGGGACTAGTTGGTTGGCTTTTCTATACTTTGGGATAAATAGAGAAGTTGAGATTGTGGATAAGCCTGTATCCCAAAGATATAACAGAAACCTTCTCAGTTGACTGGATATATCAGCTATGTATCTTTGATATATTTTGTAATATAAAGTGCTTTAATTTACAAAAATAAAAACTTTGTTTTAAATTATTATTATTATTTTGGTTATTAGATTTATTTTATTATATCATAATTCAAATATGCAAAGCATACTAGATAACAATATTATTGTTGTGGTCAACCAAAACGGAAATCAAACCAGTGACAACAAAGGTAATGTGGCATTCTTTTGTCTATCAAAATTAACCAAAATAAACCTACGTCCTGTGTATTGTTATGCGACATATGTCTATCATAGTTACCAAAAAAATTACATTCAATCAGTTGGGTAGTGTTGGAAAACCACAATTGTGAAACACATGAAATAGTAAAATATATTTCACTAAACATAAAATAACAAGAGGTTTGGGCCTGCATGAGTCATTAGAGGAAGTATCTGGGGCAAGAACCTGAGTGCTTGGACTTGCTAGTTACGTCGATAAGGCATGTTTATTTTGGAATAGGGCTTCCACAATATCAATTTAAATATTGATAATTATTAGATATAATGTATGGATTTAACCTCCATAAAATATTATATAAAATTATCAAAGTATTTATGCCCATTTTTCCATTTTAATTAAATTTATTAATTTAAAAATGCCATATAGACAAGTGTCATATGAAATGAATTATGGCTTTTTGGGCATGTGGTATTGATAAGTCATGGTATTGTAACAAAGTCTACTTATAGATTAAGAATCTTGTGATAAAGTGGAGGTGGATATTTATGGTTAATAATCTTATTACATATTTTTTTAAATGTATATATGTTTAACTTATATATTCATTATTTTTATCATTAATATAATAATAATAAATTTTAAATAAGGTTATAATTTAGTTAATTTTTATGTTTTTTCAATTTTAGTAATGTGAGACGTATAATGAAGTGTTTTTATGCTTATTATGGATTGATGCCTATTGAAGTTTACCAACCATTTAATTTATTATATTATTATTTAACTTTTTATTTTTATGTTTACATAAGCTTCTCAAGATTATCTAGGCTATGTTCCAAGGAAGCATTAAATTTGTCCCTTAAGTAACATTGTCTCACTTGCACAATTAATTATAAAACCTTAACAATAAAGGTAAGTTTTTTATTCAAACATAACAATAAACACATTTAATGGATTTTTTTACAATGATAAACACATTTTAATGAAATTATTTCATAATGAATTTCAACAATAGGCACATTGAATAGAAAATTTATCATCCATGATAATAATCACAAGTGAAAAGAAGTTTTTCATAATCAATAATAAGCACATACAAATGTAAATATTTCATAATAAATCTCAATAATAAATACTGTTAGCCCCTTATGAATTTTTTGACAAAGCAAACAGGGGGCTAAAATGTTTTTGAGCCTTTAAGGAATGCATTTCCTCTGAAAACACATCATCCTTGAAGCCTCCTTGTGCCTTTTGTCCTTTGATAAAATCCCCTCTGTTGTTCCCATTATAAAGCCTCTCTGTTTGTGAAGAGAATGCCCAAAAGGCCTCCTTTTCCTCTTATTCCATCTCCATTAAGCCTCCATTTCCTTCCTTTTTACTCCCCTCTATCTCCCTCATTAACCCCCTAAATCACCTTCATTCCCCTTTAAACCCTTCAAATACCTTTTGTTTGGTTTAATAACCCCTGTTCCTCTCTACCGTTACCTCTTTTTGGCCTCAAAATGCACTAAATTAAGCCAAAATACCCCTTTTCTTCATATAACAGGCTTAGCCCCTTTCAGCCCAGCCCTTTAACCACTTCCCCATATGCCCCAAGCGCTAAGACCAAGCGCTAAGGCCTGGGCGCTAATCGTATTTGCAACTTTCAAGAAGCACATTTCTGTGTTATACAAAAAAACTTCCGATGCGATTGTAATATGGTCCTATAGACCCCTGCTACGATCTAAGCTGTTGATCTATATAGATCCAATGGCCCAGCGCTAATCGCACCGCGCCCGTCGCCCCTATCCATCTGCTCCTCCGATTTCATCAGAGCCGTCGATCTGCCTCCAGATCGGATGGCAGTCGCTCCATCGCACCACCTCTCCAATCGCATCGCAACTTTTAAGTTGTCCCCGCCCGTCTCCCCGCCGATTTAATCTTCGCCGTTGATCCCCTTCGCAATCCAATGGTTGGCGTTGAATTGCGCATCGCCAATCAGAGGTTCTCAAATGTGTTCCCCGCTGCCCCCCCCCCGATTGCGATTTTCCGATTTGATCGCGACCGTCTGTTTGATCTAGATCGACGGTCTCCATTGCATCACGCCTCCACTATATTTCTTCCATCGGGTTTTCCTATTGACTTCATCTTTTAATCTCCACTGTTGATCGCCTCCTGTGATCCAATGGCCCAAAACCAATCGCCCTCCACCTGCTGGGTCCCACCATCCAAGGTCCCCGTTTTCATTTCATCTGGCCCCTTTCCTTTGTATTTCGGCCAAAGGCCAAACCTTAGTGTTTAGCACTAAAGATCATTCTTCCACCACTCTTTCATTGTGTCCACTGTTCTCCACTGCTCTGCCACCGCTTCCATAGGCCTCCACAACATTCTTCCACCGCCCCCTAGGTTTTATAATTGGTTCATTTATTGTGAAGGGTTTATAGGAGTGATGAATTCACTCTATGTTCTATAGTCACAGTTACTATGACTCCGAACGCAGAAGAGGCCATTTCAGCATTGGCTAGTGTAACAGCAGTAGAGATTTAAAGGTTGATTAAAGCCCGTAATTGAATACTTAATGCTTTAATCCTGATTCATAGGAAGACGGCACAGTGTGAAGACCAAATGCACACGAAACAAGTCATATCTGTGTTTGACATCAACGGAACACTTTTCTCCAGAAAGACACCTTCGTACAGTGTTCTCCATGCCTCCTCGAGCCCTGAAACAGATGAATATACTGACATAAGTTTCTACGACTGTCAGACAGCAGTTATGAAGCATGGAGACCTTGCAGATTTTCCACCCAGTTCATTTATTCCAGAAGGCTAGCGCAGAGTTCCAAAAAGCCAGAAAGGACTTCAAGAACACATCTGAGGTCAATCTCGACCTGACAAAGACCCCCGAAGCAGGCTACAAAGTACATACAGCACTACAGAGCCATTAAGCATTATGGGCGTGAATGCTTCCGCCATCATGTCTTAATGAAACAAATTAAATGTACACCTACTCCCGCTATCACTCATTCTCCTATAAGAATCCCCAAGAACATATTGTAAAAGGTTGTTGTTCGGTTTTTGCTGTTGCTATTAGAGGGATTCATTTTGACTGTTAGAACAGTATTGGGAGGGAATAACAGTGTAGTTTGTAATGTAGTAGGCTGGGAGGAGAAATTTTGGACTGTATTAGCCATTGAGCTCAGTGTATGTGACTGTTTTTGCACATCAATTGAACAAGAATTTTCTTTGGATCCTGGTCTATTACTATAGGTGATGTTTTCTTATCGCATTGTTTATTAGATTTTTCATGCTGTTCATTTCTTCTGGCTCGCATCAGAAATATGGCATAGGATTTACCCTTGTTAGCTACCCTATGTTTCTGCTCTCCCTGCCTTTAATGTTTTCTGCTGATAGTGAATCTAAGAGTAAATTCATGTGGTTTAACCAGTGTAGAAGATGTTATTTCCTGCTAGCTGATGTGTGAATTCGGGGTTTGCTACTTGGATGTTTCTTGCTGGTGTCAAAGCATTGAAGGTTCATGTTAGGTCATAAAAAGGTATCTTTTGAACACCTAATTAGCCTACATTAATCATCAATCCAGGAACATCTTTTTATTTCAAGAGTGTACTCTGTCTGAGGCTGCAATTGTCTAAGAGCAATGCTGTGAATATGTAGTACAAAATAACAAATGCAAAAGTAACAAATGCTTGAAAAGAAACCTAATTACAGTGACATGAATGGAAATATTAAACTACTTCAATCTTGCAGAACATCGATCATGGATGCAGTAGCAGTAACTCTTTCCCTTAGAAATCGATGCAAGATGACCAATCTGGGGACTTGGAAGCAATAGCTTCTATACTCTACAGTTGGAGATCTTAAATCAATTGAAACGAAAGCAGATTCAATGAAAGAAACCTAAAAGAAATGCAATCTGAAAAGGAACAGCAGCATGTAACTAAAACGCATCTGGAGACTATGAATAAGTAATGAGCAGAAATGGAACAGTAACGTGAAATGAACAGAAATTACGATTCTAACATATTCAAGCCACTAGATTTCTATGCTTCAATTATGCCGACAGCTTCTTACCACGCAAAAATCAATTATAACAAATTATAAACTAATGGAACAGCAACTCAAATCAGATACAGGTCAACAAAGCTTTTATAATAACAACAAGATAATAAAACAGCGAATCGTTCTTCTTGTAAAGAATGAAATAGCAATGACTCTGTATTTGATCCAATCAACAATAAACCAATTCTGTAAATAAAACAAACATTAAACGCACTCCACACGACAGTAAGCAAAGATTAAAATACAAACAGTGAAGTGATTCCACCAGAGCTGGGCCCTTAGCGCCAATGAAATACTGCTGGGCTAATTCAGAACTTTAGAAGGTAGATACAACGCATGTCTTATATTAAACCAACATAAAGTTTTACAGAGAAGTTTCTCTCAAAACAAAGAGTTAATAAAACATTACATTACAGAGAAAATGTAAAGTATTTTGATCAATTCCTAACTTCAACAACAATCCCCCCCTTGTCACTAAAGGACATGGCTTTATATATCAAATCTTGATGGACCAACCAAGGAATAAGATGAGTTTGAACAGCGATCCCTCAGGATCGAAATATCCTGAGGGATTCGCTCCTCTGCGTTTAGTCATCACCCTGTTTACTCTGACTGAGGCCGAGCTGTCCCCTGCCTTTTCTGGGCTATTCGTTTAGATCTCCTTGCCTTTGGCTGGATATGGTTCAACGCTGATGGAGCAACAGTTAGATTATTCTCAATCCCGCCTTTGGTACAACTGTTCACCTCTTCGAATTCCTGTTTGTCGATCAAAAAGTAACCTTTAGTCATCTTTTCGTAATAAACATAAACCTTTCCAATTCTATTGTAATTCTCATGATAAATTACCTTTCCAAGGAAAACAAGAGTATATCTATGGTAAAAGAATGAGTAAATACATAATAATTTCATACCTTTTTGACTTCCCAACATACCCCCCTGCTTAATCTTTTTCATGCCCTCATGAAAACTATAGTTCACATGGAGAGAAGTCAAAGAATAAGCCGGATAAGGTTTTTCATCAACAGGCCTAAAACCACGTAGTGCAGCTAATTCCTCAAAAACATGTTCTATCTATCCTTCAGGAAGTTCATAGATAGCTTTGTAGTCCGAATCAGGGTACCATGCAATAGGGTTGCGAAATCTACATCCTAACCAGTATGGTCCTTCTTTTAAAACGAGATGGCTATAGGAAATGAAGCGGTCTGCAGCTAGCCCAAAGTTTCTATAATTAAATGGTTCCCTATTTTGCACATTCTGATTTGAGGTTCTCCACCGGACCTTGGCTGCTATATAAGCTTGGTTCCTAATGGATGAAAAATAGTATGTTCCATTCAAAATAATTGATTTGTGGACAGGCCCCAGAGTTTGGGTAACGCCTTCCTTTGTCATCAAACTTTTTTGTCTAGCCCAAAATTGAAGTGGGTCCTGAGGTTCACTTCTGACCATAGATCTAATTCATTTTCCTACCTTTGAAAGGCGTTATAGGCTTTAAGCCATTTTAATTGATTTACAACAAAGGAAATGAATGCCTAAAACTGAACATCTCCAATAAAAGGGTTAGGGTTTGATTCATAGTCATTTTCAAGTATTAGATTATGCAAGTAAAATTCACATAACAGACATTATACTCTAATCCCATAAAGTTTGCAGCATGATACCAAGTCATCTATGGTTTTTAGCTCTATGGATTTCCCTGCCCTAACTGCCTTGATCTTTAATTGTAAATATCTTTCTAGTAAAAACAAAGCATAGTTTTTGGCGGGGCATCTACAGGCTAAGATATCAGTATACAAGGAGCAGAGAGTGTCCATTTGAGTGTAGGCAAGTTTTAGTTGGTTCATTACCTTATCAGCCTTTACCTCTGCTTTCTGTCGTTTTTCATGAGCTTCAGCTTCTGATTCATGAATAATTCTCATTTGTTGCTGCAATTCCTGATATCTTTTCCTTGGGACAGTATATTCCTCTAGTCTTTGCCTTTCTATTCGGGCCTGTGTCAATTCTTCTTGAAGTCTGACCAGTGTCAGGTCACTGAAAGTGTGCTGATTGCTAGATTGCATATTTTCACTCAGAACAGGTTCCTCTGGAACAAATTGTGTTGGAACAACCGTTTGTTGCTCTGCACCCTCATAATTAGGCTTAGGTATGGTTTCTTCTGTAACTTGGGGGTTTCTATTAGCGGTCACCCTTCTCTTTTTCGAACTTCTTTTGATAGAAATGCTTCTTCTCTTAGGGGCTCACTTGGGCATCTGTTTCATTCTCAAAACCCTAATGGTTTGACTGAGTTGTTCTACTAGTTTATGAAGCTTTATTTGTTCCCTACAGAGCTTCTCAATCTCAGTTGTTTTCCTCCTCTTTCTTAATGGAACAGCCGCTCCTTTATCTAAACCCGTTTTCTCAACAGAATTTTGGCCTATATCAGTCGTGCCTTCAGTAAAATTCTCTTCTTGTTCTTCTCCTTGGGGTTCTTCTTCTACATTCATATGCCCTTGGCTAAATTCTTCGGGAATCATATTCTCAGTTAACTCTACAGTCTCCTGGGGGCTTCCAGCTTCAGTTTTTTCTTTCCCTTGTTCACACCTCTCAGGAGAAGCAACCTTAGCTTCGCTAGGGTTTGCTGTTTCATTTAGTTTTTCTCCAGCTGTTTCTTTATTAATAACAGAGTACTATGGTAGTTGATTAATATCAATGTTGAGGTCCAAGGGGCTATGAGGCCATGCATAATCACTCATATTGGCCAAAATCTGGGCCAATTGGTCTTCCTGTAAAGGGCTTATGATAACATTTTCGGGAAGTTTTGTTTCATCCTTATTGCTACTATGATTGTCTTCATCCTCCTCACATGTGTGATAACTTCCTTCCTCCTCATCTAAATACCGAATTTCTCCTTCAACTTCTTCTTCTTCAGAATTTCTTTCGATTTCTTCTTCCTTATTATCTCCTTCCTCTGCACTGGATTGTTTTTCACTACTGGTATGATGACTTATTTCTTCTTCGTCCGAGTAGCGAATTTCTCCTTCCAATTATTCTTCCTCATCAGTACGAGGGCTTACTCCCTCCAATTGTGGAGGTTGTTCCTCCTCTTTCTGTGCTCTATTAATTTCTCAATACACAGTAATCACAATGGAACAGCACAAAACAGTTCGTTGAAAATTTGTTATTTCCTAAAATGCAGGGGTTTAGTTCATATACAAGAAAAGGAATCTCGGGGTTTGATCTACATGCAGACATCCACACCCCCCCCCCCCGAATGAATGAAAGGTCGCCCTCGACCGTCAATTGAGAGGAGAATGTGTGGCACAGTAGCAGTACAGTAGTAAAAAGCATGTGTAATTATGATACATTCAATCAAATTACTGAAATTACTGAAATCAATGCATGTGATGAATCGTTAATAAATAGAAAATCATTTTGTAATGATTCAAATATGAGGAGAAGGGACAGCATAAGATAATCATAAGTAAAATTGTGCTATTTACCATTTTGGACTAATATGATCAATTTGAAATGATTTTCATGTATAATAGGTTCGAAGGTAAAGGTAAGGGATTCATATTTTCATTTGACATTTAAATAAAGATATAGGAAAAGGGTTAAATATAACTATTGATGTGTATAAATGTGACTTCAATACCATCAGCAGAGCTCTGTTGCCCACAGGTGTCCATAACCTTGACAGAGTTGCTTTCTTACCCATGGAACCATTGTCCTTTATTTATGTTGAGGAAGTGATTTTTTATTGAATATCATGATGGAGGCCATTGTGCTGGCTTGGTGACCAGATAAACCACAATGTCGTTCACCAGGAAGAATTGAAAGGTGGGCAGGCCGGCTCGTGACGAGACCTCCTGTTCCAAGGACTTCTTGATTTTTTCAATTGTCTATTGGACCATTTCCCTGGTTTGGTGGCCATAATTGGAATGCCACTTCACTACCTTCCCTATGATCACAGTAGGCTGGCTCTTGGTGAGACCCCCTATCCTCCATCTGCAAAATCCTTATTAAAAATATGTAAATATATTTTTTTTCTTTTTCATGCAACACTTTTTCCTCAGTTATTCATAAGGGATGGCTCAACACTCCTTAAGAGTAGGGATGGTGGAAGAAGTCTGAACATCTCAATAGAAAAAAACAATATTCCCTTATTCTTATTCCATAGATAAACATCAAAGAAAGTTATAGCATATGGGAAAGAACCAATCATGATAAAAAGAATCGATCAGATTAATTCAATGGTAAAAATAGCAAAGTTATGTTATTGATCATGCCCTTTTTCCCTTTTTTCTTATCATTACTAGACAATTTTCTTAAAAAAATGACGATTTCTTTTGATTTGTTGATTACAGTAAGCTTTAATTTGTATGATTGTATATAAATGATATATTTTCCTTTAGAAAAGTAATCAAAAATTCAAAATGCTGGCTTAAAAAAAAAACAATCCACTCAAAAAAAGTGTTGTTCCTTTAAAAAGAACAGCAAAAACAATCTGCGGAACTGTTGTTCCTTTTGAAAGGAATAGCAAAAAAAAATACTCCGCGGAAGTGTTGTTCCTCTGGAAAGGAACAGCAAAAGTGCTCTGCGAAACTGCTATTCCTTTAGAAAGGAACAGCAAAGGTGTTGTTCCTTTGGAAAGGAACAACAAAACAAACGAAATAAACATAAATTTTTTCTCTTTTCCTTTTTAAAGAAATCGGATTTCATGAAACAAACGATGAAGAAATAAAGAAGTAATATTAACAGAATGTTTAAAAAAAAAATTCCATAAAACAACAATCGAGAAATGGAAAAATTATTTATGTACAAGATTTTTAAAAAATGATTTATCAAATTGGTGCCAAGGAGGAGTTCTCCCCTTCAGCAGGAATTTCCATGGTAGAATCTTCCCGTAACTGTTGGTAAAAGGATTTCCAGGTAAGTGGTTTATGATACAATCGTACTCGATGACCGTTTACCTTGAAGGAATGTCCAGATCCATCAATGGTAACTAATGTAACAGTGCCATTATCATGCACTTTTTGTATTTCATAGGGTCCAAGCCATCGTGTCTGGAGTTTTCCTGGGAAATCCTGAAACCTAGAATCATATAGGAGTGCTCAGTCTCCTTCGTGGAAGATATTCTCTTTGATATGGGCATCATGCCATTTGGCTCTTTGTTGCTTAATTAATGATGTGTGCTGAAAAGCAGAGAGCCTAATTTCATCTAACTCATTAATTTGATGCACTCTTTTAGCCTGGGATTCATTCAAATTTAGACCCAGATTTTGAGTTGTTCTTAATGTTTGAATTTAAAATTCTATAGGAAAGATGGGTTCTTTTCCAAATACCAATTGGTATAGTGAATATCATGTGGTAGGTCTCCACATTGTTCGATATGCCCATAATGCTTCTGGCAATCTGTAGGCCCAATCTCGTTTATGAGAGGCAACGGTTTTTGTTAATATAGATTTGATTACTTTGGTCGTGCTCTCTACTTGGCCATTGGCCTGTGGGTGATATGGAGTTGTAATCTTGTGCTGAATGTGGTAGTTTTGTAATGTTTCAGCTAATTTATTACCTATAAAATGTGGTCCTCCATCTGTTATTATGTCCCTTGGGAGGCCATAGCGCACAAAGATTTGGAAAAGAAACTGTATTACAGAGTCCTCTGTAGCTTTTGAAAGAGCTTCTGCTTCAACCCATTTGGTGACATACTCAGTTGCAACTAGGATGTATGTTTTTTGGTTTGATGGGGGACTAATAGGACCAAAAAAGTCAAGGGCCCAACGTTCAAATGGTTCAATCACTAGTTGAGGGTTCAAATGCATTTCATCAGACTGCCCAGGGTGACCTGCCCTTTGGCAGCTATCACAGGCCTGCACGAATTTTTTAGCATCTTTAAAGATAGTAGGCCAATAATAGCCTGTTCGTAAAAATTTATGGGCAGTTCTACGATCTGCAAAATGTCCGCCATACTATCCATCATGGCATGCTTTCAAGATGTAAAATACCTCATCCTCCCTAACGCATCTCCTTATTTGCATATCTGCACCTGTATGAAATAGGTAGCCCCCAATCCAGGAGAAGCGGGTACTACGGTGTATTATTTGCTTACGTTCATTAAGGGACAGATGTTTAGGTAATTTACGTATCGCCAAATAGTTCGCTATATCAGCATACCACGGTGTTCTGATAGTAACAGCGAAGAGATGTTCATCCGGAAAGTGGTCTTCAACTGCTTCTATATCTGTTGGCTTTGGCATTCTTGACAGAAAGTCAACTACAGGGTTCTCTTTCCTAGGTCGATCTCTGATTGTGATATCAAATTCCTACAATAAAATCAACCACCTTGTCACTCTTCTATTTGTAACAGGTTTATTTGCTAAAAATTTAATGGCAGAGTGATCAGTATATAGTACTACATGATACCTAGTTATGTAATGTCTAAATTTGTTTATAGCATGATCTACAGCTAGAATTTCTTTCTCAGTCACAGTATAATTTAATTTAGCAGGGGATAGATTTTTGCTAATATAGTAAATTTCATATGGCTTCTTGTCTTCCTCCTGCCCAAGTACTGCTCCAATTGCTGTGTCTGAGGCATCATATGAAATTTGGAACGACAAATTCCAATTTGGGCCCCTCAGCACTGGGGCTGTTGAAACAAGATTTTTCAGATAATTAAAGTCATTTTCACATTTATCTGTCCAAATGAAATCAACATTTCTAGTCAGTGCATATAAAGGTGCAACTATTCTAGAATAATGTTCTATAAATCTTCTATAGTAACCAGAAAATCCAAGAAAGCTACGTACCTCTATTTGTGTAATGGGTGTGGGAATTAACAAGATTATTTGAATTTTAGCTGGGTCCACTTGGATTCCATCTGATGAAATATAATTCCCTAATATAACTCCTTCGGTCATCATCATAAGACATTTTTTGTGGCTTAAGCAAAGCCTCATGTCAATACATCTTTGCAATACCTTTTCTAGGTTTTCCAATGCAGGCTCAAAGTCATCCCCATAGGGTGTGAAATCATCCATATATACTTCGAGGCATTCATTTATTAAATATGCAAAAATGCTGAGAATTTCCCTTTGGAATGTACCAGGGGCATTGCATAGGCCAAAAGGTAGGACTCGGTAGGCAAATGTCCCCCATGGACAAGTAAAAGTAGTTTTGTCCTGGTCTTCAGAGGCAATCTGGATTTTATTATACCCACTGAAGCCATCGAGGAAAGAAAATAATTTCTTTCCTGCCAATGTGTCTAACACTTGGTCAATGAAAGGAAGGGGAAAGTGGTCTTTTTGTGTTTCTTTATTAAGTTCACAATAATCTAAACATATCCTCCACTTTCCATTCTTTTTTGGTACTACCACTAATGGAGAGACCCACTTACTATTAGATATTGGGTAGATGAAATTAACATCTAATAGTTTTTGTAATTCAGCTTTCAAAATATCTTTAAGGTGAGGATTAAGTCTCCTTTGAGGTTGGCGAATGGGTCTTGCATCTTTTTCATTGTAAATGTGGTGAGTGCAAAATTGAGGATCAATTCCTTTCATATCGGGGTAATCCCATGCAAAGGCTGCTTTGTATTTTCGTAATAATTGGACCAATTTCTCTTCTTGTTCAGCAGTGAGGTTTTTATTAATATTTAAAGTTTTTCCAGGCTCAATTTCTACAACCTTGCTATTGCTCACAGAAGTAGTAGGTATTGTTTGATCAGGAATATCTTTGAAAGGATCTTCTTCTTATTTATTATCGAATGCTACTTTGATCATGTGACATTGCAAATGAGATCTGGTTTGTGATTTATTGATAAAATTGTTAATGATATCCTCCTCTATTTGATCTTTCAAATCAAGAGCATTTTCTATAGTTAGAGAGGCGATCTCATATTTTCCATAAGATATGATGGAGGTGGTTTTCTTGTTTTGATTATTGATAAACTTGGCTGGGCTGGGGGATATAGAGCTAAATTCTTGACATAATTTCCCCTTGTAATTGTCATGTTGCCTTATCGGCATCCAATATAAGCATCGGAAGTTGCCAACCAAGGTCTACCTAGGATTAACGGATGTCCATCTAGTCGATTCTTGGGATTGATAACCAGGAAGTCAGCAGGGTATTCCCAGGAATCTACAGATACCATTACATCTTGTAGTATACCTTCTGGTTTGACTACTAATCGGTAATCCAATTCCAACAATGTTGTTGTTGGTTCAAGTGATGTAATGCCAAGTTTTTGACAGGTGGTGGTTGTTAAAATGTTGATTGCTACCCCCAAATCAACTAAGGAATTTGGAAATGATTGGCCATTGATTTGTACTGTCACTATAGGATTTCCTGGATCTTCATATTTGATGGGTGTTTCCATTCTTGATAATAAGTCAGATAAGGTACCGACTATTTGGACAGTAGGATTGGTTGTTATTATCCTCTTTGGCTTCTTTAGGCATAATTCCTTAATGGTTTTTGCACATATAGGAATGTCTTGAATAGCTTGGAGGAGAGGGATTTTTATACACAAATTTTGTAATTCTCCCAGAAGATCAAAATTAGGTTGTTCTATTGGACGAGGTATAATTAATCGTTCTGGGAATAGTGGAGAGGAAGTTGTTACTTTTTCTTGTTGATTTTGTTGTTGAAATTCCTTCTCACTTTGTATTGTTTGTTCTACAGGTAACGAATCTTCAATGTGGACATCATTGTTTCTCTCTGTTTCCACTATGCGCCCAGACCTTAATTGAAGATCATTACACTCCCTGAGTTCAGTTTCTACTTCTAGGGGTTTCATTATTTGGACAGACTGAACTGGCCTATTGTTTGGGTTTGGGTTGGGTTGGGATAGGAGTTGTGGTCTTAAATTGGTCTGGGGATTTGTATAAGGAGCTGGCAGTGTAGGTTGAGAGAGAGGAATTGATCCAGCTGGCTGATTTGTAGGTTTTTTCCAGTTTGACTGCCAGGCCTGACTCTGGGAAGTAGAGGGGGACCATTGTGTAGGCCCAAAAGGTGGGTAGAAAGGAAAGCTAGGCCAATTATTTTGATTTGTTTGATTTGGCCAAGATGTGGGAGGAAATGGATATTGTGACCAATTAGGGAAAGGTGGTTGATTCTGCCACATCCCACTATATTGTTGAGCATTATATTAAGGAGGTTGAAAAGAAAATGGATCATTTGGCATACCTGATGGTCATGGCTGCCATTTTCGGTGCTGATTAAGCAGACATACCACTTCTGATTCTTCTTCTGCCTCCTTATAAACTACTTTTAGGCCAGGAAGCGAAGGACATCCCTCTGTAGGGTGATCTTTCGTGCAAATGGCACAGAATTTAATCACATCCAATGGGAATTCTTTGTGGTTGTGCTTCTTTCTACATATGGGATAGAATATTGCCAAGTTCTGCTCTGCTTCTACCTGTTTATGTTTGGCTTGCATAATATCGAACTGCGTTGTTAGAGTCCCAAGTATGTCTGTCTTAAAGTCTTCTAGCAGATTTCCAATCTCTGCACGAGTCACACCTTCATTAGAGGTCTTATTTTCCCTTGTGATTATATCATGTTCTACTGATTTCAACCTTGTATTGCCCCTCGAACTCCTAATACACAAATCAATGATGTTAGGATAAATTTCCTGATATATATCACCTTTTCCCATAATTTTCAATGTTTCAACCCATTGATATTTCATTCCCCTGATTAATGTATTTTTCAAAACATTATTAGGTAAGGGTAAAGATGCATAAGGGGATCTATGAAGATTGTATTGGAACCGTTCCACATATTCTTCCAAGGTCTCATTTGGTTTTGCTGTCATTTAGAATATCTCATCTTTTAATTCCTGAGACCTGCAATAATCTTGATACTTCTTGTAAAATGCAGCCTTCATATGATCCTAATCAGTTATGACACCCCCACCTAATCCCATAAACCATCGTAAGGTTTCCCCTTTTAATGTAGAAGGGAATAGTTTTAGTTTTTGGGCGTCGGTGGTGTAATCATATCCTCTGCACAGCACATCAAATTAAAAAAAAAATGCATCTGGGTCCTCTAATGTTAATCCATGAAATGTAGGAATATGTTGAAGGGGGATAGCTTTCGTGGGTGCATTGACTGCAGTATCTACTATAGGATATTGCAGCGTAGAGGTTTGTTGGGGTGCCTGCTGATTCTGATTTTGATTCTGAGCCATTTGATCGAAGATATGTTAATATTCCTTTGGGATTTCCAAGGAATTTCTAGGTTGATGAGCAGGGACAGGAATGGCTTTGACAGCGCTCCCTTTGTCTGGGATAATAAGTATTTCCTGTTGACCTACTGTTTGGGGTGATTCAGGACCTTGGTTCTGAATAAGTTGAACAACACTTCCCTTATCTGGGCTGCTTATTGTTCGGGAAATTTCAATAGGGGATTTCAAGTCTGTGGTTTCTCCCATTTCCCCTTCTCCTTCTCGGAGATTGCTAGAGTTCCCTTCTTGAAGGAAACTTATGCAAGGATTCTCAATTTCTTGGGAATCTTGCTCAATTCCCTCTGTTTGACTGTGTATCTCAGCAAAGGCTTCATATGGTGACTCTGTAGCCTGAAGGGAACTAGTAGGCTATCTAGAAGTGGTTCTTTTAAATCCTACTAATGGCTGAGATTTAGTTCTTTTAAGAAATTCGTCAATAAAGGTTGTGCACCCAATGGTCACCGGTCCCTTAGGTTTTTCAGTCTTAGGAGGAATTTTGTTTCGCTTAGTTGGTTTATTCATTCAAAGAAACAAACCTTCATTCCTACCTAAAGAAAGAAGCTTACCTACTTCTATTGTGAAGCGGGCTGCGAGCAAGTTTGTTTCTTGCCCAGTGCGCAGGTTCTTACCTTCCATCTTTAATACCCAATTCTTCGCAAGAAGAAGAAAATCAGCTGTGCGTTACTCTAAAATGGCATACACTCTCCCTAGCAACGGCGCCAAAATGTTAGGTTATAAAAAGGTATATTTTGAACACCTAATTAGCCTACATTAATCATCAATCCGGGAGCGTATTTTTATTTCAAGAGTGTACTATGTCTGAGGCTGCAATTTTCTAAGAGAAATGATGTGAAGATGTAGTACAAAATAACAAATGCAAAGGTAACAAATGCTCGAAAAGAAACCTAATTACAGTGACATGAATGGAAAGATTAAACTACTTCAATCTTGCAGAACATCGATCAGGGATGCAGTAGCAGTAACTCTTTCCCTTAGAAATCAATGCAAGATGACCAATCTAGGGACTTGGAAGCAATAGCTTCTATCCTCTACAGTTGGAGATCTTAAATCAATTGAAACGAAAGTAGATTCAATGAAAGAAACTTAAAAGAAACGCAATCTGAAAAGGAACAGCAGCATGTAACTACAACTCATCTGGAGACTATGAATAAGTAATGAGCATAAATGGAACAGCAATGTGAAATGAAGAACAATTACGATTCTAACATATTCAAGCCACTAGATTTCTATGCTTCAATTTTTCCGACAGCTTCATACCACGCAACAATCAATTATAACAAATTATAAACTAATGGAACAGCAACTCAAATCAGATACAGGTCAACAAAGCTTTTATAATAACAACAAGATAATAAAACAACGAATCGTGCTTCTTGTAAAGAATGAAATAGAAATGACTCTGTATTTGATCCAATCAACAATAAACCAATTCTGTAATTAAAACAAACATTAAACACACTCCACATGACAGTAAGCAAAGATTAAAATACAAACAGCGAAGTGATTCCACCAGAGTCGAGCCCTTAGCGCCAGTGAAATACCGTTGGGCTAATTCAGAACTATAGAAGGTAGATAAAACGTGTGTCTTATATTAAACCAACATAAAGTTTTACAGAGAAGTTTCTCTCAAAACGGAGATTTAATAAAACATTACATTACAAAGAAAATTTAAATTCTTTCGATCAATTCCTAACTTCAACAACAATCCCCCCCTTGTCACTAAAGGACATGGCTTTATATATCAAATCTTGACGGACCAACCAAGGAATAAGATGAGTTTGAACAACGATCCCTCAGGATCGAAAGATCCTAATGGATTCACTCCTATGTGTTTATTCATCATCCTGTTTACTCTGACTAAGGCTGAGCTGTCCCCTGCCTTTTCTGGGCTATTCGTTCAGATCTCTTTGCCTTTGGCTGGATATGGTTCTGTTAGCCCCCTGTAAATTTTTTGACAAGCAAAGTAGGGGGCTAAATTGTTTTTGAACCTTCAAGGAATGCATCTCTCCTAAAGACACATCATCCTTGAAGTCTCCTGTGCCTTTTCCTTTGTTAAAATTCCCACTGCTGACTCCCTTTATAAGGTCTCATTGATTGTAAAAATTGTACTCCCAAAATCCTACATTTACCCTTGTATCCCTGCAGAATGCCCCGTGTTAACCTTTGTTTTCCCCTTGTCAAATTCCCCTATGACCCCCTAAATCCTCCCAAAATCCCCTTTACATCCTGCACACACCCCTTGTTTGGCCTAATTTCCCCCTTTTCCCTTTATCGCTACCTAATTATGCCCTCAAACTTCATTAAAATGGGCCAAAATCCATTTTCCACCTTATGAGGTCTTAGCCCCCTTCGGCCAACCCCAGAACCGTATTTCTCCACCACATGACCCAGGCGTCGAAACCACGCGCTAGCTCGAAAAAGTGCCTATCGCAGAATCCACATTGAGAGCATTTTAAACCGTCGATCTATATAGATCGGACGGTCGGTGCATCCCCACAACGTCCACCGTTCACTCCGTTTTCCACCCTGTTCATCGCATCTCCACCGTTCATTTACCCGCAGATCCGACGGTCCAGAATCTGCTCGCCTTGGTGGTCCCCACGCCACGGTCACTGTTCCAAATCCGACGGTTTCTATTGCACTGCCTTTGAGGGATGGGCGGTATTTTTCGTTTGGCCAGTGATTCCACTCATCGCATGACGCGTGGCACCGGCACTGTTCCAAAACCGCCCCCCCATCGTGCGTTATCGTTCGGCAGAAAACCCGACGTGATATGCACGTCAACCGTCTGATCTGGGGCTCTCCATCCAACAATCATCGCACCCCGAAGATGCGCGGAAGATAACCCAAGGTATCCGTACTCCTGACCCACCACCCGTCGCCCTTCGATGCATTTACAGCCATCGATCTCCTCCCGAGATCAGACGGTACAGATTCAATCGCCCTCTGCCATTTTCCACCGTCGATCTCCTCCCGAGATTGGACGGTCTAGATCTGATTGCATGTCCCGCCGTTGAACACTCCCGCCACATCACCCATTCCACGTGTTTCATCGTATTTCTCACCCGTCCATGTACATATATGCATTCAAAGGTCAAATTTCAATGTTTTGCATTGGATTTCTGTTCTGCGCCACCATTCTGCAAGCCTCCCACTGCATTTTCCGTCGTAATCCTACAGTTTTCCACTAGCTCACCAGTCTGTACATCCATTCTCGCCATCCCCGGTGCATCCACCACCTCCATGCATGGTTTTTCTTAACAGGTTTTCATGTTTTTCACGGTTATCAGATGGTGAAAGCCACCATGATTACACAGTCTTTGTTACAGCGGAAAAAAACACAGAAAGGACCATTTTTCAGAGGTCGTGATCACGAAAAAGCCTGGGAAGGAGCCATGACAGGACTTGCATTAAAGAACAGGGTTTGAACTCTGTAAAACCTCCCCAGAGCCATTAAAAGTGCAGATTTCACCGACAGAGACAGAAATGGAGCAGCAGAGAGTTTAAGGCAAGAAAATGGAGATTTTTGTGCCTTAACTCAGCAGTTTAGAGGTAAAGTACCAGATTGAAGACATCATGGAGCACACCGAGGGTACAACGCGCAAAAATTTATGTATATCAGGGTTTGCACATCAGCAGAATGTTTTTCCTGAGAAAAGACACGGCATGTATTGTTGTTTTAGTCTACATTGTGTCCAAGTGAAGATTTCCATCCTGAAAATAGTCCTGATGCTATCAGAGCGTTTTATTCACAGTATGGCAGACCCTAGCATCATTTATTTACCTTTTGTTTATTCACCAGCGGTACTACAGAGTACTGCAACCAAAGTACATCAGAGACATACTAGATTAAATGGAAGCCTGGAGAAGACCACTCTTTCACCCAAAGAGTGCCATGGATAAATGCACAGAATTTAAATAGAATGGGCCTTGGCCCTCTTCCTTTCCTAATTTTTAATGCTTCATTTAGTTTTCACCTACTTTCTCTGCTCCACTTGAGCTATAAATTCGTGAAGAAACTCATTGTAAAGGTTGTTGATCAGTTATCAGAGAATTGCAAGCAGTTTCTTTTGAGACATAGTCTATGTGTAAAGTTGTAAGATAGGCTGAGGAAAATGTTTTCAGACTGAGTATCTAGCTATTGGCAAAGTTGTACTTGACTGGTATTGCTTTTTAATATGACAAGCACATTTCTTTGGATCCTGATCTAAAGTAGCGGTGATGTTTTTCTATCTCTGTATTTGTTATTAGCTTGTATTCCATTTCATTTCATTTCTACTGGCTTGCATCAGAAATCTGGCATAGGATTTAACCTTGTTAGGTACCCTATGTTTCTGCTCTCCTTGCCTTTGATGTTTTCCACTAAATGTGTTATCTAAGAGTTGATTTCATTTGATTTAACCAGTGTAGTGGATGTTATTGCCTACTAGCTGATGTATGAATTAAATGAATCAGTTCTTAGATGTTCTTGTTAGGATTTAATTGAAAGAATTGGGAACACTGGGGATTAGAGTTAGCCCTGTCCACTAGGATCCTTTTCAATTGATTGAACCTTTCTAAGATCCCTCAAGCTGGAGGCCGAAGCATTGAGAGTTCAAAGTCTCTCTCTAATCTCAGGTTTTTAACTTTGTGTACTAAATCTTTATTGTTTCCTCCTCCCCTAACATTCCATGCCACACTATCATCTTTAAGATCCAATGCTTTAGATGACTAGCCCAACTGAAAGCCTGCACATTGATTAGAAAGCAAATCCTTTCCTGACTCCATTGCCCAATGGTTTTGAATGCTCCCTGGAATACTTCACCTCTGCCTAAATCCTCTTTTCTCATCCTTGTCTTACATTGAACCCTTCTTTCCTGATCACCAGAAACCAAACAAACAATAAAAAAAACAAACTCCAAGCCTTATAACTAGCCTAATATCTTAAACCTTTGACCTTCAAAGACATTACCTTTAGAAACCATAGAGAGATCCCTCTCTGGACCCAGGAGGGCTAGATCCTGAGGTCTGAAAGTGGTTTAATGTTGTCTCATCTTTTGGTCTTGCAAATCTGGCCAAAACATGGGAACCCCAACATAATGGTGACTCCGCTGGGGAGAATCTGAGTATTTCTCACCTTACTACATCATAAGAGCCTCAGAAACCTACAATCTCTGGTTAGGTTGGCAGTTAAACACTCATATTCACAGATCAACCTCTATACCATTTGTTGTGTTTTCTCCCACACTCTTAGACAGAGTCTGGAAAGGACTAGGTAGCCTCCAGATCTCACACTCTTTCAGAGGTGACATATCTGGTAAATTCCCTCCCAGTCAATCTTTGGTTAGAGTTTGATGTGTTGGAAGATCCTTGAAAAGGGACATCTCATAAGCACTGTGGTGGATAGTGTACCCTCCAGAAGCATCCAAAACCCTCCACCTGGTGACTCCATAATTCCTAAACGATTTAAAGACTCCACTGGTGATCAGTAGGCCTGCTGATTATCTTGGTTCACATTAGACTCCACTGGGAGACCAGAGCCCAATACAACATCAGCCATTATAGAAGTAAAAAGTAGGGTTAAGGTGCTTGGTTAGAAAACAACATTCTGGCTTCAAGAACCATTCACACAAGAGATTATCCTAACCCAAACCCCCCTGAAATAGTTGATAACCCTGAGAGAATCCTCAAGAGATCTTCTACACCTAAACAATCAACTATTTCCAGCCACATCCCTAGAGCTAACTCTACACTAGAAGACTTTACAGCTCTATCAGACCCACTTTTTGACCTATACCCTCAAAACAACTTACCTAGAACTAGGTCATTCAATGCCCTAGACCATCCAAACCATGAGCAACCTGGTTCACCTGCTCAAAGTGGTAAACACATTAGGGACAGAGAGACCCCTCCATCTACACCTCCTGATATTCACTTCATTCAGAACTTGGGGCTCTGCCTCCCTAAATCTTCCCAACAAGCTTCTGCTGGTCCTAATATCCCTGTCATCCATATACCAGTTTCTCTAGCCAATCCCTTACCTCATCAAAACATCATCATGGCAACCTGGTATGCACCTCTATTTTTACCTCAGCCTCTAGTACCCTTACCCAATGATTATCAATCAAAGATCCCACACTTCACTGCAAAAGAGTCTACCACAGCCCAACACCATGTAGATAGGATGGAAGATTCTTTTGACTACGTGGAGATAGATGATGATACAGTCAAAATGAGAATATTTTCCCAGAGCTTAGGCGGTGATGTGAAGAAATGGTTCAAAATCCTACCTCCTAATAGTATCCAAGACCTTCCTGCTTTATATCAGACCTTCATAAACAAATGGGAAGTTAAGGCCAACCCTCTCCAAATCCTAACAGAATACAAGAACCTGAAAAGAAATGTAGGAGAGAGTGTCCAGGCCTACTCTACAAGGTTTAACAAAGTTAATAATGCTCTTCCTCCACACATGAAACCTCCCCTAGGTATGGTTTTAGTGAAATACCCTGAAGGCGTGGATGCTGATATGGCCTACCAGCTTAGGGAGAGGGAGTAAAGCACATTGGAAGACATGCAAAAGGGAGCAGTGAGTGTAGAGGCAAATTTGATCGAGAAAAAAGCAAGATTGAGAGCTGAAAAAAGGGTAATATATAGAGATGACAATGTAGCTTCCACATCTGATCCAAATTATGACCGTTTATCTAAAAATGTGGAAAAGCTACAACAAATGATGGAAAAAATGGTTGTCACGGTTAGTAACCAAAACAGAAATCAAAACCATAACCAGAACCAAAACTTTAGAAGCAATAATGCCACCCCCAACAGACAAAGAGAATTAGATCAGAAAGTTATTCCCCCATTCCAAGAGAAATTTTTAGATGAAGATGAGGGAATCATAGAAGAGTCTGAGGGGAACACAATAAACATGTTTGAAATAGAAAATTCAATCCACAACTGTTACACAGAAGAAGATCAGCCCTCACCCTCGTATTGGGATGAGGAATGGTTAGAATCTGAAGATTACAGGTTAGGATTTGAAAATGCCATGATGCAGGTCAGAGAAAAATATGAACTTAGAAGAAAAAATAGCCTAGACACTGCCAAACCAAAAGCTTCTGAGGTCACCATCAAGAAAAGACCTGAGAGATCTTCTAAAGCAACTACTGAAATTAACAAATCAGCAGCTGAAAGTTCTGGGAAAAACAAAGAGAAAGATAACCAAAACACTGATAAACAAGGTAAACCAACAAGCAGTACTAACGTTGTAGTTAGTACTCCTGATAAAATAGTTTCTAACACTGTACATAGTGAGAATCAACACACTGATTCAGCCACTAAGGTGGTGACTAAAAAAACAGAGTTGAACATTCCAAAGAGTCAGTCCACTTTCAATTTGGAGAGTGAGATTGCAAAAATTAAAATCTCTGTCCCACTCTCTGAGCTGGCCACTCAAGATGTATATAAAGGCCAAATTTTGAAAGCTTTAAATTTAGGTGAGAAAAGTGACACTGTAAATCTGAGTGATGATCAACCTGCTCTTATGTTTGGTCCAAAGATAGAAGGAAAGTTTCAGGAAGGGGTAGTGCCCCCTTTTTATATCAGTCTTAATATCCATGATAAGATCCTCCACAATGCAATGCATGATTCTGGGGAATCACACAACCTGATGCCTAAAGTAGTGATGGAAATATTAGGCCTAGAGATAACCCGTCCCTATAAAGACCTATATTCATTTGAATCTAATAGAGTAAAGTGTCTTGGCCTAATCAAAGACCTGTGTGTAAGCCTTACCCAGATTCCAGCAAAATGTATGGTCATGGATGTTGTGGTGGCAGATGTGCCACCCAAGTATGGCATGTTATTGTCAAGATCATGGGGAGCCAAGCTGCAGGGCACAATGTAGATGGATGGGGCCTATGCCACAATCCCAATCTTTGGCCAACTTAGAAGACTGTACAGAGAAGCAAAAATGAAATTCCTGGTTAGTAGCCCCGAAAAGCCTGAAAATTCACCTTTATACTCTGTACATACAGACCTTGACTCCTTTAACCTTTGTAATGATGAATCCTCAGAAGGGTCAGAGTCCAAAAACAGAGATACAAACAAGGAAACAGAGCCCATGGACTTTAACATAATGACTACTCTAGACTCGGAGGAGAAAGACGTAGAAAAATTTGAATAGTGCACTGAAACAAAAACTCAAAGTGAACCAAAAATAGAATGCAGTCAGCTGATTAGTCGCCCTTCACAAACACATACACCACACCAAGAACGAAACGATGGAAAACCCGAGAATGAAACCTTATGGGAAATTAATTTCGATGGGTCATGCACAAAGAGAACTGTTGGGGCAGGAGTGTGGATACATAACATAGAGAGCGGTTACGCAAAGAGCCATGCATGTAACCTGCACTTCAAATGTACAAACAACATTGTAGAGTACGAGGCTCTTATCCTAGGCTTAAACCTGTTGATAAAATTAGGAGCTCGTAGGATAACTGTGCGTGGGGACTCTGAGCTGATTATTAAATAGGTGAATGGTGAATACACAGCGAAACATCCTAGACTGAGGGCATACAGAAATGACACTTTGGATCTATTGAAAACCTTTTTAGAATACGAGCTGGTGTTTGTCCCTAGGAGCCAGAACGAAATTTCAAATGGACTAGCCTGCATGGATAGTTCGTATCATAAGCCTCCCAGTGACCAACAGATCATCATTCAGACCAAATTCAGACCTGCAGTGTCAGACAATGAAAAATATTGGCAGGTCTTCGAGGGCGATAAACAGATTGAAGATTTCCTGGTAGGCAGAAACGAGTTTGAATTTTCTGATTCAGACTCTAAATCTGACAGTAGCTTCCTAAGTGAAGAGTCCTCAGATGAGGAAGAAACACCCTGTAACATAGAAATAAACACTTTAAGCGAACAGATTGGAAATCCAAACGAAAAAGGTGAAAACACAGATAGTGAAGAAGTAGAGGTGTTGCAGACTAAAGATAATAACATACCTCGAGGTATAGCACATTTAGAAGACCTTTTTTACTTCGATGATGTAGCAAAAAAGCCCACTATAGAATATGCAGACTCTGATGTCGAGGAATGCAACATAGGCACTGAAGATAAACCCAAGATGATCAAACTGGCTAAGTCCCTGCCTACAAACATGAAAAAGAAATACATTGACCTATTCAAGGAATTCGTTGATGTGTTTTCTTGGAGTTATGAGGACTTAAGGGCCTATGACACAAACATCATACATCATAAAATACCCTTGAAAGAAAATCAGAAGCCCTTCAGACAAAAACTTCGCAGAATAAACCCAAAACAATTGCCTACAGTGGAAAAGGAGATTAAGAAGATGTATGAGGCAGGTATAATTGTGCCTGTGAGGTTCTCTGATTGGGTATCAAACCTAGTGGTTGTGAGAAAGAAAACAGGGGAGATCAGATTGTGCATAGATTTCAGGAATCTTAATAGAGCCTCACTCAAAGACAATTACCCTTTGCCAAAAATGGAACATATTCTTCAGAGGGTAGTAGGTTCTAAAAGGATCTCCCTGCTAGATGGTTTTTCAGGTTACAACCAAGTCTTAGTAATCCCAGAAGACCAACTCAAAACAGCCTTTACCACTCCATGGGTCACTTTTATGTATGTAAATATGCCTTTTGGACTAATTAACGCTGGTGCAACCTTCCAAATATCCATGGACATAGATTTTTCAGATGAAATAGGACACTTCATTGTCATCTATCTGGATGACATAATAGTCTATTCCAAGACTGAGGAAGAACACCTAGAACACCTGAGAAGAGTGTTTGAAAAATGTAGAAGGTTTGGTCTGTCACTGAATCCTAAAAAGACTATATTTGGGCTGCAAGAAGGTAAGCTTCTTGGCCACATCATATCTGAGAAAGGGATTAGGATAGATCCACAAAGATTTGAGGGAATACTACAAATCACACACCTGAGAAACATCAAGGAGTTATAGTCCTTTATTGGGAAAATCAACTTCCTTATGAGGTTTATTCCCAACTTAGCTGAACACCTTAGAAATATGACTGACATGCTGAAGAAAGGTGTAGGAGTTAAGTGGACTGTTGAAGCTAAGAAATATTTTGAATCAGTTAAACTTGCACTCACCCAGGCTCCTATCCTAATCAGCCTAGATTTCTCAAAATATTTCCTGATTTTTTCATTTTCCTCCAAGCATACAATAGCTTTAGTTCTGCTGTAGAAAAATCTAGAGGGAATGGAACAACCCATTTCTTTCTTCAGCAAAGCACTCAGATACGCACCCTTGAAATACAACATTATGGAAAAACAGGCCTATGCTCTGATTAAGGCCTTGAAAGACTTTAGGGTGTACATACTGCATTCCCACACCATAGCCTATGTTCCAAATATAGTGGTTAAAGACATATTGTCCCAAGACCCAGATGGGAAGAGGGGCAAATGGATTGTTGTGATCTTAGAGTACGACCTTGAGATAAAACCCACCAAACTTATCAAAGGTTAGGGCTTAGCACAACTAATGGCTGAATCAAATCTACAAGCCCTTGACATTAACATGGTGGATGCCTTGGATGAGCAGCAGGGATTGCCTGATCCCACTGTTGAGGAAACGTTTTAGAGCTCTCCTTGGTATTCTGGCATTATGTATGTGCTTACACACCTCAATGCCCCTCCTGAACTATCAAAGACCAAAGCCAGATTCCTAAAGCTAAAAGCCAAAAGCTATTGCATAATGAATGAAGGCTTATACTAGAAAAATCCAAATGGCCTATTGCTTAAATGTTTGCCTGAGTCTGAAGTAGAAAGGATTAAACAAGAATTCCATGCAGGAGAGTGTGGAGGCCACCTGAACTAGAAGGCCACTGCAAACAAAATACTCAGAGCTGGCTACTATTTGCCTACACTCTTCAATGATATCCATAAGATGATAATTGCCTGCCACAAATGCCAGATTTTTTAAGGCAAAAGAAAACTCCTCCCCTTACCTCTACAACCCATCACTATTGAAGGTCCCTTTCTGCAATGGGGCCTAGATTTCATAGGATAAATTCACCCTGCTTCTTCTGCACAACACAAATGGATCTTAACAGCCACAAACTACTTCACTAAGTGGATAGAGGCCATACCTACTAGGAATGCCACAGATTCAGTCATTATTAGGTTCCTAGAAGGTCATATCCTCTCTCGGTTTGGCTGCCCAAGGAAAATAATCACCGATAATGCTGCTTCTTTCAGATCCAAGAAACTGGTTGATTTTTGTCACAGGTATCAAATAGCACTCGGTCATTCAACTGCCTATTACCCTCAAGGTAATGGATTAGCTGAATCATCAAACAAGAGCCTAGTGACCATCATCAAAAAGCTGCTGGAAGAGAACAAAAAGTCATGGCATAACAAGTTAGTGCATGCCCTGTGGGCTGATAGGCTTACAACAAAGAAATCCATTGGCATGTCACCATATCAGCTTTTCTATGGAACACAAGCAGTGTTTCCCACCAGCCTTGGAATACCAGTGATTAAACTTGTTCAAGAGATACAAATAGAAGAAGATAGCATGGTGAGGAGAATAAACCAGACAATTCATCTCCAGCAAACAAGGGAGGAGGTCTACAACAGAGCTGTGAAGGTTAAGGAAAATATAAAAAAGTTGTTTGACAAAAGAAATAACGCCTCTAATTTCAAAGTTGGAGATAAAGTTCTGAACTGGGACTCAAGGAGAGAGGACAAAGGAAAGCACGACAAGTTTGACAGCTTGTGGCAAGGTCCCTACATCATCTAGGCCACTGTGGGTCCAAATGCCTTTTTTCTACAAGAGTTAGATGGTACAGAGCTATTTTGGGGTCCTGTCAATGGCAGGATGCTCAAACACTACTTCTGCTGATTTCCAATTTCCAGTTTCCATTTCCATTGTATATACCATTGCAGTGTTTGTTTTCGAGAAAAAGATAAATTGTTCCCAAAAAAAAAAAAAAACAGAAAGAAAGGAGAGGCTCAGACATGCTCAAAACATGAACCTCTAAAGTGCAAAGGTTGGCTCTAATATGATCAAAACCTGAGCCAAAGAAAGCAAAGATAGTTGGGTCAAGCATGCCTAAAACCTGGACCAGCAAAGAAGAAAAAGAGTTAGCTCTAACAAGCCCAAAACCAGAGCTGAAAAAAAAAAAAAAAAGGAAAGTGACTCTAACAAGCTCAAACTTGAGTCACAAAGGAAAGAAGGATGCTTCAAACTTCAGATTTCAAGCCTTCAAGATTTTGTTTTCAATTTTCTGCAAAGTTCTGTCCATGGCAACTCTCTTTATGCCTTGGATCCACAGCAAACTAGACTGTCTAATCCTAGTTTGACTGTTTTTAAATTTCTGTTGTAGAATATAGATATTGTACCATTTGTCAGCTTTAATCCCCTGGCATATTTGGGATAGGTAGATAGAAAAATGTGAGACTAACAAATTAATCAGTTCATGGATAATAAGGGTAGAAATAGAATAGGTTTATTTTCTTGTTTGTAAAAAATAAAAATGATGTAAAGGGTCTGCTAGTCCAAATGCACCCTAGAAGAAGAAAAAATGCTAGGATTGTAGGATGGGTAGGTAGATTGTTTGGGAATGTTTCTAGTGATCTATCATATTTGTGGCAGTTGAAAATTAAGGAAGAAAGATGGCTCAAGGTACCAGGCATTTTGGCCTACTCCAAAGATATATTCTCTGAATTCTTGACTCCTTCAAGAAGAAGCCATCCCCATGTGGAGCCACTGTTAGCCCCCTGTAAATTTTTTGGCAAGCAAAGTAGGGGCTAAATTGTTTTTGAGCCTTCAAGGAATGCATCTCTCCTGAAGACACATCATCCTTGAAGTCTCATGTGCCTTTGCCTTTGTTAAAATTCCCACTGCTGACTTCCTTTATAAGGTCTCATTGATTGTAAAAACTATACTCCCAAAAGCCTACATTTACCCTTGTATCCCTACAGAATGCCCCGTGTTAACCTTTGTTTTCCCCTTGTCAAATTCCCCTTTGACCCCCTAAATCCTCCCAAAATCCCCTTTACATCCTGAACACACCCCTTGTTTGGCCTAATTTCCCCTTTTTCCCTCTATCGCTACCTAATTCTGCCCTCAAACTTCATTAAAATGGGCCAAAATCCATTTTCCGCCTTATGAGGTCTTGGCCCCCTTCGGCTAGCCCCAGAACCGTATTTCTCCACCACGTGACCCAGGCGCCGAAACCACGCGCTAGCCCGAAAAAGTACCTATCACAGAATCCACATCGGGAGCATGTTAAACCGTTGATCTGTATAGATCGGACGGTCGGCGCATCCCCACAATGTCCACCGTTCACTCCGTTTGCCGCCCCGTTCATCGCATCTCCACCGATGGTCCAGAATCCGCCCGCCTCGGTGGTCCCCATGCCACGGTCACTGTTCCAAATCCGGCGGTTTCTATCACACTGCCTTTGAGGGATGGGTGGTATTTTTTGTTTGGCCAGCGATTCCACTCGTTGCATGATGCGTGGCACCGGCACTGTTCCAAAACCACCCCCCCCATCACGCATTATCGTTCGGCAGAAAACCCGGCGCGATATGCACGTCAACCATCCGATCTGGGGCTCTCCATCCAACGGTCATCGCACCCCGAAGATGTGCGGAAGCTAACCCAAGGTATCTGTACTCTCGGCCCATCACCCGTCGCCCTCTGATGCATTTACAACCGTCAATCTCCTCCCGAGATCAGACGATCCAGTTTCAATCACCCTCTGTCGTTTTCCACCGTCGATCTCCTCCCGAGATCGAACAGTCCAGATATGATTGCATGTCCCGTCATTGACCGCTCCCGCCACGTCACCCATTCCACGTGTTTCATCATATTTCTCACTTTTCCATGTACATATATGCATTCAAAGGTCAAATTTCAATGTTTTACATTGAATTTCCATTCTGCACCACCATTCTGCAAGCCTCCCACTGCATTTTCCGCCGTAATCCTACAGTTTTCTGCCAACTCACTAGTCTGTACAGCCATTCTCGCCATCCCCGATGCATCCACCACCTCCATGCATGGTTTTTCTTAATATATTTTCGTGTTTTGCAGGGTTATCAGATGGTGAAAGCCGCCATGATTAAACAGTCTTTGTTACAGCGGCAAAAAACACAGAAAGGACCATTTTTCAGAGGTCGTGATCACGAAGAAAGTTTGGGAAGGAGCCATGATAGGACTTGCATTAAAGAACAGGGTTTGAACTCTGTAAAACCTCCCTAGAGCCATTAAAAGCGGAAATTTCATCGACAAAGACAGAAATGGAGCAAAAGAGAGTTTAAGGCATGAAAATGGAGATTTTTGTGCCTTAACTCAGCGGTTTAGAGGCAAAGTACCAGATTGAAGACATCATGGAGCACACAGAGGGTACAACGCGCAGAAATTTATGTATATCAGGGTTTTCACATAAGCAGAATGTTTTTCCTGAGCAAGGACACGGCACGCATTGTTGTTTTAGTCTACATTGTGTCCAAGTGAATATTTCCACCCTGACAACAGTCCTGATGCTATCAAAGCATTTGATTCACAATATGGTAGACCCTAGCATCATTTATTTACCTTTTTTTTATTCACCAGAAGTACTACAGAGTACTGCAACCAAAGTATATCAGAGACATACCGGAGTAAATGGAAGCCTGGAGAAGACCACTCTTTCACCCAAAGAGTGCCATGGATAAATGCATAGAATTTAAATAGAATGGGCCTCGACCCTCTTCCTTTCCTGAGTTTTAATGTTGCATTTAGTTTTCACCTACTTTCTCTGCTCCACTTGAGCTATAAATTCATGAAGAAACTCATTGTAAAGGTTGTTGATTAGTTATCATAGAATTGCAAGCAGTTTCTTTTGAGACATAGTCTCTGTGTAAAGTTGTAAGATAGGCTGAGGAAATTTTTTTCAGACTGAGTATCCAGCTATTGGAAAAGTTGTACTTGACTAGTATTTCTTTTTAATATGACAAGCACATTTCTTTGGATCCTGATCTAAAGCAGCGGTGATGTTTTTCTATCTTTGTATTTTTTATTAGCTTGTATTCCATTTCATTTCATTTCTACTGGCTTGCATCATAAATATGGCATAGGATTTACCCTTATTAGGTACCCTATGTTTCTACTCTCCTTGCCTTCGATGTTTTCCACTAATTGTGTTATGTAAGAGTTGATTTCAGTTGATTTAACCAGTGTAGTGGATGTTATTTCCTACTAGCTGATGTATGAATTAAATGAATCAGTTCTTAGATGTTCTTGTTAGGATTTAATTGAAAGAATTGGGAACACTGGGGATTAGAGTTAGCCCTGTCCATTAGGATCCTTTTCAATTGATTGAACCTTTCTAAGATCCCTCAAGCTGGAGGCCGAAGCATTGAGAGTTCAAAGTCTCTCTCTGATCTCAGGTTTTTAACTTTGTGTTCTAAATCTTTATTGTTTCCTCCTCCCCTAACATTCCATGCCACACTATCATCTTTAAGATCCAATGCTTTAGATGACTAGCCCAACTGAAAGCCTGCACATTGATTAGCAAGAAAATCCTTTCCTGAATCCATTACCCAATGGTTTTGAATGCTCCCTGGAATACTTCACCTCTGCCTAAATCCTCTTTTCTCATCCTTGTCTTACATTGAACCCTTCTCTTTTGATCACCAACAACCAAACAAACAATCAAACAAACAAACTCCAAGCCTTATAACTAGCCTAATAACTTAAACTTCAAAGACATTAACTTTAGCAACCATAGAGAGATCCCTCTCTGGACCCAGGAGGGCTAGATCTTGAGGTCTGAAAGTGGTTTGATGTTGTCTCATCTTTTGTTCTTGCCAATCTGGCCAAAACATGGGAACCCCAACAGGTTCAACGTTGATGGAGCAGCAGTTAGATTATTCTCAACCCCGCCTTTGGTACAGTTGTTCACCTCTTCGAATTCCTGTTTGTCGATCAAAAAGTAACCTTTAGTCATCTTTTCATACTAAACATAAACCTTTCCAATTGTATTGTAATTCTCATGATAAATTACCTTTCCAAGGCAAACATGAGTATATCTATGGTAAAAGAATGAGTAAATACATAATAATTTCATACCTTTTTCACTGCCCAACAGTTCAAAGCCCTTCTCTGATCTATAGACTCTAGCTTTGTGTAAAGCTTATCTCTATTTTTCCCTTGGAGCATGCTAAATCAGATCTGGAGTTAAATGACCTCTGGTCTGATCTATAATTTCCCCCCTTGTGACTTCATTCAGAGCTGCCTTTGAGTATGTCCAAGCAGGCCTGGAGTTAAATGACGTCTGACCTGATCATAGACAGAAATTGGGTTGATTTCCTTCTTTCACTTTCAATCCTTAATGTTCCATTCCACCATCTATCTAAAAGATCCTTTAGTATAGATGACTTGCCCTTTGAAAGCCTTGGTCAGTTGCTTGCAAGTAATATCCTTTCATGACTCCATGGCCCAATGGATGGCACTTTTGTGACCTCTTATCTTTTGCCGAAACTTATTACTCCCCTGCTCCTTTTTCCCATGACCTTCTCAGTCTATGATCTCATGACCAACCCAGCAACCCACTAACCAAATCATTTAAAACCCCCTGTGCTTCATAACTAGACTAATACCTCATCTTGAGCTTTCAAAGATATATCATTCTTTGTATTTATGGAGAGATCCCTCTCCGGATCCAGGAGGGCTAGATCCTAGGATCCCAAAGTGGTTTTGATGTTGTCTCATCTTTTGGTCTTGCCAATCTGTCCAAAACATGGGAACCCCAACAAATACATTTAACCCTCTCATACTAATTTAAAATGTTAAAATATGTGACAATAAATAATTCTAAACTAATGTAACTATACAAATTAAACGATTAGCTTGAGGGTTAGTTCAATTGGTCGAGTTCTTGTTATTAAATCACCTCTACTATTGAGAGGTCATGGATTCAATTATACTGACACCCTCTGGGTCAAGCTCCATGGTTGAGATGGCATAAAGTGATCCCTTCGGGTGGATCTGCCTCGTACAACTATTCCATGGATGTAGTGGACACTAATCTCTAGGGCCCGTAAACCACATAGAAAACAAATCAATTGAATGACTAGTAAATGTCAATAGAAATAAAAACACTTACCTCATAATACATCTCACATTGTGAAATATATATATATTAACAAAATTATAACTTATCATTATTATTATCATTTTTTTGTTGTTTTGTTAATTAGCTTTCTTTTATTAGATCATAATACAAGCATACAAAGAAATTATATAATAGTATTATTGTCGTGGTCTACCACAAGGGAAACCAAACCAGTGGTAGTAAAGGTAGCGTAACGTTATTTTGTTTATCAAGATAAACCTGTGTCCAATGTATTTCTATGCCAAGAAAAATGTATGGCATAGTTATCAAAAAACTTACATACAATCAGTTGGGCAATGTTAGCAAACCACAACTATGAAACATATGAGCAAGTAAAATATATTTCACTAAACATAAACATAAACATAAAATAAAATTAGACACTACAAGAAAAATGACATTGGTGATGGTCGAAAAATGTCACCATAAGCTCATTAGTGATGGTCAAAAGAGCCTCCGTCACCAAAAATTGAATGTCGCCAAAGGTGGCGTCACCAAAAGTGTAGGTTTTTTGGTGACATTCAAGGTCTGTCACAAATAATAATTTATAATGACAGATAGTGACCATCACCATTTCATATGAGAAATGGTGATGAACCTTAACCTCCATCACCAAAAAATTGAACTTCACCAAAGGTGGCGTCGCCAAAAGTATGTGTTATGGTGACAGTCAAGGTCTGTCACGAATAATGATTATAATGAGGGATAGGGACCATCAATATTTCAAATGAACAACAACAATTTATTGTGATGGGCCCTTCATGTTCGTCACTATTGATGCATATATATAGCAGTGTTCATTTACCATCACCATTTCATATGATTTATGGTGATGGAAATTTCATGGTTGTCATTATTTATGCATATATATACGGTGTCGTTCGTTGACCATCACCATTTCATATTTTGGTGAGGGTAAAAAAGTGTCACCATAAAATCATTGGTGATGGTAAAAAGAGCCTCCTTCACCAAAAATTAATTTTCGACATTCCATATGAATATCAAGGCACGATGGAATCGAACCACCAACCTCCTGCTTGTAAAGCAGGTTCTCTTCCATTGAGCTATCACCATTTAAAAAAATTGGCTTAAAAAAATTAGACCTTGAAACTTTATAAATTGTAAATTCTACAACTTTCAATAAATTATAAAACTTTGTAATGTCTTGGCAAATCTTTTACCAAACAAGAAAAATAACATTGAAGCTGCAGGTTCCTACTTAATGGTTATGGAAGTTATGAAAAGTAGATGGAAAAAAAAATAGTTATGTATAAGATACTTAATATGTTTAGTTGAATACTCAATTAGAAATGAAACTTTGAATACATGTATTTCTTATAAATGACCTATAATTATGAAACCTAAAATTTTCAATTACACTAAAGATTGATTTCTCACCTTGTGAATCATGTAACTTTGTTGTGGCAACATAAAACGTTGCCTCTAAAACAATGGTTTGCATGCCAAAAAGTAAAAATCAACAAGTATATATGATACAATTATGAATAATGAGCTAAATGCTTTAATCCTACTAGATATGGGGTCTACAAAACTAATTGGAAGTTATTCTCGTAATTAATTAAGTCAATATGTCAAAATACAATGATCAATAACAATGATCCTAAAATGTAACCACTAAATAGAAGTTAAAATTGTAAGAAAAAAATTGGCTAATATATGTTAAACCAACAAAATTATCCAAGGAGCATTCAAACACTTCCAAATCCACACCAAACGCAAGTATCCAAAGATGAAATTGCATCGATACAAGGAAAGAACTCTCTACCTATCAATGATAACTATAAATTGCCACAAGAGGTGTAAAGGAACGTCGATAGGAGGACTGGGGGAAATGTGGAAGATAATAGTTTGTATATTATTTTGTGTAATATTTTAGGGTTGTACAAAGATATATAGGTTGAATTATTTTGATTAGCTACTGGACTACTGGACTACAGTGGAGAGGGAGGGAATTTTTTTACAAATAAGAGTTAGAGAACGTAAATCTATCAAGTAAATATATCAAATAAATATGCCGTCATTCTAGTTAAAATAGGAATCTTTATCATATTTACTAGATTCATGTACACACAAAAAACCAAAATTACATCATAAATTTTGCATGGTTGACCTATAAAGCTCATACAGATCACAAATAATTAAAGAGGTGTCTGATGATGAGTAAAGTTAGATAACACCTCGATATATTGCAAACTTGACGCTAACTACAAATCACCCAAAAAATTTCAAAGAACAAATAATCATTGATGAAAAATGTATAAAAGTATAGCATTTGAGCATATCAATATATAATATGAACATCTACCCACAACATAACTATGCACCAGAAAGCTTGAATTATTTACCAACACAACTCTAACATTTAATTACAAAATTGCCATTAAATTCAAAGTTACTAAAGCAAAAAATATTGTAAAACACAAATCATAAATATAAAAAATTTCATTTACTATTTATAATTATGTGGAAGCCAAATTATGTTCCCCGTGCCATTGAGATCTAGCTTAGGTGGCTAAAAGGAGGTGTTGTGATCCTCCCCATATAGATTCAAATCCCACTCATCACATGATTTCCCCTCATAGGCTGATAGCCTCTAAAAGGAGTCATTTCATGTGGATGGGATAGGTGTTATCCCTAAGTGAATTTTGATGGATTAGATTCCTCGGTCATAATATCTTCGCTAAGAATGGATTTCATAAGTACACAGGTGAAATTATTGTCATTTACTAGAAGCATTCAAACAAAAAAAATGCCATGTTCCCCATCCTTCAGTTTGCAACAACCTAATCCCATGTTAATATGTGACGGGACTTATGATCAACTAACTTGAGAATGGAAATAACCTCTTAGAGCTACAGTATTCAAACCATGACAAAAAAATTATGTGCATCATATATAAAAAATATTATTAATGGCAATCGTAGTTCAATATAAAGGCTTCCAATTATTGTTATTTGTAGGAATTTACAGGGTAAGTTCCTTAGATCAACAACCAAAGTCCATCGCTCACAAACAGATCACAAATCAATACACCAATATTATCACGTGGTTAAAACCCTCAAAGAGGGAAACATTCCACGACCTGAGCCAACATAGCCACTTCAGGAAATTTATTAATATAAAAAAGAAAATTTACATATGTTTCTCTCATAAATGGTTATCGGAAAAATGAGCCTCCATGATCTTTAAATAAATATCATGGACCAATTGGGTGCTAAGCCACGGATCAAGTGTCGTTAATACTGAGGAGAGAGAGTGAACCGTCATATCACTACAAATTGTGACTGTCGGATTATAAGTTACAAATGTACATGGTAAAGAAACACACTTTACCTAAATCTACACTAGACTAAGTTATTCTTAACTATTTCCTATGTGTCAGAATATCCAAACATCCCCCCTTAAGAGAAAATTGGTATAGGATTGAAGGATTTACAAAGGTGACACAAAAGCAGCCTATTTCCTATGTGTTGAAATATCCTAACATACCCCCTTAAGAAAAAATTGGGATAGGATTGAAGGATTTATAAAAGTGATACAATAGGAGAAGGAAGGAGGAATTAGAGCCTATCCCCCCTTAATGAAAAATTTCTTGAACTCCAAGCATGGATCGAAGTTTGGTAAACTTCGCTTCTGTGAGAGCCTTTGTAAAGATATCGGATACTTGATCATTGCTTGGATAGTACGACACTTCAACATGATCATGAATGAGCTTTCTGATGAAGTGTATGTGGAGTTCAATGTGTTTCATAAGTTGATGTTGAACTGGATCTTTACATAGCTTAATGACACTCTGATTATCACACCAAAGTGTAGTTGGATGCTGCTGATGAAGGCCAAATTCAGACAAGATCTGATGAAGCCACATGGCTTCCTTACTGGCTTCAACTTCACCACGATACTCTGCTCCGAACGAAGAAAGAGAGATGGAAATTTTTTTCTTACAAGACCAAGTAATAGGTCCTGAACCAAGAGTGAATGCATATCTTGGAGTAGATTTTTGATCATCAGGGTCACCAGCCCAATCAAAATCAGTAAAACCAATCAACAATGGAGATGCCCCTACACTGTAATGAATCTCGAACTAAATTGTACCTCAAATATATCAAAGTATTCTTTTAGCTTCTTTCCAGTGACTTTCATGAGGTTGGTGCGTAAACCGAGAAACAAGACCAATGGGAAAGGAAAGGTCAGGACGGGCATGGGTTAGATACAAAATTTTACCAACAAGTTGACGATATAATGTAGCATCAACTTCAGACAAGTGATTGAAATCTTGACTCCAGACCGAAATATTGAAGGGGTTGGCTTACAGTCTTCCATGTGAAAATGGTGTAGAAGATCACAGGCATACTTGGACTAAGAGAGGATAATGCCTTCTCTGGATTGCAAGACTTGAAGACCAAGGAAATAATGCAAATGTCCTAATTCTATCATTTCAAACTTCATTTTGAGGCTAGAATTCACATGTTTTATATGGTTGGGATCACTACCAATAAGGATAATATCATCAACATAAAGAAAAAGGATGGTGAATGACTTACCCACTTTCTTGGTGTAGATAGTGTTGTCAAAATGACACCTAGAAAAGCCATTATCTAATAGAAATCTATCCATTTTGGCATACCAAACTCGAGGAGCTTGTTTGAGACCATAGAGAGGCTTCCTAAGGTGACCAACAAGGCTAGAGTCATTTTGGATAAAGCCAGGCGGTTGTTCCATGAAGATTTCTTCATTCAAATCTCCATGTAAGAAGGCGGATTTAACATACATCTGATGGACTTCCCATTTAAAGGAAGCAACAAGGGAAAGAACTAGGCAGATAGAATTCATTTTAGCAACAAGGGAGAAGGTTTCAATATATTCAATGCCTTCAACTTGTGAAAATCATTTAGTGACAAGACGAGCTTTATGTCTATCCACTTTTCCATCTGGTCCAAAAAAAAATTTGTAAACCCATATGCATCTGACAAGTTTTCTTCCTTTTGGAAGAGGAACAAGATCCCAAGTATCACTCGCCAATAAGGAACGATATTCTTCATTCATAGCTTCATCCCAATCTGGATGACTGGAGGCTTCTTCAAAGGTTTCTGGATTAGGATTTTCTGGAACTTGAGCCAATAAGGAAGAGGCTCTTTCAAATTGAGAACATGTACATCGTCGATCTGCAGGGTCACCTACAAGAGAACCTGCTGCATCCCAAGTAGAGCAGACCCATCTTGGAAGTTGTGGAGTAAAAGGAATAATTTCAAGAGGTGGAGGAGGATTTTCATCCTCGTTGTCATCATCTGAACTAGAATGAATTCTATTAAAAATAGAAGAGAGAGAGAGAGAGGTGGCACATATGTCGAATTAGGCTCGCAGGGAAAAGGTGGCACACCCACCGAACTAGGCTCACAGGCCGATATATTTTCATCAAATTTTACATCTCTTCTAATGATTATATTTTTGGATTTTGGTTGAAGATGTCTATATCCTTTGACTTCTTCAGAATATCCAACAAAAATTCATTTTTCACTCTTAGGTTCTAAGGCTTTATGTTTCACATCTAGAATATGGGCCCAAGCATCACTTCCAAAAACACGAAAATGACTTACATCTGGTTTGATTGATCTCCAAGCTTCTTCTGGAGTTATATTCTTTAAAACCTTAGTAGTAGTGTGGTTTACTATGTAATTTGCACAGTTAATTGCTTCTGCCAAAAAATTGAGACTAAGTCCTTTAGATTGAAGCATACAATTAGCCATTTCTTTTAAGATGCGATTCTTCCTTTCAGCTACACCATTTTTTTGTGGAGTATATGGAACGGTATGTTGCAATTGAATGCCATGCTCAGTGTAGAATTTTATAAATTTGTTGTTAACATATTCTCCTCCATTGTCTAATCTTAACTTGAGAATTTGATGTCCAAATTGTTTCTCAACAAAGGCATTAAAGGCCAAGAACATGTTAAAAACTTCACTCTTGAGTTTTAAGAAGTATACCCAAGTGTGTCTGGAAAAATTATAAATGAATGTTAAGAAGTACTTGCAACCAGAGAAAGAAACAACAGGAAGTGGACAACATAAATCACTTTGCACAATCTGCAAAGGGGTTGAAGAGTGCCAAGAGGCACGTTTGTCAAAACTATTCTGATGATATTTTCCAAGTATACATCCGGAACAAACACCATCTCGACAAGATACCATAGGAAGACCCGTCACCATATTCTCTTTACATAGAGTTTGAAGAGAGCAGTACTTTAAGTGACCAAATCGCTCATGCCAAAGTTTTCTCACTTCATCATTATGAGCAACAAAAATGGAGGGAAGACATGATGACCCAAAGTTGTCAAACTTATACAACCTTGTGGAATCATCAACAATGCCAGTAGCTAAAATATGTCTAGGATCTTTGAGGTCCTTGATTACAACATCATGAGGTAAGAATTCTACTATTTTCCCTTCACCTGAATGAGTTATCTGATAAACAGAGAGAAGGTCACATGACAAGGTAGGAACACATAGTACATCATTAAACTAACCATTTTCTAGATGAATGGTTCCAGATCCTACAACACTAAGAGATCTATCACCACCAACATAAATATGTTTGGTGTTACAATCATTTAAAGAAGAAAACATGGTTTTATTTTTGGCCATGTGGTAAGAAGCTCCAGAATCAATGGGCCACTCATGATAATGAGAAGAATAAGATACATTTAATGCATAACCAGATCTTGATTCTTCAAAACCACAAGCAAAAAGTGCCATTCCTGAAGATAAAGGTGAAGAGTGCTCCAAATTGATGTTGTTCTTCTTCATTGCTGCTTCTAAGGCTTCCATATTCTTAAAACATTTGGACTCTATATGGCCATAATGATTACAAAAGTTGCAATTTCTATTTGTCTTCTTCCCTTTGTTTTTATTTTCCTTATCATTTTGGTGAGTTTCTTTTTCAGTTTGCAGCTGAAATTGCTTAAGACCCTTGTTTGTTTTCGGACCATAAATTTTAGGATACTTCTTCTAGGGATTCTTTTGATATGATTGTTGTTGGGCTGCTAAGGCTTTCTTATAAGCATTTCTAGAAGTGATAAGACCAAGGTGTAAGAGTTTTTCTTGTTCTCTTATCAAAGAATCACAAAAGGCATCAAAAGAGGGGTTCTTGTAGATGGTTCCTGAAGAAATGATGGCTTCTCTACTAGAATGGAAGGTGGAAACAAATAAAGAGTATGCAAGGCCAAGCTTAGCAAGAATGAAATAGATGAGGCTACCATATTCCTTTTTGACCTTACAACCTTCTAAAAGAAGTATAAGGGTCTTGAATTTAGAAAAAAATTCTTCAATAGAGGAGAAATTATTAGGGTCCAAAGTAAGAAACCCATTTTCAAGCTAGTGGGCCCTTATTTGATTTTGAATGCCAAATACAATATTTAGCTTTTCGAGGGCTTCATGAGGGGTGTCAATGTCAAGGATATGAAATCGAAGATCTTGAGCAATGGACATTCCTATCAACCCTCGTGCTTGATCTTGTTTATTTTCCCATTTGCGACTTTATCATCATCGGAAGGTTTAGTTTCTTGCCCTCTGGCTATTCTGTAAAGCCCTTTAATTCTAAGTATATCTACCATGTGAGGTAGTCATTGGAAATAATTGGTTCTATTAAGAATAATCAGGCATGCACTTTCCATTTAAAAAAAAAATTGAAGCGGAGAAAAGCTAAAACTAACTGCTCCAATGGAAAGATCTCGAAAAATTAGGCTGATTAAAAAAAAATAGCTCGAAAAACGGCTTCCAGATGAAGAAGTTATGCCTTTTTGAAAAAACTGAGTTGTAGATGCCGAATAGTTATGGGAACGGTTTGAAATTTGATGATGAAGTTAAACTATTAAAAAATCTCGCCCCTTTAACAAAAAAAATTTACAAAAAGAAGCTTGAGAAAGAGACTTGAACCCAAGACCTCTATTCTCATAAACTAGCTTCTCACCAAGTGAGATAATAAAAGGATTCTGTAATTCAGTTTACATTTGGAGGTATAAAGTATTCTGATTTGGAGGTATAAAGTATCTGTTTTTAGTCTTCGATGTGCGTGCTTTTTCCTGCACAAAAAACACAAAAAATCTGAGCAAAAAAATACGAAATGCAAGCCTTACAACAGAAAGTTAGATTTCTGGTTAGCCTTACCGGAAACTATCTATTTTTTCACTATTTCTAATTTCCCAAGATCGCATAAAGACATGGGGAAAGAGCATACATAGAAAAAAAAATCCCTTCTTCATGCTTCTGATTTGCCGAGATCGCACATAGCGCAAAGAAAAGAGCATAAACAGAGAAGAGGGTATAGATCTGGCAAATAAATAAAACCTAAAAAACCAAAATAAACAGAGGGAACCGAAATAAGCAGAACTATTAACAAATATAACTGCAAAATAGATACTTTATACCTCCAAATCTAAACTGACATAACTTGGGAAACCAGAAACCTTTCCACATGAAACGAAATGCGTTCCTCACTGTAACAGATGCTCCGGACACAAAAGAGTAGTTCTCCAGTCCCAAAAATGTTCAGAATTAATAGATCTAGAAAAAGGCAGTCACATGTAGTCAAACTGGCTTCGGATTTGGATCAAAAATGGATGCGGCCCTCAAAATAGCTCTGACGCCATGTAGGAATTTACAAGGTAAGTTCCTTAGATCAAAAACCAAAGGTCACCACTCACAAACAGATCGCAAATCAGTACACCAGTATTATCACATGGTTAAAACCCTCGAAGAGGGAAACAGTCCACGGCCTGAGCCAACGCGGCCACTTCAGGCAATTTATTAATATAAAAATAAAAGTTACATATGTTTCTCTCATAAACGGTTACCAGAAAAATGACCCTCCATGCTCTTTAAATAGAGATCATGGATCAATCGGGTGTTAAGCCACGGATAAAGTGTCGTTAATACCGAGGAGAGAGAGTGAACCGTCGTGTTAGTATGAATCCTTTGTCGAAGTGTACGAAAAAGGACCACTTTAGCTACGCATAACTAATAGCCCTAACAACAAAAGTGGCTGCCAATATCTTCAAATCTGCAGTTAGTTTATCAAGAAAAGAGCTACAAAAAACTAGATCTATGCATAGAAAGACATTAAGCAATAAAAAGAAGGGTTTGCTCCATATACCAATAGACAAGACAAGAACAATTTTTGAAAGAATTTTTTGTATTAAGGGCACCTGGGAGGAAAACAAGAAGGCGTATCCAATTCTCCTCAATGGGATGGGTTCTTGGAAGTCCTTAGCACTTCATATCTAGAATCTCTCTCTCTTGTTGGTGTAGAAAACCCACACAAAGAATAGAACTCAAAGGGAGCTCACACAGCAAATAGTGGAAAAATGTGACCAAGTGTATAGATCCAGAGTGATCTAATAGGCAACAAAAGTTGAAGAATGGTAGGAAAAACCCTCCTATTTATAACAAAATATTGGGTCATTCTAGATCTTGGTGCATGATTAAAATAATGTTAACCAAATCTAGATCCACCTTTTATGGAATATTTTATTATATTTGTTGGAGGGAAAAGTTATTTGACTTGGGTCAAATCCCTTTATTTGTTAATAATAAATAAATAAATGATTTATTTATCTTTTTAAGGAAGTGGTTGAAGGATAATCAAATAAATAATGATTTATTTAATTATTTGTGGGTGATTTGGTCATATTTAACAAGGAATATTATCTAAATAATATTTAAATAATTATTCCTAGAAAATAATAAGATAAATAAAGGTTTATCTAATTAATTTCTTTGTTTTTGGGTTAAACATGACTAGGAATAATAATTAAATTAAGGTTTAATTAATTATTCCATGAGGAAAATTAAACAAAATAGGTTTGTTTAATATTTCCTTTTGGGGTTTCCTGTTTAGACCATAAACAACCTAATAAATGTGGTTTATTAAGTTATTTTACATAGTGAATTCAATTTTACTTAGGGTAAAATTGGTCTTACATGGTGTACTTGGGTCCATCTAATGATAATAGGTTAGATGACCAAAAAATGGTGTAACACGTCGGATCACTACAAATCGTGACCGTCGGATTATAAGTTACAAATGTACATAGTAAATAAACACACTTTACCTAACTCTACACTATACTAAGTTATTCTTAACTATTTCCTATGTGTTGGAATATCCTAACATTATTGTCATCCAAAAATGCCACCCATCAAGAAGTTGTGTTGTATAGTCAAATTTTTCAATGCTTTTGTTTGTGAGAAACTTATTTATGGATACTAAATATGCTCAACCAAAGTCACATATTGACATCATATATCCTTCATTATTGAATAATAGAGTTTATGATTTAATAGACGTAGCTGCTAAATAGATGTAGCTGCTAAATTTCTAATCATTGAAGGAGTCAAAATAGGTAAATAGTATGTCTCAATAACACATTTTTTACATTGGAGTATGTACAATGTTTCAATGGATACTAGTGATGGTCAATGCAAGAAAAACAATCATGTGGCATGTCGCAAAATAAAAATACACCAGTTCTCTTAGAGAGTGTGCACTTGGAACCCACTTTCATACAACAAACCTATCATACAACAAAATTTCTTAACCTATCATACCACAAAAAGGAAAACAAAAAGAGCATTAATAGGTCCAGCCACTAAATTTCTAATCATTGAAGGAGACAAAATAGGTATATAATATGTCTCTAAAACACATTTTTTACTTTCGAGCATGTACAATGTTTCAATGTATGCTAGTGATGGTCAATGTAGACAAAAGAAACATGTGGCATGTTGCAAAATAAAAATAAATTAGTTCCCTTGAGAGTGGACACTTGGAACCCATGTATGTCAACATGATATTTCAATAGAGGAGCGAAAAATATTGTATTCAACTCATGATAATATCTACATTCTAATCTTAACTCTTTCTCTAGAGGTGACCCCAAGAGTCCAAGTTTGCCTCAAAGCAGCTTAACCATAATTAAAAATATCTAACAAATTATATGTTTCATTGCAAGTGGCTTATGTAGCTCAGCTTCCTAAAAGCCCGGTTTCATTCTTAGATTGTGTCTTGACTCTTACCAATGAGTTCATACTAAATATTGATGGGGGCACTAAGGTCCAAGCAGGCTCTAGTTCAGAGACTAACTTAAGTACTAAATAAGGCAATGATATGCTCAATATTGAAAGAGACTCCACCCTCAAGTAATCAGGTTTCAGATAACTGGGTTATTAGAGATTGGATTATTCAGGATATCTTGAATGAAATCAGTATTTTTTTTGAAAATATTATTGTAATAAGGTTTTCCTATGTAAGAAGATGGTTCAATAAGATGAGGAACCAGATGGGGTAACTAAGGAGATCATTTGGGACTAAAGAAAATTTAAGTGAGAATTAAAACCACTCCATGTTGGAAGAAAATAAGAGATCATGTGGCACATGTGGATGTATGGGAATACTGGCGCCTCTAGTCATGTTAAATCAGGGCTCTCTTATTTAAGGCAAGAGGCCTACTTTCCTCCACCAAACATAATGAATTGCGTAGGCAACACAGTTATCATTGTTTTGGGTGGAGGAAAAATATTGTTGCCTACCTCTATTTTCCTAGCCTATTTTGAAAAGAACATCAAAAAATGTCTAAAATGTGTATAGTGCAGTCATTGATCTAGTTTGAAACATAGTTCGTAGTGGGGACCACTTTCAAGATTTTTTGAGACTCCTACTAGACACAAAGGGGCTTGTAGTTCTACATGTCCCTCAAAGATACCCCAAGAAATTAAACAAGATGAATCTTTGAATAGAAATTTGGTGCTAACACATTGTTCATGGTGATGGTAGATGAAGAAAGGGCCATTTGTAAGGAATTTGTACATTTCATCTAGGAATGCTTGAAGCAAAGGCACCTAAGGATCAGATCTTGGCATGGCTGGTAAAGGCTAAAAGTAAATTTTTTTGTCAATGCCCTTTCCAGCAAGCCAGAGCCACCTTATGGGGATGCACCCACCCTAGCCCCTTGGGTTTTGACCTCATGACATAGCTCAAGGAACCAATGGTTTGTGTTCAAACGGTTAGACCTTTAGGAAGTGGTATTTGATAGGTAAACCAATGATAATACAAAATAAAGGTCTTGGTAGAACCCTCTCTTAGGCACCAATGTAATTATGTGTAATTGTGATAAACTCTCCCCCCTAAAAATGAACACACTACAACATGCAAAGAGCAGCAAAACATAAATAGGAAGATTACCCATTGAGAAGCTTGCAATTGCTGGGAGTTAAAATGTTGTGTACTTTGTAGCCATGACAAACCCAAGGAAACACATCACGAACACCTTTGCAATGGGTAATATTGCAAACTTTAGCATTTTAAATATGGATTCTGAGTCGTTCCCAATTGTTACAATAATTGTTGGAAGAAATCCTGATAATATAGAAATATAATTATTTTCAGACCATCTTTGCTGGTAACTCCTTACTTCATGTTAATCTCCTTCAGTCTAATCAAAACACTCCTTGTTTAATTTCCACTAGAAGTTGAGATAGATCCGCAACATGGTCTCAACTTCCAGCAATCATGATTCTAAACAATCATCAACCATGCCAAAATGCAAATAAAATCTATTTTCTCAAAAAAAAACTAGAGAGGAGCCTGTAATCACCAAACTTATATAGAAGGATGTTCATTTATTTAAGGAAAAAAAAGTAAGAAAAAAGCATTGTAACTCATGCAAGAAACAATCCATTCCAAGTTAATATAACTGAATAGTTATCAAAATCATGTAATAATTATTCCTTGAAATGAGTGCTAGAATTAGAAGGGCTCTACATATCTTGAAAATTCATTGCTTCAATAATCATAATTCTATCATTAAATTTTCATGCAACACGCAATTGTTGATGCACAAAAATATATCCAAATGAAATTTTCTCCAAAAATCGTTCAGTGTTCAAAAAATTTACTATGCTTCAGCTATCTACCGAATATCTGAAATGAATGAAGAATGTAGCACTCTGTTTGATACAAATAGAAGCACAATTATGAATATTCTACAAGCAACCAATCTAATATGCTCTAGATTCTGAAGTAGTCTCTAAACAATTTTTATATATTTTGAGAAGATACTGTCAAAGACAGTGACTGGAAAAATCGGCCAGGGGCCCAAAAATGTCTACTCATAATGCAACTAAGATTTAAACCGCAATTGAAACATGTCACGCAATGTAGTATTATTTTATAGAGGTGTTCATGATGGGCTACTCAAGAAGGAAAAATCACGAGATTGCTTGTCTGTACAACAAATAGTTATTTGTAGATTTTTCATAATTCAGGGAACTATGAAACAATGATATAAGTACACAAATAATGGCTACAATTTGTATTCACTTTCTAAATTTTTTATTTTCCTCTTCAAATACACACATTATCAATTCCATAATTTTAGAGACTTAGCATATGCAGATCAAAACTTTGCCTCTTCAAAGGGTCAAGCAAAAAATTCTCTTCAAATGATAGAACATGCATACCAAAAGATAAGTAATAATCCATAGAATGTGAATCAGATTAACTTACCATTCAATCATATTTTTTAAGGTCATGAATCTTCCCAATTTTGTGAAAATCAGACATAGAATAAATAAAGTAAAAACAACGTACATAGAAAAACAACAAAGCTTGTCAAAAAAGAAAAGAAAATTCAAAATAGTCAAAACAAGAGCACATATAGACATGCACCAACAACTTCATACAATTTTCCACGAAACTAAACCCCTTTCCTAGAGAAGTACCTCTTGAGAGTTGGTTCATACTAAATCTTGATGGGGCAGTTAGGGTCCAAGAAAGGAGATCTGGGAATGATGGGGTAATAATGCATCATAATGATAGTATCATTTTTTCTTTCTCCATTGAAATATAAAAAAAAAATCTGAATTTGAGGCTCCAATTCAAGGACAAACTTAAGAACTGAATAAGGCAATGATACACTCAATATTGAAAGAGATTCTACCCTCCAGTAATCGGGTTTCAGATAAATGGGGTATCAAATATTTGAGTATTCAAGAAATCTCAAATTAAATTAGGTGTCTTGTTGCAAAGATTAATATAATAAGGTTTTCCTATGTAACAAGATGGTACAATAAAATGAGGAACCAGATAGGTAACTAAGGATATCATTTGGTACTAAAGAAAATTTAAGTGAGAATTCAAACCACTCCATGTTGAAAGAAAATAAGAGAATGTGAGACACATGTGGATGTATGGGAATATTGGCACCTCTAGTCATGTTAAATGTACAATTCCTTCAAACTTGTTAGCTTACCAAGCCATGGTGGCATCACTTCCATGATACATCCGCCAGGAAGAGACTTTATCATGTGAGGTGGCCTAAGGTTATAAAAGGTGGAGAAAAAAACTAGAGAATGTAGGGGATTGACAATGAATGGAGATGAACAAAGAGGATTGGAATCATGAAGCTAAGGTTTTTAAGAACATTAGGTTTAAATCGAAAATTCTACTGAAGCTCATAAAGGATAATAATGAAAAATTCACAGATGGAAAAATCACAGACCTGGAGGACAACATAACAGATGACAACTTGAATATTAATAATAGACGAAACCATTTCAATATTGAGCAAGGTATTCACAGTTCAACTATCTAAGAGAGTTGGGGGGATGTAGCAAACATCAGGGCCATACTTTTTAGTGATGATGGATGAGAGCCAAGGTTACAAGCCATCATATTCACAACCAAAATATGAAGAGGTTTATTCATTTTTAAATTTTATTACAGGATTATTTTTCTTTGAAATTTGATGGGTAAATTCCACATAGGTTTTAGAAATTATAGTAGAACCTAAATTCATACAAGATGTTTTGTTTTTTCAAAATGGAACTGGATCCTTCAGCTCCTTTTCATTCTTATTTTGGTCATTGGGTGCAATTTGAGGCTATGGTTTTCTGCAAATTATTAAGTGTTACAATGAAGTTTTAGGATTATCTATGAGTCTAGTATAATGGACCATGTTTGGCATTGCCCAAAATAATTCCACAAAATTACTGAAAAGGAGGGGAGTGAAAGGAAAAAAGTCGACTCTCTGTGTACCCTAAAGTTTAGGCAGCCCCAACCCACACAATTTTTTGTTGTGTCAAAGCCCAAAGGGAATTGTAATACTATAAGGAAAGTTAAATTAATACACACAAATGGATGCTTACTGAGAATTATTTGAAATAAAGTATATGTTGAACTCTACTCTATTCTTACATATTGGCCTTTCCTATTTTTGTTTTCTTTTTTGAATTTTGTCCACGTGGGAGTTGGGGTAGGAGCTGTGAGTGTTGTGTTTTGTGGAGTTTTTGGGTGAAAAACTATTTTTCAGAGATTTATGTGCAATGGTTATGTTAGTTGACACTGATTTCAAATGATAAATTCGATGCTATATGTTTGAATGTGTTGATGGATTGGGAATGCTTGAGGTTATATTATATGGGGGTCAGTGGATACTTATGTCAGATTCAACTTAATTGATGTCATGTATAAAAGGAAAGGTAAATAAACATAACCATAAACACAATATAGAAGCAATCACATACACAAACAACCACAAGAAATACCCTAAGAAAACCCCAACTCCAGGGAAAAACTCGGCAAACGAAATTCCATGAAACCCTAACCAAGCTAGTAAACCCTTGGCACATTACAATGGAGACTAATAAGGCTATTTATAGGATTCTTTACATCCAAATATAACTGGCATAAAACCATGGGCTCGAAACCACTAGCTATAGAGTATCATTCCCGAGTCGAGGTTAATCCTAACAATTGAATCCCCTTAACTGGATTTGTTGTAACCTTGTTTTGGGCAGTTGTTAATTTGGTTTTACCATAAATGTAATATTAAAAAGGTATTTTATCTGCTTTACATTAGAAGAGAGTCGAGACTGTGTTGATTATATTTAACACATGGCTCTTCTAGCAAGATAATATGTTTAACATCAATCATTGTTTTCTTTCAACCAGGGTTCAGTATCAGTTGTTGGAGATAGTGCTTCCTATGAAAGAGTTGTTGAGTTTGGTGATGATGTTGTCATTGTTTCATAAGTTTCCATTTTTTTCCATCTTAATTGATGATTTTCAAGAAATATCTTACAACTCTTTTCATTTTATGTGGTTGATTGAGTTCAGAGTTCTTAATTATTGTTGATTAGCTGATCAACACCTAGTTTTTCTCTATCTGATTGTCACTTTTTCATAGCTTATCGTACCCCTACTTGCAAGGCTAAACATGGAGGATTTAAGGATACTCTTGCCAATGACTTGATTGCTCATGTTTCGAAAGTCTGGATTAGTAGTTACACTGATAAATTGATTGATGATTTTTTTATGCTATTTGGAAAATTTCCCCTTAACCACTATGTGTCCATGAACCATGAGTGCACAGATCTGTCTCTAAATTTTCTCTAGGTTCCTGCAGGAATTGATTGACAAGACTGGACTTAATCCAGTTGAAGTTGGTGATATTAAATTTCTCAGTCTCAAATATAAATTTGTAAAAAAAAAAATTGATTGCCTTACGAATGAAGGGCCTGTGCACCATGAATTTTCCATAAATGCGGTGCAATTTTTTTTTGAGAATTTCTCTCTCTCTTGGGTCCTCAAAATAAAAGAGATCGATTAACCTCAGAACAAATGAATGATCAATATATCTCTTGGCCACTTTTGCATCAATATCAGGGGATGCTACGAACCTGAGGAGGAAATCATAGACAAACTGCAAATGTGACTAGGAAGGCTCCAAGGCTGTCACCTCCTCTTCTGGATCAAGGCCTTCAATAGAAGGTGGTGCTGGTGTAGGTCTTGATGTCAGAGTCTTGAACAAATTGGAAAAAACCATCTTAGCAATCTCCTCCATTTTTGTTTCATTGAGCCTGTAACTACCTGAAATGATGAAATCCATAAGGTCCAGTAGGTTTTGGTGTTTAATTTCCTTCTCTCTCACATTTTTGTAGGGGTCAGTGAAATAAAAAATAGCAGAACATAGGCTCAATTTTTTTATGAGAAAATTTTCGCTGTTAGATTTGGACACATCCCTCAAAAAGGGTATAGGTTCATAGTTGTTACTGAAATATTTCAAGCCTCCATTACTCAAAACCAAAGCAGGGGGAAATTTATTCCCATAATTATAAAGGACGACATTCGAAGAAATCCCCCCTCCTAAATGAGTGCACAGATCTGTCTCTAAATGTTATCTAGGTTCCTGCAGGAATTGATTGACAAGACTGGACTTAATCCAATTGAAGTTGGTGATATTAAATTTCTTAGTCTCAGAGATAAATCTGTAAAAAATGTTGTTGATTACCTTACAAATGAAGGGCCTGTGAAGGTGCTTTTCATACATTCTCTCTTGTTTTCGACGAGGAAACTACATCTACGTCAGCCATGGACGCACTTCAAGAGAGAATGGACGTGCAAGCACTTTTTTTTTTCAGAAATGCGATCATATCTAGTCCATTTGGATCCCTCCTCAACTAGACACCACACAACTCACACAATGTCTGCTCCTGGAATGGGATACGGTGTAGAAAGGGCACGAACATAGTAGTGGCCATAACACTTTCCGTCTTGGGATTACAAGGTAGGCTTTCACAATATCTCGGTAGCCTTTCCTTACTACATACTTTCAATATTTTTGGTAATTATCTGTCAGGAACAATTTTAATGGATTTGGGTCAGCTAAAAGCACTTGGAATACTAGACCTTAGCTATAATATGCTCTTGGGTCCTATTCCAAGATCATTGTATAATTTTACTCGTCTTCAGTGGCTCCAACTTTCTGTAAACAACTATACAAGGAATATACCAATAGACTTTGGTCGTCTAGTCAATTTGGAACATCTCCGCTTGGCGGACAATAATCTGAGCAACTACACCTCTGCAAGACTTGATCATTGGAAACAATAGTATCACTGGTCTGATCCCTTCTATTTTGGGTCTGCTCAGAAATCTAGCCTATCTTCACATTGAAAACAACTCTTTATTTGGCCACAATCCTTTTTCCCTTGCCTACTGCATGTTTCTCCAATGTTTTCCATTGGATACAACAATCTTACTGGAGAAATCCCTTCATTTTTGGGTATGCTCATAAATATATCTTATCTATACTTTGAGGGAAACTCACTAAGTGGTCAGATCCCTCCAACTCTGGGAAATTGTACTCAGTTGTGGTATATTTCATTTTCTCACAACAGTTTGAGTGGAAGAATTCCTTCTAAATTGGGGTTGCTATAGGAATTATAATGCATGTATCTACAAAAAAACAAATTTGAGAATGTCACTCCTCCACTTCTAGGAAACCTCTCTTCCCTGCAGATTTTATTTTTGAGGGGACAACAGATGGTCGGGAAGTGTACCACCTAATTTTGAAAGCTTGAGAAACATTGGTAAACTATCTATTTATGGTCCAAGTAATATTTTAGGTGTGATCCCATCTAAAATCGGAAATTGCAGCAATCTTGAATGGTTGGATTTAGGAGCCAACAATATTCAGGGCTCCATCTCGAAAAGTATATTTCAGCTTCCCCTGTCAACCATAAGTCTGCTTATGAATAATATGAGCTGTGATATACCTGAAGCCATTGCAAATTTGATTCAGATGAACTCCCTAGTTCTAGGAATAAATATGTTCTCGGCTATCATTCCTAAATCCATTACCAGATTGAATTAGTTTACCTATTTAAATCTTGGTACAAATATGTTAAACGACATCATACCTCAGGGTATTGGTAATTTAAGTATGCTATAAAACCTTTACTTTGATAAAAATCATTTAACAGATGGCATACCCCAAGGAATTTCCAATTTAACCCAATTGATCCAGGTAAATTTGGGTGGAAATAATTTCACTAGACACATACTAGAAGAATCCATTACAAAATTTACTCAATCTTCCTTCCTACATCTAGGTTCATATATGCTCATTAGTGGCATACCAAAATTCATTACAGAGTTGAGTAACTTGAACTTCTTACATCTAGGTTCCAACATGTTAGGTGGTAGCATACCTGAAGGCATTGGTAATTTCAAAAAGCTTCAAAATCTCTACTTGGATACTAACAATATCACAGGTACAATCCCTGAAGGTATTGGACAATGTGTGGAGCTGCAGCAGTTAGATTTTTTCAAAAGAAATTGAATGGAACTATCCCTGATTCTATAGGGAACTGCAAGCCTTTGATGGTTTTGACACTTATGGATAACTTGCTTTCAGGTATACTACCATCAATTTTAAAAATGTGTACAAAATTGTAGAGACTAAAGGTATCTGAAAACAAGCTTAGTGGAGCTCTAGACGTAGACTTTCTGATGTTTATGAAAGTCATTTTTGCTTATTCTAATAAATTTTTTGGGATCATGTCTGAATCGTTGGCCATTTGTACCTAACTTTAGCTACTAGATTTAAGCAAAAATGGATTAACATGGGAGCTTCCTCAATACATTTCATTTTTCAATGACTTGAGAGTTTTAAGTCTGGGTCATAAGTTATAACAGGTTATTTGGTGTTATTCCTCAATGGATTACAAATCTCACGCATTTTTCAAGTGTTGGATTTATCCAACAATAAATTTAGTGGAACAATGCCATCCAACCTTCAAACACTGGAGGGGTTCAAAATTCTTGGGTCTTCCCAACGTAGCAGTAATACACTCTGAGGATTTGAGGATTGTAATGAAAGGAATTGAATATGATTTAACATATGTGCTAGCTGCAAATACCATATTTGACTTTTCTAGCAACAATCTTACTAAAGAAATAAACCTTTAAAGATTTATTTCTCAAATAATGATCAAAGTTGGTAGAGATATTTTCCAGAAAATGACAATCATTATTGTAGTGTGTAAATGCAAAATAGTTATTTTTCTTTCACCTAGATATCGTGGAGTTAAAATCCCTCTCATCCCCATTGCATTCTACTTATCTAATTTCCATTTAAACTTTAAATCTTTTCAAGTTCATAATAATTCAAAAGCCTTATACCGTAATTCGTGCTCAGTTTCACAATTATGGGCTTTTTGTTGCCGGATAAGTTACGTTACATGCAACGAAAAGATAATGAAAATGAAAGGTTTAATAACTTACGGAAAAATTCCAAGAGAATTCTCCAACCCTATGAAATTTACCTTCATCATATTTATCATGAAGGAAATGGGGCTTTGTGATGTACAATGCCAAATTTGTATTTAGTACCAAAAATAAAGATACCATATAATGGAACGATTTTTTAGTGTACTTAGTTATACAATTCTAGATCATAAATGTATACAGTGGCTTTCAGATTTATTCGTTTGTTGTGTCATGATTTTGGTTGGAAAATTAGGGTGCGAGAGACCACACCGATTAATATAGCCATGTTAGGAAACAATTGGGAGGATAGTAGCACTTTTCTCACCTACTCTGCTTGTGCACTAGTATGAGCATTTTTTCTACGTCGGAGTTGGGAACATCTCTGAAAAAGGGCATAGGTTCATAGTTGTTACTGAAAGATTTCGAGCTTCCATTACTCAAAACAAAAGCAAGGGGTAATTTATTCCCATAATTGTAAAGGACGACATTCAAAGAAATCGCCCCTCATAAATGAGTGCACAGATCTGTCTCTAAATGTTCTCTAGGTTCCTGTAGGCATTGATTAACAAAATTGGACTTAATCTAGTTGAGGTTTGTGATATTAAATTTCTCAATATCAAATATAAATCTGTAAAAAATGTTGTTGATTTCCTTGTGAATGAAGGGCCTGTGCACCATGAATTTTCCATAAATACGGTGCAAAATTGTTTTCAGACATTCGCTCTCTCTTGGGTTGTTGGCTTGAGGGGTCCTGACCCAGGTTCGGATTTAAGGTTTTCCAACAAACCCCTATACTACTGGCCCTTTCGGAAATGACCTGCTTGCGTAGACCAAGGTCTCGAAGTAGTATGGGAGGGTGTTGGAACCAAGTTTCCGCACCCTGAGAGAAAGAGAGTTAATTGAGGCAGCCCTGCTAAGATCTATCAGATTTATGCAGAATTATTCGTATCACAAAACCTTTAAAAATATACCTGCAGAATGCGAAGCTCATAAACCCACAAATAGCATGTAAACATAAATAAAGCAACTATTACTAATCATATCTCAGTAATACCTTTGCATCCACGTGCACATCAATATTCATCAACAAACAGTCACTACAATACCATAAACATAGCCAGTCTCATAACACAAAGATACATTCAAACATATTTCTCATCCATTAACTTTCACAATCCACTTACAGACCCGATTTCCAACCTGTGCACACATCCAGCGAGGTCTGCACATAGCCAACAGGAGTCCTTACCCAAATACAACCCAAAACAGACCTCAACAGTTCACAACTAGCATCAATCACACTTAGATTATGTCTCTAGACTCAATCTATCCATCTACTTATAGTATCTTCACCGGAACTATCCTATGGTACGCAAACCATGGTTTGCAGGCTCTTGGTATCCCCTTTGACCCATTACAATACATTGGGGGCTTTGACCCGCCCCACAGCCCCTACGCTAGACTAGTTATTACAAAATTTATATCAAAATGCAGCTGGGGACCCTGTTCAAACAGGCCCCCAACACAATCTTGTGACTCGTCCCGAGTCACGACGACTGTGGGGTCTTCATCTTCTCCTGGAGCTTCTTGATGGCAACGACCAGAGGGCGGAAAACACCTTCGCTCTGTAGGGCAGCGTTCTGTGCAATTTCAACCAAATTTTGTGAAGTTGGGCCTTCTGTGGCAGTAGTAACGCTTTCCAAGGTATGATTCATTTGCTTGACTGCTACATCCAAATCCTGTGACAACTTGAGGGCTTCATCTGCCCAAGGCTTGAGGTGGTCACTGAGGACCTAATTCTTGTGGCGGAGCCCCTCGAGTTCATCCTTGAGTGTGTTTCTGGCTCGCAAACGTGATAAGCGTTGGGCTGGAATAAGCATGGGCATCGTAGCCTCCATTTCCTCAAATTACTCTTCCTTTTGGTGCAACTCTTAGGTAAATTCGTGCAGAACAGGGTCGCGCTGCACCGTAGACCAAAGCTTCATAGCTGTCTCAAACAATTTGGTGCTCTGGGAAATCTGCGATGTAATGGTAATTGTAGCTTGTGCGACTAATGCCTCTCTCTGGGCCTGCACCTCGAGATAAGTCTCAGGCTGCAACTTAACCTGCAACGCAAAAATCTGTTGTTCCAACTCTACTTTAACGTTCTGCATTTCGATCTGAGAGGATTTTAGATCTGCGACTAGTCCTTCAATCTTGGCCTACAGGGTGGCGGAGGCCGGAATGTCCTGTCACACATCATCGCAGAGTCTATTGATCAGACATTCCAACTCTATCTACTGCGTGGTGGCAAGGATGCACGCGGCTTGTTCCTGAGAAGCCTCAGTAGTCTTAACCGTGATGGTTTGCTCTGCCTCATTTAGTTGTTTATGTGCCCGTTTATCTCTATGTTGGATCTCCTCGAAGAACATTTAGCTTCTCTCCCTAGAGCCGGGCCAGGTCGAGATGAACTTCCATGCATGCATGGGCTTGCTCGCACAAGCTGGGTAGACTCAAAGTGAACGCTTTGCCTGGCAGGGGGTAGAGTTGGTTCTCAGTCGTAGCGATCAATTCTTTGTTGATGGGGGGCTGGCTCGCTGGATGCTGCCTCACTTGAACCATGCTCGTCTGCAGGGTATCGACTTTCAGTTAGAGGGTGTGTAGCTTAGACTATAATGTTGTGACTGCAGCCTTTTATTTTTATTTCAGGGAAACCCACCTGTCCTCCGAAGCGATAGTGACCATATCCGCAATTTTCTCCAACTCTTCCTCAGTCAGAGTGACTTCTATCTCCCTGCCTGGCCTAGTAGCCTGAAGTTTCACTCGTCAGCCTAGGGGGAGCTCAGTTACCCACTTCATTCCCCGCGGGGACCCTGCACTCTGTTTTTTCAGCCCCTCAGTCTCCATGTCCTGTTGCAAGTCCTACTCTGTGCCTTGGGCCACATCTTTCGGGACATCTGTCCTAGTGGCACCTTTCGTGTCACGCACTCTTGTCTCCTTGAAATTATCAGCTAGTGTGGATTCTTTTGGAGCTGCCTCGAAACAATAGTACCCATAGTGCCAGTAGACTTGAATCTCAATCTCTAGTGTGGTGGCCAAGTGGCAATGAGCCTATCAATTTCCTCATCGGTGACCATGTATGGGAGCGACATCCACGTTGGATCCTTGTGGCCCCAAATTTTCACATTGTGCATTATAATTCGAAATGCCATGATGCCCTTATATTTCTCATATGTCGTAGGGGAAAGGCGCAGCTAGGAATGAATCGTTGCTACTAGCACACTGACAAACAACACCCAAAACACCTTGTTTTCTTCAACACGTTTCACATCCTTTGAATCCCAAAGGTTCGCATATCGCCCCTTCACACATATCTGGTTCGAGCTCAGAGAGGACTGCTCCATTAGGGGCTTCCCATGCCACCAAGGCAATTACCAGCATCGGCCAAGAGTAACAGAATGCCTTCCTGTGGTCCTGTGCCTCTCACACATTTTCCAAAAACTCAGTGCAAAGGAAATGTGACCAGTTATAGTAGACCCCTTTTCGCCATGACAAGCAAGCTGAATTACATAGGCGGGGACATTTTTTTCCTGGCACTTGCGCATCATCTTGCAGGCCAACAACAGGGTAACCATGCGCACTCTGAGGTCAGCGATGGTTCCTACCAGGAATCCCCTTGAGTTACGTTCTACATGATATTCCTTCAGTACTTTGTCGGTGATCTGCTGCTCATACTTCTTGCCGACGTGGTCCATGGGATTTGGCCCTTGCATGGGGAGACTAGTAATGTGGTGGATTAGGGCAGCATCAATGGGAATGCGGTCTTGGATCCACAAGCTTCCATCATGGATCAGTGCCAGTAGCTGGCACACAGCTAGGTTGGTGATGTTGTATCGACCAAAGTGGGGTATCCACAGCAAGTTCAATAGCTCCGAACCTGCTAACCTGTGAGCCCATGGCATTGGTACTACTTTCAACACAGTATCATACAGTGCCCGCTCAAGTTACAACTTAGGTGCCAATTCTGGGAAGGCCTCAATGTTGGCGAGGTCATGATCATCGAACTTAATGGAGGGGAGACGTAAAAACATATCTCCAACTAGGGGAACTTCATCCAAAACCAATGGCATCTAGATAGGAGCGAAAAACATCAATATTCTTAGGTGTGCACACCGAAGGCCTCCTTGGTCAAACATAGGGTGGTAGCCAAGTCAGCGGGGCCGCTAGCAAAGCATCTTCCTGAGCAGTTAGAGGACACTTCACAGGGTTAGGTGAGCGTTCCTTAGGCACCTTTTGAGGGGATTGAACCATCCCAGGGGATGTGCGCGGCTTCATCACAACCCACTTCACAGTTTTCCCCTTCCCCTGCTCCTGACCTGTTTCCCGTTACTTCTCTTTTCCCTTCTTTTTCCCCTTGCTCGGTGTGGACACGACCTCCTCAACTTCAGGGGTTACTTCCAATACTTCGTCGAATTCCATCTCGGCAGAGGCTGTGGCCTGCGATGATTCAACGGGGTTGGATGCCATCATTATCGCTTAGAAGATGAACTCAGGGTTGCTTCTATCATAGGGGGTAGCGCACCCAGACATGCATATGGTGATTTTACACAAAGTACAGAGTTCACCGAAAATTACAGGGCACGAGGGGTTCGGGAAACAAAGAACCCAATTCTGGTTTGCACCCTTCCTTTTATAGCGTTTGATGGGTAACAACAGTCAGATGAAACTTAGCTGGAACTTACCATCAGGGGAACGATAAAAAATCCTCCCAATTTTCCATATTAATTTCCAACCGCCCACTCCATTCAACGGTAAAATTGGCTTTTTACCCAGTTTCACTATTCCAACAGCTAGTTTTCGCAGCTGCACACTACCCCTACGCTACCATCACACCCTTCCACACATTCTTATCTACGGAAGACCCCTGCACTCATTCTGGGCCTCCCTTCGTTCTTCCCCTTGTGTGTGTGCAACCACCCTTATACAGATATGCCAGCCATATAGTCTTTTGGTAGGCGTTGGGTTGGCCCTGTATGGTTTTAGACGGCTTCCATTCACATACCCTAGAAAGGGGTCTCCGCACAGCGTAGTCAATCTAACCGCACTGCCATCTGTAATTTCTGTTACAACATATGGACCCAACCAATGTTGTCAGAAATTTCCTGGGTGGCACGTAAACTAGTTTTCATATAGTAATACTAGCTCATATTCCTTAAACGACTTGTGGTGGATATGTCTATCATGCTAGGATTTTTCCTGAGCCTTCTGAACTTGTTGATGAAAGTGAGCAATGAACCGATCCTCTTCTAAGGCAACTAGCTGCGCTAAGCGTTCCTCCATGATTTCGGGTTCTGCCATTTTTGTTAAGGCTGCGATGCATAGGCTAGGGATGATGTATTCCATAGGCATAATGGCCTCCTTCCCATAAACCATCCGAAAATGCATTTTCCTAGTCAACTTCTTGCATGTGGTCCGATAGTCCCAGAGTACTGAAGGGATGCGCATGTTCCAATCGTTGCGATCAGAATTACAGACCTTGATAAGCACATGTTCAAAAATATTGTTAAAAGCTTGTATTGTTCCATTTTCCTAAGGGTGATATGGGGTGCTCTTCGCATGGTGGATCCAGAATTCTTCAATCAAATCTTGAATAGTTTCATTGATGAAATGTGTACCTCTATCTCTCATCAAAATCTTTGGACAGTCAAATCTGGTAAAAATATGCTCAAAAATAAAGTGCGCAACAGTTTCCGCCGTACAATCCTTCACGGCTTGTGCTTCCTCCCATCTGGTTACATAATCAATTGCAGTTATGATGTACCGAGCACCTGTCTTCTTTCCTGGCGGGTTGATGGATCCGATGAAGTCTGTGGCCCATTTTTCAAATGCCTGCAGGGCCATCTACGGTTACAAGGGCATCTCATCCCTGTGTGAAGGCCTTCCTATCCATTGGCATGCATCACAGGATTTACAATATGTGTGGGAGTCATTATGCAGTGTGCCCCACCACAACCCAGCTCTTAATACCTTCTGCGCAGTTTCTCTTCCTACATAGTGATCTCCCGCTATCCCCCCACGGGCTTCTGCTAGAATGGCTTTTCTTTCATGCTCCAGTACATATCTTCGCAGCACTGCGTCTACTCCCAGCTTGTATAACTAGCCCGAAATGATGGTAAAATCAACTCTGTAGGTTACCAATTCTTTTTTTTTGTTGTACCGAGTAGTCTGCAGGTGCCATCCCCGTAGTTAAGAAATGAATAATATCTGCAAAGTGCTCGTCAATCACCTTAATAGTAAAAGGCTTCAAATCGGGTAACCTTTCATCTAGGTTAGTTGGCTCTTCACCGGTCTCGATTTGGGACAAGTGGTCTGGTCCAGCATTATGTATCCTAGGTTTCAAAATTATTTCAAAATCGTATTCTTGAAACAGCAGTAACCATCGATAAATATTCCCCCCCAACATAGGCTTATTGACTAGGTACTTTAAAGCTAAATGATCTGCGAACATCTTGAAGTTCCCTCCCAGTAGATAGTGTCGGTACTTATGCAGGGCATACACCATTGCCAATCCTTCTCGTTCATTATTAGAGTAGTTACATTCTGTGCTAGAAAGTTTCCTACTAGCAAACGCAACAAGGTGGTCAGTGTCCCCTTCCCCGGGCTGCACGAGGACAACTCCTAAGACAATCCCTGAGGAATCCACATGAACATGAAAGAATTTCGCCTAGTCACGAAATATGAGGATAGGCGTAGTGACCATCTTTTCCTTGAGCAGCTGAAAGCTCTTCTGACACTCCACATCCCTGAAAAAAGACACGTCCTTCTTGAGTAGCTTCTCCATCAGTGTTGTGATCAGCGCGTACCCTTGGATAAACTTCCTATAATAGCCAGTGTGCCCAAGGATGGAGCGCAGCTATTTCTCAGTGGTGGGGACTGCTAAGTTGATGATAACTGCAACCTTGGCCAGGTCGACCATCAATCCTTGCTAACATATGACGTGCCCTAACAAGATCCCAAAAGGTACACAGAATGTGCACTTCTTAATGTTTAGTGAAATATGGTGCTTTCTGCAAGCATCTAGCATCATGCGCAGGTTTGACACATGCTTCTTTACCAATCCAAACACTGTCTAATCATCAAAGTATACTTCCAAAAACTTATGAGTGAATTCTTTGAACACTGCTACTACCACCCGCAAAAATATGGCAGGGGCATTCTTGAGCCCAAATGGCATGATGGTGTACTGAAAGGATCCCCATTCCATTTCGAAGGTAGTTTTGCTGTGATCTTCAAGCGCTATTCGAATCTGATGGTAGCCGAAAAACCCGTCAATGAACGAATATGCTTCCTGACCTCCCACATTTTCCAGAATTTCATCATAGAATGGTGTAGGGATTAGGGAAAGTGTCATGTATGCAAGCATCATTAAACTTGTGTAGGTCTACGCAGATTGTTATTTCCCCTTTAGTCTTATTTTCTTGGACCACCATTAGGCTTACCCAATTTGACTGCTCCACTGGCTCAATGATACTTGCGGCTATCATTTTATCGATTTATTCTTTGACCTTCTGCTTATACTTGGGGTACAATAGGTAGGGTTTCTGCTTGACAGGATGTGTGTCTAGTTTTAAGGTGATTTGCATGACACCCATATCTCCTACAATGCCTTTGAGCTCTGAAAATTTTGTGGGAAATAGATCCTGATATTCGGTAAGCAGTTCCACAATCTTTCCAACAGTAACATCATCCCAGTAGTCCCCAATTTTAGCCGTCTTGGGTTTTTCTTCTGTTCCAATATTGAATTCCTTTAATTTGAGAGGTTTAGTCACATCGATTGTCTATAATAGGGGTCCAAGAATTGTGCGCTCACCCTCTAATTCAGGGATGGTGACATTTCGCGGGTCCTCATCACATTCCTCTATTGATAGATTACGGCAGTTGGTAATATCCTATAAGATGGTCCCCCATATTTTTTTTGAAGGAGTGATTCATCAAATACTAGGGCATCTATATCTTATAGGGCTTCGTCTAATTTCTGTGTTCCACCTATCAACCTGAATATCCCCAAAAAATCTTCTCTCATGGTGTCCCTGTGGCGAGTGCACTGATGTAGCTCTGCGTACAAACACCATGTGGTGGGTATTGGTCCCAACGCATGGATAAACAAGTGGATCCATTTGTCCCAATTCCTTTCGCTCCATACTTTCATTCATATAGACAAGTGCTTGCGTGGGTCTTTGTGGCCAGGGAAAATTTCCACGTGTAAGTTGGCTGGAGGTTCGAATCGTAGGATCATCATTCTGCGACATTCCTCCCAATATTGAAAAGTCCCCTTATGATTTTCCCACCATCACGTAGGGGTCACACACATAGCTAAGTTAAGCGCCCACATCCTCCATTCTCTGGGAACATCTGCTTCAAATGCTCTAAGAAAATCGTTAACACTACCAGAACCATCAAAATAGGGAAGCTCTCTTACCTCTAAGGAGATACATCGGAAGCTCTTTGTGATACTAAGGGATCGTAGCATAGATAAGTCATGCAACTGGTTCTGCCAATTCTCTATCTCACCATCTGAATCAGAGAGACTTTCGTTGTCCTTCTCCCAACAGAGCACGCCTTCAGCCATAGGATTAATCCAATCATCGTCCCGGGCCGTCAGCTTGTAGATATGATAAACATCATACCCTTCACACATGATCCAGGTGGATATTGGTGGTCACCCGCCTATTCCACTTAGGGCCCCACCATTGTCTCTTTCATTTTTTCAGTTTCGGCACACAAATTACTATTTTTAGCAATTTTTCGAGTCCTGAACTTCCGGAGCCATTTTGAGGCCCTAAACGACGTTTTCTGGGAAAATCGGGAGCAACATGGGTCCATGGACCAATGTTTCACACTGAAAAGCTGTAGTCCTTGGATAGATATTTCTAAAGAGGTATGGTTCGCGTCAAATGGAGATCGTATGCCAAAGTTACATCCCCGGGAAGTTGAAACACTAATTTACCCAAACGGGGCCCATAGTTTTGGCGCTTCATCTCCTAGGGTTATGGTTTTGGATGTTTAGGGTTTTCCATTGTTTTGAAATAATAAATAGGCCCTCGAGCCTCATTTTAACTCAGTTCAGAGGCTTGTAGCTATCAGCGCCCTAGCTAGTTTATTTCCATTCTGTCTGTAAGCAAATTTCAGTTCTATGATATTAATGAAATGAAGTGATTTTTCCGCTGCATCTTTGTATTTATGGTTATATGATTATTCTGTTGTGTTCCTGAATAAATCCATATCAGTGGTATCAGATTGGTCTGCTTTTTCTCTATCATTCTTTGCATGCCCCCAACGAGGTCGGGGTATAAGGAGTTAGGGCTCAATCTGGTGGAACCTTTGCAAGATCAGCCTTGCAAACCCTGACGGACGCCCATGGGGGACTAAAAGAAAGATGAGGGAGCAGGAGATCCTATCAAAATATTTCTCGAGGAGGCCCTCGAAAAAAAAAAGGAACGTGATGATGGATAACTTTGCCCAGATCCTTCAACGGTTGCCTACCGGCGGCGCATCTGCATCCAGCAACCACTCTGGAGGTGTGACTCCTTTTAAGGTACAAGTGAATTTTGACATTCCCATATTTGAGGGTCAAATAGATGCAGATGTCGTAGATAGATGCTTGAATCTATTAGAAGGATATTTCTTGGTTCATGAATTTTCCGACCGGGAGAAGATTATTTTTTAACTCCTCAAAGTTACCCCCCATGTCAAGGACTGGTGGGAAACCTACTGTGAGAACAAGGACCAGACAGAGTCCTCTGTGTTCTCAGTCGTACCAACTTGGAATTATTTTTGAGACGCCATCAAGGAGTACTACTATCCCATTGGGAGCTATGAGGACAAGTGCATACAATGGACCACGCTGTGACAACAAAGGGATCAAGATGTACATGAGCTGACGAATATGTTCCATACCGTGCGCACAAAGTTGGGTATCAAATATTTAGAGAAACATATGGTGCTAAAGTATCACAGTTGTCTGAACAGATACATTTAGGAGGAAATGGAGTTCCTCGACATCTCCTCACTTGGTACGGCATATCGGTATGCTACCAAGATTGAGCAGAAATTCAAACAAAAGAAGTGAGACTTTGGATCTGCGAATCAAAAGTAAGGGAAAGGTGCTCCCAAACCATAGAACAAAGAACAGAGCCAAGGCATGGCAGCTCAAGACAACCTGTCAAAGCCACAAGAAAAGAACAACACTGCAAAGCCAAAGAAGGACACGGGAAAGTGGTGTGAGTTCCATAAGAGCTCCACTTACAACACAAGTGAGTGTTGTGCCAAGCAGTCGCTAGTGGCCAAGATGAGGGCTTCTGAGTCAGATGCATGCTCCAAATCTGAATTAGAACCTGACAAGGGGAATGAAAAAGGGAAACAGATTATTGATGCGGATCCCAACGCCACTGTTACCAATACGAAGATCCAGAAGGAGGAACCGGAAGATCCAGAGGAGGAGGAACGTCTGTTCCACTCCCAGATGTGGGTAAAGGGCTGCCCGATACAATTCATTGTCGATAATGGGAGCCAAAATAACCTCACTTCAGCAGACGTCGTGAAGCGGTTGGGCTTGCCGACCACAACTCACCCACATCCATACACCATCGAGTGGCTTCACCAAGGAAAAGATCTTCGCATCAGCCAGCAATGCTACCTTCTCTATGGCATCAAGCCCTTCACAGATGAGGTATTATGTGACATTTCTCCTATTGATGTTTCTAATGTATTATTAGGACAACCATACTTGTGGCAGCCTCATGCTATGTATGAGTCTCGGTCTTGTTCTGTTATTGTTACTTTGGGAAATAAGTTGTACATGATACCAGAGGTACCACCTCCTACCACTATCTCTTTGGTTACTGCAAAACAATGCAGTAAGCTGATTTCCAAAACCAGAAAATTCATTTTTCTGATGATCCACCCCTAGGGCAAGAAGAAGACTGTGGCCACAACCTCCAAACAGGGCTACTCTGCACAACAACAACAAATGGACAAGGTTGTGGTGGAGTACGAGGACATCTTCACCTCACCCACAGGGGTTCCTCTACATTGTCAGGTCAAGCACCTGATTGATTTGACCCCGCATGCGCCACTACCCAATGGACTGATCTATCGGTGCTCTGTTCTAGAGAACGATGAACTCAAGAGGAAAATTCAGGAGCTAATGCAAAAAGGTCACATTCAACGAAGTTCATCTCCCTATGGGAGCCCAATCGTGTTGGTACAGAAGAAGGATGGGACATGGAGACTCTGTATTGACTATCGAGCGCTGAACAAGATCACTGTTCGGAATAGGTACCCGATCGCACGGATTGATGACCTTCTGGACCAACTCAAAGGGGTGAAATATTTTAGAAAGATCGACTTGAAGTCTGGGTATCACCAAGTACCAATTGAACCCTCCGATGTGTGGAAGACTACCTTCAAAGCGAAGGAAGGCCTTTTTGAATGGTTGGTCATGCCTTTCGGGTTGACGAATGCTCCCGCAACCTTCATGAGGTTGATGGATGACATCTTGCTGCCATTCACCAACTCATTCGTAGTGGTGTACTTTGATGACATTCTGATCTTCAGCCAGACTTGGGAAGAGCACCTCCACCACATCCAACAAGTCCTCCAAACACTGCGGCAACACAAGTTGTGTGCCAATTTGGAGAAATGCACTTTTGGCATGACCCAGGTTCAATATCTAGGATACATTATTGATGAAAGGGGGGTGCATGTGGATCCAACCAAGATCCAAGTCATTCGGGATTGGCCAGCCCCAACCACTATAACAAAGCTTCACAGCTTTTTGGGTCTTGCTAATTTCTACCATAGGTTCGTGTTGGGATTCTCTCATATCACTTGGCCCTTGAGTCAAGTCACAAAGGGAGGAGCGAGAGAAAAATTATTTTGGTTGGAATCTCAACAGAAGGCGTTTACGGAATCGAAAAATCGCCTCTGTTCTGCCACAGTGCTCACATTACCAGACTTGCAACAACCATTTGAGATCGAGACAGATGCCTCTGACTATGCTATTGGGGAGGTTTTTACTCAACAAGGACATCCAGTGGCATAACACAGTGAGAAATTTTCTAACACAGTTCGCAAGTATCCAACTTATGACAAAGAAATGTATTCCATTGTGCAAGCTTGTCGACAATGGAAGCATTACATTTTAGGGAAGGAAACAATCATCCACACAGACCACCGGCCCCTGCAGTTCATATAGACACAAGGGAAGTTGCAAAATGATCACAATGAGAAGCAGTCCACATATCTGCAACAGTTTCATTTGAACATCAAGTACAAGAAGGGTAGCACCAATAATGTTGCAGACTGTCTCAGCCGAGCACCAATCGTGGCGCTTACCATCGTTCTCAACTCTTGTGGGCACGAGACTTCTCATTGGCCGCTTCTCTACAAGAGCGGCCCATAATTCGGCCACACATACAAGGCACTCTTGGGGGGTACGCAAGTTCCAAATTTTCACCTCCAAGATGCACTTTTATGTCACCTGGGACACCTTTGTGTTCCTTCAAGCGAGCGCGCCAAGATGATATGGGAAGCACACCACAATTGAGTCGTTGGGCATTTCGGGGTCAAGAAAACAGTAGCAGTACTACGGAAGTATTTCTATTGGTCGAACCTTCGAAAGGATGTCGGGAAGCACATTAGATCCTACACTGCTTGTGCCATTGCCAAACCGACCATCAAGAAGAAAGGCCTATATACTCTGCTACCTACCCCTAGTCGACCTTGGAAATCCATCTCCATGGATTACATGTTGTGCCTACCTTCTACTAAGCATGGAAATGACTGTTTTTTCATGGTCGTCAACAGATTCTCGAAGATGGCCATTATGGCGGCCTGCAAGAAGAATATCACAGCAGAAGCCAGTGCTAAAATCTTCTTTGAACGAGTGTGGGTGCACTTTGGGATCCCATAGTCTATCTGTTGGAAAAATATTGAGAGGGGGGGTGAATCAGTATTTAGAGCTCACTGACAATTTTTAGTTTTCCTTTCTTTTAAAACCATATGTTACATTACTGCATCCAACTTGTATGTCCAGAGATCTTATTATGTCTTTACTTAGATCATTGCATCATTCATTCATCAGATAAGCAGTAAGCATGAACAGAAATAACAAAACAAACCATCAAACATAAGCAACGCGTATGAACACCAGGATTTAAGGTGGAAACCCAATTTGGGAGAAAAACCACCGCTGTTGTAATCTCAGTCTTCAATATTTATTATAAATAATACTTCTTACAATTTTATGCTGGTGCAGACTCATACCAGCACGCAGACACCCATCTGCAGAAGGCTACAACCTTCTCTCGTTTACCAGCCTCTCCTGGAAGGGAGCTACTACCCCCTGCTCTCCTTTACCAGCCTCTCCTGGAAGGGAGCTACTACCCCCTGCTCTCGTTTACCAGCTACCACTGGAAGGGAGCTACAACCCCCTCACTGAAGGCTTCGACCCTCAGCACCACTGTGGACCACGTTTCATCCACTTCCACACAACATACCTTGCAGGCAACCAGATTTATTTATTTTCTTCAGAGGTGCATTCTTAATTCAGATGTCTCAGCAATATGTTACCCATTCCATACAGATATACTTCAGAGTGAAGTATTCATTCACAACCCTTACTCATGCATACGTTCTTCATGATTTCGTCAGTCAATTAAACCAGGAATTAATCATCATCTTATCTAGAGATATTGATCATATCGAACATGCACCATATATTCGGTAGAATGAGTTATTCATACGTATACTTTGTGCAAAGAGATTCTGCCAGGTTTATCAACCTGCATGTATAATCAGTTTTCTATGATTCTCATCACCTTATATAGTTTTCGCCTTTTTTAAAAACCTTCCTGGGTCAAAACCATTCAATTGCTAATGGTATTCCTTTGACAAATATTTATCACCCCATGCACTCTCTTGATTTTTTTTAATTGATGATTATCTGAAGAATTGATAAATAAATATATTTATAATTTAATTAACTTTAGGATTAAAAGTTAACCTTCGCATTGACTGCCAAATACAGGTAAACCTTTGACACCGGGCCCACAAATATAGTCAATATCCAATCAAATACGCGCACGGTACCATAAGTAAATTTCGTGCAAGTCCAACGTCTGATCACCGTTAGATTAGAAAGCTTCCAGATCAACGGCGTATATGCATATCGCTCGACCTCCGATGCCGAATGTTAACGTGCGATGGCCCGCCGTACCTGTGTTAATATTCATGCACCTTCAACAAATGATGACCGTCCGATGACCCCTTCACAGATCAACGTCGCTCAACGATATCGCTTGGCATCCTGGGTCGAACTATAACGCGCGATGGCGCACAGTGACAAGTGGTTTTCCGTGGGTCCTCCTTGCCACGTGTATAGTGATTTATGGAATCGCTCCCAACTCCTCAAATACCACTCACTCCGCATAGGTAGTACGATGAAAACCGCCTTCACTGTTCACTTGGTCATGGTTCCGCTCTTCCACGCAGGGTTCCGTCGCCTTTTCAATGTATTATTATAATTAAGTTGCGCTTTAAGGTTTTTCCTTTTATTATAGTTCCATTGCTAGGTTTAACGCTTTGTTCACAATTTCGTTTGAGTCTTTTAACATACATTCTTTACACCGGTTGCTTCCTTCCGACCTCGACACAACACAATGTCACTCTGTCTTCAATTATGCTATGATATATATACTATATCAACCTTCCATTGCATGTTCAGAGTTCTATCCTGTCACAGTTATGCTTCTAACTGCACACTCAAGTTCTTGATTCCGCAAGCTGATCACTGTACTATGGTCCATTGTAATTGTAATCTTCACTACATTCATCATATCTCTGCAACCATTAATTCCTTCAATGGATTTCTTACTTATGGCCTTTTTCTCCTACTTTATCTCTGCATTGTCTGGCCGCGGACTTAGTCCGCCTGTTTCCTTCTCTCGTTTCTTTATTTTTCTCGTCGGTCTCGTCGCTCTCACATATCTCTCACATACGCAGAAGAATACGGCCGCTCCTTGTTTCTATTTTCCTTGTTGCCGTTCTTTGCTACTTCCTTTGCCATTAATGACAATATTTCCCAAATAATCTGAAAGTGGGCATTAACATGGCACACATTTAGTGGAATTATAGAAGCCCTTTGTTTCTTTTCCTCTGATGGTCTTATAGAAGCCCTCGTTGCTTCTTCTCCCGATGGCCTTATAGAAGCCCTTTGTTGCTTTCCCCCCCCCTTTGACATCAATGGCAAAGAGTTTGATCAAGATCCTTTGAACCGACAATGCCATGCTCCCCCTGAGATCATGCTGCATCTTCAAACATAATATGACCAACAATTCATCCTTTTCATATGATCAATGCTCCCCCTTAGCTGGTGTATTTAGAGATTCCCAACAGCACCTCACAGCCAATTTAATCTTATATATTTAAGTAGACCTGATCCTTTGCATGGCAGAGACTACTCCTAGTTTCTGTCTGAGATATTCGAACGCTTCCTTGGGTAGAGGTTTGGTAAATATATCAGCAACTTGTTCTTTGGAGGAAACATACTCCAATTTCACTTTTTGTTCAAGCACTTGTTCACATAAGAAGTGGATGGGAATGTGCTTGGTCTTGGAATGCATAACAAGATTCTTTGAGATACTGATGGCACTTGTATTATCACACATAATGGAGATAGGAGGTGAACATTTGATTTTAAAGTCTTGTAGGGTTTGCATCATCTAGAGAAGTTGAGTGCAACATGATGTTGCAGCCACATATTCTGCTTCTGCTGTAGATAAGGAAATGGAGCTTTTCTTCTTGCTGAACCAAGATACTAACCGGGGCCCCATATAGAATGCAGCACCACTAGTTATTTTCCGATCATCAACACTTCTAGCCCAATCTGCATCAATGTATGCATGAAGAGTAAGATTAGCATTATTTGGATACCATAGTCCAAAATCTTGAGTTTCTTGTAGATATTTGAATATTATTTTCACAGCCTGAAGGTGAGACTCTTTTGGATTGGCTTGAAATCGTCCAACAATCCCAACTGCATGCATAATGTCTGGTCTTGTCCTAGTGAGATAAAGTAGACTTCCCGCCCAGATCTATTTCGGTTGATTCATCGTGGGGGAACACCGTCAGAACCGAGATTACATCCGTTATCATTGGTGTACTTGGCGAGTGTTTGCAATCTTCCATGCCATACTTTAAGATTTGCTTGAGGTATTTTGCCAGATAAGAATATGCCATCGTTTGCTGTTGCACTTGCAAGCCAAGAAAGAATGTTAGTTCCCCAAGTAAAGACATTTCAAATTCCGCCGCATATCAAGCAATTTCTCGACTCATAGACTCTTTATTACTTCCAAAAATGATATCATCAACATATACAACCACAATCAATATTTTTTCATTTTCAGTTTTTGTGTATAGGTTGCGATCAACAGACCCCTTTGAAAATCCTTGTTGTTGAAGATATTTGTCAAGACAATAGTACCATGCCCTTGGAGCTTGTTTGATACCATATAGAGCCTTTTTAAGTCTACAAACAAGTTTTTCATCATTTCCCAAAATGAATCCTTCTAGTTGTTCTATATAAATTCTTCTTCTAGATCTCCATTGAGAAAAGTAGATTTAACATCCATTTGATAAACTTTGATTTGTTGGAGGCTTGAAAAAGCAAGAAACATTCTTATGGCTTCAAGTATAGCTATAGGAGCAAATGTTTCTTCAAAATCTATACCTTCTTGTTGAGCATACCCTTTGCAAACAAGTCTAGCTTTATTTATTATAACATCCCTATTCTCATTTAACTTGTTTTTGAATATCCATTTAGTTCCAATGACATTTTTGTCATGAGGTCTTGGTACTAATTCCCAAGTGTGATTCTTCTCAATTTGATCAAGCTATTCATTCATGGCTTGAATCCAACATTCATCCTTGCAGGCTTGACTGACATTGTGTGGTTCAATAGTGGAGCGTAAATGCCGTATTTCTAGAAGATTCCACAAGAGTCCTTCTTGTTTGTACATCATCCTTTTCTCCCAAAATTTGAGATTCTAGGGATGATTCTTTTGAACATATCTAGATGGAGCCTTTTCAGACAACTCCTCTTCAGGTTCTTCACTGGGTGCACTATTTGTATCATTACTATTTGATGTAGAAGGATATGTGTCCTCATCATCTTCATCTGTTGTTTGCTTTTCTTCTTTTGGAGCTGCAAGAGACTCATCAATAACAACATCAATACATTCAACAATATTTCAAAGTCTTTTATTGTATCATTTATATGCCTTAATCCTAGAGGAGTAACCAAGAAATATTCCTTCATCCGCTCTGGGTTCAAACTTGCCAAGTTTTTCACGTGATAATTTATGTGAGTATCGAGTTTTCCAAAATATGCAGCATTGCTCATAAGTGAGGTTTACCACAAGATTTCATATGGAGTTTTATCACTATTTACATGAACATGTGCCTTGTTAAGAATATTTACTGCTGTATGTGTTGCTTCTCCCCAAAATGTGTCAGGTGTTCCGGAATCATCAAGCATAGCTCTAGCCATTTGTTGAACTGTTCTATTCATTCTTTCTGCTACGCCATTTTGTTGTGGAGTGCCAGCTACAGAAAACTGCCTTTTTATGCCATGTTGTTCACAAAATTCAAGGAATTCATTTGAAGTATATTCTCCTCCTCGATCAGATCTAAGACATTTGAGTTTTAGATCTACTTCATTTTCAACCAGCGCCTTGAAGATTTGAAATTTCTCAAATGCTTCATCTTTGTGCTTCAGCAACCCAATCCAACACATTCTAGAGAAATCATCAATAAATAAGATATAGTATTGTTCACCACGAGGTGACTTTTTCCTCATAGGTCCACATATGTCAGTATGAATGAGTTCAAGAGGCCTAATTGATGATCCTTCCTTGGCATTAAATTGCACTCTGGTCTGCTTGCCGAATTGGCAAGATTTGCATATGATACTTTCAGGTAGAGTAATATTGGGAAGACCACGAACATCATTAAGTCTGATTGATTTATTGATTTGAGAGAAGCTTAGATGCCCCAACCTTCTATTCCATAGCCAGTTTTCTGAAGATTGACTCAAGTAACATTGTTCTTTGCAGTTCTTCAATACATACAGGTTGCTTGGAGTTCTTTTTCCTTTTATAATTGCTAATTGCATTCAAAGATCATAAACACACATTCTTTTGAACTAAAGACAACTTCAGCTTCCTTTATCACATTGACTTGTCTCTAACAAGTTATGCTTTAATCCATCCACATACATGACTTCATTAGCTTTCACATTTTCTTTTAGAAAAATAGACCCTTTTCCTTTAATGACCGTAGGAGTATCATTTCCAAATGTAACATTCTTTTCCTTTTCTAGAGCACTATATGCAAGAAGTTTGTCTTTATCACCTGTCATGTGTCTTGAGCATCCACTATCAATGTACCATTGTTTTCTTCATCTTCTGCAAATAACGCTATGCCATAATTTTCAACCTGTAATTCCTTCTTTTTCCATACTTTGAAGCTTGAAGGATTGCATTTTTTGGTCAACTTTTTCTCCTTTTACTTATCATACAAAGCACAATAAGCACATTCAACTTCATTTCGAAGAGGAGAAAATTTGTTATAAGTATTCTTATTTGCTTAAATATCAATACTTTTCTTTCTTGCTTCTCTTGTCATGATGGTTTTATATGCAACACATTGAACAACTTTATGACCAAAATTGTGACATGAGAAACATTGTCCATTGAAGAAGAAATTTCCGTGATCATGAAATCTTCTACTTGAATTTACCTGTTGATTGGTGTTTCTTTGAAAGGTATTCCTATTAGTGTTCTTTGAATTCAGATGGTTATGCTTTACCTGTAAATATTCTTTATTCTTTTTCTGAGTGGCAAAATGTTGTATACTAGCTGAAGCTACTTTTAGATAATTTGGTGCTGAAGCCTGAGAAGATTCTCCGATATATCCAAGACCTGTCTTTATAAGAGGAGAAAGTTGTACCTTGATAATATCATCTAAGGTTTCAGATCCTTTAGAAAATCTAAGATTCAAAGTCTTCACTTTCTCAATTTCTTTTCTTAGACTTACTATTTCACATTCTAATTTCTCATTGTGTTTCTCCTTTTCTTCAAGCTGATTTTTCAGAGTTTCTATGATTATTTTACTCTCTTCTAAGAAAATTTTGAGATTATTGTTTTTATCAAGAAAATCACCGTCTTCTAGAGCATCCACAAAAGTATCCTTTTCTTCTCTAGATTCCTTATCAAATGCCATGAGAAGTCTAAGATCTTGTTCACATTCTTCCTCACTATCAGATAACCCATCACTGTCTTCATGAGTATAGTAACTCTTTCTAGTGCTAAAACGATTCCTATTCCTTCTTGCTACTTCCTTACCCTTTTTATGTGTTTCTTTATAAGTACACTTAGCAGCATAATGACCAACTCTTCCACAATCAAAACATTTGAAAGGAAGCTACCGAACCATCCAGAAGAAGTTGAAGTTTCTTTACAAAGTTATTCATCTTCTTCGATATCCTTATCCTTTCTGTTTTTTTTGTACTTCCTTCCCTTTTGTAGAAGTTCTAAAGACCGCTTCTTTGACTTCAGATGGTCCTCCTCTTCTCATTTCATATGCAGTTAGTATGCCATGAAGTTGCACCACAGTAAGATTTTGAATATCCTACTTTTCTTCAAGAGCAGAAACTTTTGACTCAAATTTTGTTGTTAGTGATCTTAAGACTTTCTCAACCAAAGTGGATTCGGTTATTGTTTCTCCCAGATTTCTCATACGATTTACAATATCATCAAGAGGTAAAAAGAAATTGGCAATGCTCTCCTCATTATCCATTTTTAGATTTCATATTGAATTCTGAGAGTTTGTAGTTTAGCACTTTTTACCTTTGCATCACCTTCATAGCTTAGAATGATCTTGTCCCATATTTCCTTTGCTGTATTCAGCTGCATGACTTTGAAAAATTCTGATTCAGTTAGACTTCCTAATAGAGCATTGACTGCTTTTGCATTTGTTTCATAATTCTTTCTTTTCGTTGGATCTATTGGAACTGTGACTGGATATTGATATCCTCCTTCAACAATAGCCCATACATCTGCTCCTAGCGACTGAAGATAGGATCTCATCCTTGTTTTCCGCAGATTAAATTGCCTCCTACAAAGAGTGGAGGCCCGATAGATGTTGTTCCATCTTACTTTCTTGCTCATCTTTGCTTGATCTTCCTTCTAGCTGCCAAGCTTTTTCTAAGGAATCCGGTCGAAACCAATTGCTGGGAAAATATTAAGAGGGGGGGTGAACGAATATTTAGAGCCGACAGGATAATTTTTAGTATTCCTTTTCTTTTTTAAACCATCTCACATTATCATTCAACTGTATATCCGTAGATCTTATTATGTCTTTACTTAGATCAGTTGTACTGTCTATTCAATGGGATAAGTAGTAAGCATGAATAGAAATAAATGAACAAACTCATCAAACATAAGCAACACATATGAACACCCGTGATTTCAGAAACCCAATTTGGGGAGAAAACACCGCCGTACCTCATTTATTGAAGACGTTTTGGCTCTTATGTTGGTGCGGATCAGATGCCGCCACCAAAGATGCACATCTATCCGCTGGTGTGATGTTGTCTCGCTACTGCCTTCCTGAAGGGGAGCTTACTACCCCTTCTCTCTGCTTACCAACCTCCCTGAAGGGAGCCAGCTCCCCTCGCCTGCCACGTCCCTCCACTTGGAAGGGAGCTACTACCCCTGCTCTCGTTTACCAACTACCACTGAAAGGGAGCTACAACCCCCTCACTGAAGGCTTAGACCCTCAACACCACTGTGGACCACGTTTCATCCACTTCCACACAACACTTTGTGCAACCGCATTTATTTATTTTTCTTTTAGAGGTGCATTCTTAATTCCAGATTCTCTCAAAGAATCATAATTCATTCCATATAGATATACTTCGTAGTGAAGTATTCATTCACAACCCTGACTCATGCATACATTCTTCATGATTTCGTCAGTTGATTAAACCAGGAATTAATCATCATCTGATCTAGAGATCTTGATCATATTCATCGGTGCACCATAGATTCAGATATATCAGAGTTTATTCATACAGATATCTCTAAAAGAGATTCATTTATTATCAACCCTTGTGCATGCACACCGTTCTTCATGATTCTCATCACCTTATATAGTTTTCTCATTTTTAAAAACCTTGCGTCAAAACCATTCAATTGCTAATGGTATTCCTTTGACAGTATTTTCATTTACCACCCTTACGTACCACTTTGATTTCTTTTTAATTTATTTATCAATTTGAAGAAATTGATAAATAAATATATTTATAACTTTGAACAGAACTTTAGGATTAAAGTTAACCCTTCGCATTTTAACGCTTTCAAACAATATGGTAAACCTTTGACCCCGGGCCCACAAATATAATCAATAGCCAATCAAATACGCACACGGTACCATAATTAAATTTCGCGCAAGTCCAACGTTCGATCACCGTTAGATTAGCAAGCTTCCAGATCAACGGCGTATATGCATATCGCTCGACCTCCGATGCCGAACGTTAACGTGCGATGGTCCACCGTACCTGTGTTAATCTTCACACACCTTCAACAAATGATGATCGTCCGATGACCCCTTCCTAGATCAACGACGCTCAACGATAGCGTTGGGCATCCTGGGTCGAACTATAACGCGTCATGGCACACAGTGAAAAGCGGTTTTCCATGGGTCTCCTTGCCACGTGTCGAGTGATTTATGGAATCGCTCCCAACTCCTCAAATACCGCTCACTCCGCATAGGTGGTGCGATGAAAACCGTAAACCGCCTTTACTGTTCACTTGGTCATGGTTCCGCTCTTTCACACAGGGTTCTGTCGCCTTTTCAATGTATTATTATAATTAAATTACGCTTTAAGGTTTTGCCTTTTATTACAGTTCCATTGCTAAGTTTAACGCTTTGTTCACAATTTCGTCTGAGTCTTTTAACATACATTCTTTACACCAGTTGCTGCCTTCCGACCTCGACACAACACAATGTCACTTTGTCTTCAATTCTGCTATGATATATATACTATATCAACCTTCCATTGCATGTTCATAGTTCTATCCTGTCACAGTTCTGCTTCTAACTACACACTCAAGTTCTTGATTCTGCAAGCTGATCACTATACTATGGTCCATTGTAATTGTAATCTTCGCTACATTCATCATATCTCTGCAACCATTAATTCCTTCAATGGATTTCTTACTTATGGCCTTTTTCTCCTACTCTGTCTCTGCATTTTCCGCTACCTTAGTTCCTTATCTGCCTTGCTTCCTCTCTGCTTCTTTTCTCTTTCTGCTGGTCTCTTTGCTGCCTCTGCTATCTCTCTGTTATTATTTCTGCTTCTTGTTTAATGTTGATCCTTGCTTCTCTGTTTGCCTTGTTGTTGTTCTTTGCTGCTTCCTTTTCCATCAATGACAATATTTCCAACACTATCATATCAGATCGGGATAGCAGGTTCCTTAGCACATTTTGGTCCAACCTTTGGTCAATGTTGGACACCAAGCTCACCAAGTCCACAGCTTTCCATCCCCAAAAAGATGGCCAAACAGAGGTCGTCAACATAATGATTGTACACATTCTACGCATGTAAAACTCCAAGCATCCACGCACATGGGACGAGAGCCTTCCCTATGTACAACACAGTTATAACCGAGCTCTCCATAGCTCAATCAGCCACAGCCCCTTTCAGGTGGGCTTGGAATTCCAGCCACTATGTCCCATTGATGTAGCCATGCCATTTGCGGCTACTAAGGCTACTATTTACGGTTATATGTTTATTCTGTTGCGTTCTTGCATAAATCCGGATCAGTGGTATTAGAGCGGTGTACTTTTTCTCGATCCTTCTTTGCATGTCCCCAACGAGGTCGGGGCATAAGGAGTTTGGGCTCAATCTGGTGGAATCTTTGCAAGATCAGCCTTGCAAACCCCGATGGACGCCCATGCGGATGAAAAGAAATATGAGGGAGTAGGAGATCCTATCAAAATATTTCTTGAGGAGGCCCTTGAAAAACAAAGGAACGCGATGATGGATAACTTTTCCTAGATCCTTCAACGGCTGCCCACTAGCAGTGCAACTGCATCCAGTAGCCACTCTGGAGGTGCAACTCCTTTTAAGGTACAAGTAAATTTTGACATTCCCATATTTGAGGGTCAAATAGATGCAGATGCCGTAGATATATGGTTGAATCTATTAGAAGGATATTTCTCAGTTCATGACTTTCCCGACTGGGAGAAGATTATTTTTGCACTCCTCAAATCTACCCCCCATGTTAAGGACTGGTGAGAACAAGGACCAGACAGAACCCTCTCTGTTCTCAACTGTACCAACTTGGAATTATTTCTGAGATGCCATCAAGGAACAGTACTATCCCATGGGGAGCTATGAGGACAATTACATACAATGGACCACGCTGCGACAACAAAGGGATCAAGATGTACATGATCTGACGAATCTGTTCCATACCCTGCGCACAAAGTTGGGTGTCAAATATTTGGAGAAACATATGGTGCTAAAGAATCGCAGTTGTCTACACAGATACATTCAGGAGGAAATGGACTTCCTCGACATCTCCTCACTTGGTACAACATACCAGTATGCTGCCAAGATTGAGCAGAAATTCAAACAAAAGAAGCGAGATTTTGGATCTGCGAATCAAAAGCAAGGGAAAGGTGCTCCCAAACCGCAGAACAAAGGACAGAGCCAAGGCATGGCAGCTCAAGACAACCTGTCGAAGCCACAAGCAAAGAATAACACCGCAGAGCCAAAGAAGGACATGAGAAAGTGGTGTGACTTCCATAAGAGCTCTACTCACAACATAAGTGAGTATCGGGCCAAGAAGTCACTAGTGACCAAGATGAGGGCTTCTGAGTTAGATGCATGCTCTGACTCTGAATCAGAACCTGACAAGGGGAATGAAAAAGGGAAACAGATTATTGATGCGGATCCCAACGCCACTATTGCCACTACGAAGATCTAGAAGGAGGAACTGGAAGATCCAGAGGAGGAGGAGCGTCTCTTCCACTCCCAGATGTGGGTAAAGGGTTGCCCGGTACAGTTCATTGTTGACAATGGGAGACAAAAGAACCTCATTTCAGAAGACATCGTGAAGCGGTTGGGCTTGCCGACCATAGCTCACCCACATCCATACACCATCGGGTGGCTTCACCAAGGACGAGATCTTCGCATCAGCGAGCAGTGTCACCTTCCCTATAGCATCAAGCCCTTCATAGATAAGTTATTATGTGACGTTGCTCCTATTGATGTTTCTAATGTATTATTAGGACAACCATACTTGTGGAAGCGTCATGTTGTGTATGAGTCTCGGCCTCGCGCTATTCTTGTTACTTTGGGAAATAATTTGTACAGGATACCAGAGGTACCAACTCCTGCCACTATCTCTTTGGTTACTGCAAAACATTGTAGTAAGCTCATTTCCCAAACCAGGAAATTTTTTTTCCTATTGATCCACCCCCATGGCAAGAAGAAGACTGTGGCCACGACCTCCAGACAGGGCTACTCTGCATGACAACAACAAATGGACAAGGTTGTGGCGGAGTACGAGGACACCTTCACCTCAGCCACAGGGATTCCTCTACACTGTCAGGTCAAGCACCCGATTGATCTGACCCTAGGTGCGTCGCTACACAATGGACTGATCTATCGGCGCTCTGTTCTGGAGAACGATGAAATAAAGAGGCAAATTCAGGAGCTACTGCAGAAAGGTCACATTCGACCAAGTTCATCGCCCTGTGGGAGACCAATCATGTTGGCATAGAAGAAGGATGGGACCTGGAGACTCTGTATTGACTATCGGGCACTGAACAAGATCATTGTCCGGAATAGGTACCCGATCCCACGGATTGATGACCTTCTGGACCAACTCAAAAGGGTGAAATATTTTAGCAAGATCGACTTGAAGTCTGGGCATCACCAGGTACCAATTTAACCCTCTAATGTGTGGAAGACTTCCTTAAAAGCCAAGGAAGGCCTTTTCGAATGGTTGGTCATGCCTTTCGGGTTGAAAAATGCTCCTGCAACCTTCATGAGGTTGATGGATGACATCTTGTGGCCATTCACCAACTCATTTGTAGTGGTGTACTTGGATGACATTCTGATCTTCAGCCAAACTTGGGAAGAGAACCTCCACCACATCCAACAAGTCCTCCAAACACTGTGGCAGCACAAGTTGTGTGCTAATTTGGAGAAGTGCACTTTTGGCATGACCCAAGTTCAATATCTGGGATACATTATTGATGAAAGGGGGGTGCATGTGGATCCAACCAAGATTCAAGTCATTCGGGATTGGCCAGCCCCAACCACTATAACAGAGCTTCGTAGCTTTCTGGGTCTTGCTAATTTCTACCGTAGGTTCGTGTTGGGATTCTCTCATATCACTTGGCCCTTGAGTCAAGTAACCAAGGGAGGAGCGAGAGAAAAATTATTTTGATCGGAATCTCAACAGAAGGCATTTACGGAATTGAAAAATTGCCTCTGTTCTGCCCCAGTGCTCACATTACCAGACTTGCAACAGCCATCTGAGATCGATACATATGCCTCTGACTATGCTATTGGGGCGGTTCTTACTCAACAGGGACATCCAGTGGCATATCACAGTGAGACATTGTCTGACATAGTTCGCAAGTATCCCACTTATGACAAAGAAATGTATTCCATTATGAAAGCTTGTCAACAATGGAAGCATTACATTTTGGGGAAGGAAACAATCATCCACACAGACCACTAGCCCCTGTAGTTCATATAGACACAAGGGAAGTTGCAGAATGATCGCCATCAGAAGTGGTCCACATATCTGCAACAGTTTCATTTGAACATCAAGCACCAATAATGTTGCATATTGTCTTAGCCGACCACCAATCGTGGCACTCACCACCATTCTCAACTCTTGTGGGCACAAGACTTCTGATTGGCTGCTTCTCCATGAGAGCAACCCAGAATTTGGCCACACATACAAGGCACTCTTTGGGGGTAAGCAAGTTCCAAATTCTCACCTCCAAGATGCACTTTTATGTCACTTGGGACACCTTTGTGTTCCTTCAAGTGAGCACGCCAAGATGATATGGGAAGCACACTACAGTCGAGTCGTCGGGCATTTCGATGTCGAGAAAATAGTAGCAATACTACAGAAGTATTTCTATTGGTCGAACCTTTGAAAGGATGTCGGGAAGCACATCAGATCCTGCACTGCTTGTGTCATTGCCAAACTGACCATCAAGAAGCAAGGCCTATATACTCCGCTACCTACCCCTAGTCGACCTTGGGAATCCAACTCCATGGATTACATGTCGGGCCTTCCTTCTACGAAGCATGGAAATGACTGTGTTTTCGTGGTCATCAACAGATTCTTGAAGATGGCCATTATGGCGGCCTGCAAGAAGAATATCACAGCAGAAGCCACTGCTAAACTCTTCTTTGAATGAGTGTGGGTGCACTTTGGGATCCCACAGTCTATCATATCAAATCGGGATAGTAGGTTCCTCAGCACATTTTGGTCCAGCCTCTGGTCAATGCTGGACACCAAGCTCACCAAGTCCAAATCTTTCCATCCCCAAACAAATGGCCAGATAGAGGTCGTCAATAGAATGATTGTACACATTCTGTGCATGTAAAATTCCAAGAATCCATGCACATGGGATGAGAGCCTTCCCTGTGTACAACACATTTATAACCGAGCTCTCCACAACTCAATCGGCCACATCCCCTTTCAGGTGGGCTTGGGATTCCAGCCACTGTGTCCCATTGACGTAGCCATGCCATTTGCGGCTACTAAGGCCGATTTGACTCATGTCCAGTCAGAAGTTGACAAAGAAAATAGCTTCATCGAGCACATTGAACACATCCTCCAACAGGTTCATGACATATTGGACAGAGCTAATGCTAAGTACAAGCAACACCATGATCAACATCAGGTGCCACACAACTTCTAGGTAGGCGACAAAGTTTGGCTACATTTGCAGAAGGAGCGCCTCACTGTACACCACCGCAATATTTTCCCGCTCTGATACGGGCTGTACACTATCACCAAGGCTATAGGGAACAATGCCTTCGAGCTCAGTATTCCACCATTCCTTGGTTTGCACCTAGTATTCAATGTGGACTTCCTTCATCCTTACTTCCCACCTCTACTGGACACCTCTGACATTGCAGAACAACTCACACCAACAGAGTTAAACCCAGACTGCATGGAACAGGCCACCACAGATTGTATTATGGACATGCAAATCAAGAACACTTCACACAAAGATCCAATACCGAGTGGTCGAATCCCGCTAACCGCACCAAAAGGGAAAGTGGTTCACTGTGGACTAGGTTTGTGCTTAAGTTTCCTCATCTCATGGAGGAACTTAACGCAATGGGGACCATTGCTTCCTAAGGGGGGAGGAATGATCCAGGTGGATATTGGTGGTCACCCGCCTATTCCACTTGGGGCCCCACCATTATCTCTTTCAGTTTATTAGTTTCGGCACAACTTACTATTTTTACTAGTTTTTCGAGTCCTAAACTTCTGGAGCCGTTTTGAGGCCCTAAACGACGTTTTTTGGGAAAACCAGGAGCAACATGCATCCACGAACTAATGTTTCTCACTAAAAATTTGTAGTCCTCGGATAGATATTTCTAACAAGGTATGGTTCGCGTCAAACAGAGATCGTATGCCAAAGTTACGTCCCCGAGAAGTTGAAAAACCAATTTACCCAAACGGGGCCCATAGTTTTGGCGCTTCATCTCCTAGGGTTAGGGTTTTTGATGTTTAGGGTTTTCTATTGTTTCTAAATAATAAATAGGCCCTCGAGCCTCATTTTAACTCAGTTCAGAGGCCTGTAGCTACCAGCGCCCTAGCTAGTTTATTTCCATTTTATCTGTAAGAAAATTTTAGTTATGTGATATTAATGAAATGAAGTGATTTTTCCATTGCATCTTTGTATTTATGGTTATATGTTTATTCTGTCGCGTTCCTGCATAAATCTAGATCAACGCACCGGTTCTGTATACCGCTCACCCTCTGCTGGATATAGAGGGACTATTACTCGCTCAAAAATCATGCTTTGCCTTTTTAAGTTGATAATACCTCCCATGTCTATAGCCCAATCCAGTCCTAAAAGCGCAGGGTAAGGGTTCGCATCATCTACAATTTGAATCACCTCAAAATTTGCATATACCTTAACTCCCGTGATATCTACCATAACCTTTGATAGCCTTCCTAGCAGTATGATATTTTGTTGGTTAGCCATGTGTAGCTGTATAGTAGACCACTCCAGCTTGGGCTCTCCCATCCTCTGCCAAGTATGTTTAGGCAGGACATTCGCATCGGATCCTAAGTCAAGGATGACTAGATTCATTTCATAATCTCCAATCTGCGTAGTTAGCCACATTTCCCAACCCGTCCTTTTTTATGCTTATAAATTTTGTTGACATATCTAACTTCTGCTTGTGGGGAAATATTTTCTGCGCAGCTTTCTATTAATGCTTGAAGGTTCTCTACTGCCTTCTGGTTGCGTAGTAACTTCATACATGCCTACAGGAATGACTTCACCTCTTTTTCTACTTTCAGATCCATTGGGGTTGTTGAGGTAGATGCCTCGTTTTTGGAAAATTCTTTTCTAGCTTCAAGGAAGGTTGATTTCTCCTTCTGTAAGTCTAGCCTTTCCTTTTTGTCAGCGGCTTTTCTGATAAGTGGTTTGGCTGTGGTTTTTTCTCAGCTCCTCCCATGGCCATGTCGCTGCGCATAATTACGTTAATACTGGGTCCCTCATCATGCGGTTCCGCCTTAACCCTTTGTATACTTTGCGTCAGTGTTTTCTATTTTTCCTGCATCTTTGCTATTAGTATAAGATAGTCTTCAATCACATGATTCAACTACCTGCAATATCTGCAAGATTGTCGTGCAGGGTTTGGATAGTCCCTTGTGAAGTTTCCTACCTCCCCACAATTATATTAGATCAATTTTCCTCTTCCTTGACCTGCATTTCCACCTCCCCCCGACCTCTTGCAGGGGAGCATCCTCGCCTAGTAGGAGATAATGGTGATGAAGGGTCAACCTGCACCTGATGTAGGTTTCTTCTATATATCATTAAATCATATGTCTGGCAGTTGTGCTCATCATGTCCTATATACAGATGAGCAGAATCTGCACCACAGTTGCTTCAATTCTGGGACATGTGCACCAAGTCGGGGGCAATGGTTTGTATCATGCATTCTAGCTACTCGACAGTCAACGCACCATAATGTGGGATTTCTTGGTCCCGCAACCTCTTTGGGGTGTAATGGGTTAGGCCTCCCACCCTGCATGTAGTCTAACATCAGAGGGCACTGATCCTTGGTGTGGCTTGACACCCTGCACCGTATGCATAAAATGTATGTGCTATCTTCTTTTCCCTGCTCTTTTCGTAAATTCTAGATTTCGAGGTGCATTGCCTCTAACTGGCCTTGGATCTACTGCACCCCAAAATGGGCATCGTCCCTTGGCGTAGCTTCTAAATTCATGGAAATTTCCAGGGCTTTCTCTTGTATATCAATTGTCTGCTGACCCATAGGTCTACGAGGTGCGGTAACAACATGGCAATGAACCATTCCTTGTGATGTCTATCCTCATACTTAAATTCTCCATCCCTGATAACTTTCTTCAGTCGCTAATTAGCCTCCCATACCGACTTTGTAGGTCCCTATTTAAAATCTTTCAAGTCAATCACAAGTTGAGCCTAGGACTTAGGCTTCTAAAACTGATTTTTTAAGGCGTCCTTAATTTCCTGTATTAACGGATCCGCATGTTGGCCTACATACACCATGAACCAATCCAAGGCCCTTCCTTCAAAGGCTAGGGATAGTTGCGCTCTTTTTACAACATCTCTAGAAACATTCTGTGCAGTCTATACTGATTCTACCACAAACCAAAATCTGTCCATGTCCTCCTCCCCCACACCCTTAAAGGTGGTTAGCTTCATGTGCGTGGCCATATCGTCTTTCGACGGTGGCGGTGGGGTAGGAGAATACTTTCCCTTATGTGGATTCAATGGTGGGGTAACCGGAGGACTATTTTCTGTGTGTGTAGGCGGCTCTCCTAAGGGACTATATACTGATATGTCCCCTTCTTAATTAACTCTGTAGTATTTACCACTTTGTGTCGTACTTTCACTCTGATCGTAGGTCATTCACCCGATGTGACTACAGAGAACACCTTTTTCACACAATAGTATCTTAATCAATAGCGGAAATGTTTGCAAAAAATTACCTTGAAACCCTTTGAATAACCTTCTCTTAGCTTCAGAATAATATATGAATTGATCGAATGCAAATTTTATTACAAATCCTCCTATAATACTATCCACCCAGTGATCTACAGTCTGGGTGATCTTGTTATCAGCCTTCTCCAACTATCGGATTAATTCAAGAGTCCACTGTGTAACCTGATCGTCTTTCCCACAGATCTAGAACTCTGTTAACCTTGCTAACCACTCATGTAGTTTGTGTGTGAAAGTTACAAAGAATATTTCATCTACCTCTGTAAAGATATACTTGTTTTTCCACTCTTTAGCAGTCAGTTTTGTACTTCGATTCTCTTTCATGGAAAATTCCTGAATCTGTTTTTCGAACCAGTTTCAAGCTCAGAATTCTCTGGCTGCCATTGACCTCGTGGAATTACCTTATATTTCTCTCAAAATGCTTCGGGTCCCGGCAACGAAACCATTTTTTGGCTTGAGGGGTCCTGACCTAGGTTCAGATTTAAGGTTTGCCAACAAACCCCTATACTACTGGCCCTTTCAGCAATGGCCTGCTTGCGCAGACCAAGGTCTCACTCGAAGTAGTATGGGAGGGTGCTGGAACCAGGTTTTTTCAGCCTGAGAGAAAGAGAGTTAATTGAGGCAACCTTGTTAAGATCTATCAGATTTACGCAGAAGACATTGTATTGCAGAACCTTTAACAATATACTTGCAGAATGTGAAGCTCATAAACCCACAGATAGCATGTAAACATAAATAAAGCAACTATTACTAATCAGATCTCATTAATACCTCTGCATCCATCTGCGCATCAATATTCATCAACAGATAGAGTCACCACGATACCATAAACATAGCCAGTCTCATAACACAGAGATACGTTCAAAAATATTTCTCATCCATTAGATTTCACAATATACTTACAGACTCGATTCCCAACCCATGCACACAGCCAGCGAGGTCAACACACAGCAGGACTAAGGATATATGTGCACACAACCAGTAGGATTCCTTACCCAACCCAAAACAGATCTCAACATTTTGTAACTAGCATCAATCACACTTAGCTTATATCTCTAGACTTAATCCATCTACTTATAGTATCTTAGCCTATGTTATCCTATGGTATGAAAACCGTGGTTTGCAGGCTCTTGGTCTCCCCTTTGACCCATTACAATACATTGGGGGCTTTGACCTGCCCTAAAGCCCCTACACTAGACTAATTATTAAAAAATTTATATCAAAACGCAGTGTTGGAACCTATCAAAACGCAGCTAGGGCACCCTGTTCCAACATGGATCCTCAAAATCAAAGATATCCATTAACCTCGGAACAAATGAATGATCAATATATATCTTTGCCACTTTTGCATCAGTCTCAGGAGAAGATATGAACCTGAGGAGATAAGAAACTAGATTCGTCCCTAGGGGCCCACGTGTCCCGAATCCGTCTTGTGTACCACGACACGTACGAATTTGAATCCATTTTGTAGGATTTGATCATGTCCATACAGGACACGTTGAATCCTGATAGTGTATTGTACGGACACAATCGAATCCCGTACAGTCAGACATGAATAGCGAAAAAGTGTGTTGTTGAAGTTATAAAAGTCGGGTTTGTATCATTCTTTCTCACCGTTGTTTTTTTGTGAAGTGGGATTAGAGAAAGGGTTAGCAAGGAGAAAGGGAGTGTTTTCAAAGAGATTCGAGCATCTGATAAGTACATTGTCTCTCTATTTTTTTTTTCATTTTTTTTTTTGTTAGTGTTTGCATGTGCATATTTGTATATATTTGGTCATTTTTGTTTATTTTTTACAGTATTCATGTCTCAATCAAGGGAAGCAAGGCAGGGGCAAAGAAAGGGGAAGAATTTCCCCATTGGAGATGCCCCTCCTGTCCCTATTTCATCAGGTTTTGCAAGTATTCCATCTATTGGAAGTGGGGCTGCAACAACAGCTTCAAATGTTCAGGGAAAACAAACTCAAGACCCCAAATACCCATTGTGGAAATATGTGACAATAATGGCAAGGATAGGCAACAAGGCAAAGGGAGGAGGCAATGTTGCATGGAAATGAAATTTTTGCCACAATCATTTCATGAGAACATATTTCCGTGTGAAAGCTCATTTGTTGGCTATGCCAAGTTGTGGCATTTTAGCTTGTACAGTGATTGAATCGCCACAGAGGAAGGAATTGGCGAAAGAGGCATTTGTCAGTGCGGCAACTGTGGCATCAAAAAATAAATAAAAAAATTGATGACCCCCTTCCATTCTTAAGGAAAAGCAGCAACAACTTCCTTTTTGAGAGTTTTATTGGGGGACAATCAAAAAAAAGAAAGGCAACTGCACTTGGTCCAATGAACAAGATTTTCCAAAAAGAGAAGAGGGAAGAGCTTGATCTCACCATTGCAATTTTTTTTCTATCAAAACTTCATATCCTTTAGTGTTGCACAGTCGCCTCTATTTATTGAGATGTGTCAAGCTCTTAGAAATGGTGCTTCATCAAGGTATGCGCCTCCTAGGTTAGAGAAGCTTAGAACCACATTGTTGACAAAGGAAAAGAAAAATATGGACAAAATGCTTGAGCCTATTAAATCAGCATGGCCAACATCTGGGGTTAGCATTGTTTCTGATGGATGGATAGATCCAGCATGCCACCCACTCATCAAAGTCATGGTGTCTGTAGAAAATTTAATACAATTATGTATTGCCTGGATTCTCCTAATCTAACAATTATATGCCACTGTTAAATACATAATCTCTTCTACTAAAATCTTTGTGGACATTTAATCGCCAATTGAAAACACATGAAGAAATATCAATCACACATAACACAGATGTTTTTACTAGGAAAGCATAAAGCTAAAAACCCCACTATAATATATTATGTATATATCATGGATCATGAAACAATATCATACAAAACTCTAGTCCCAGAGCTCTCAGTGCAATTTACAATCATCTCACACCGTCATACAAAAATTGGCAAATACATGCGCCAATTTACTACCTCCTGACAACCCGCCTCCACTGCGCAATCCCTATTGATCACAATCCATGAATTAATGAGATCCTCCCTTGCCTTAAATGTGCAATCCTCATTGGCATATCCAATGTTTGTGTGGTTTCATGAGTGCACCCACTAATGTCACAACTGATAGTCAAGCTATCCCTTTCACCTATCTCTCAACTGGGTCTCCACTAGATCTGACATGCATGTAGTTAACAGTAGTAAATCTTCAGTTGCATGTGAGATCACTCCATGTGAATTAATTTAATTTTTAATTCACTGAACTCTCACTAGTGTATCTTTAGTTACAACTAGCACAACTGAGTTAAACTACTTTACAACTCACATAACTACGTATCTAACTCTGTTACAACTTCGAATCACTTAGTTACAACTAATTCCACTTGCATGTCCCACCAACCAACCTTAGAACTTGAAATTCCTAATGACTCATTTACCTTAATTAGCTGAAGATGAGTATGAGAAGATAGGTGTATCTTATTGGCCGATTATTTATTAAAGTATGTTGTAATCATGCATTACATTTTTAGACATGCGATCTATAAATAGACTTCACCCATGTATCTAAAAATAGAATATCATCTATAAATATAATTTTCTCAACCATCTATAAATAGACTCTTGCTATAAATAGAACATGCTCACCATTCTAAAAATAGACATACACCTAAAAATGGCCTGCAAGCCCCACCTAGTGTAGGTGCTCAATTTTCACTAGGATCATCATCTTGTTGAATCTCAACACTCCCTCTCAACAAGAAAGGGACTATCCTTCACCCTGATCCTATCCTGGAGACAGAGTTGCTCCTACAAACGGCGCCTTCGTCACTGTCCTTCACTACGGTGCCAGGAATGTCTTGTGACAACACTATCTGTGCACACAATCCATTTATACGTGTCTATGTACCAGTAATTCATGAAACACAGGATTAATCGAGAGTTTAATGCAACTTTGATTATCACAATGAATCAATATAGGATCTAAATGAGAACCAAACAAACCAACCAAGATCTTTCTCATCTAGATAGCCTCACGTGCAGCTTGATTTTCTGCCATGTATTCCGCTTCCGCCGAACTAAGTGCCACGGATATTTTTTTCATGTTGTACCAAGAAAAATTTGTAGATCAGATACTGAAGCCCCCTCCTGATGTGCTATTTTTTTCCGTTGGGTTTCCCACCCAATCTGCATCCATGAAGCCATGCAAGTTCACCTCATCTATCTGTCTGTACCATAATCCATACTCAGATGTGCCCCTGAGATATCTCAGGACATGCTTGCCTACCTTCCAAAAGAGCTTAGTAGGCTTGACCATCGCTTGACTAAGTTGGTTCACCACATAGCATATGTCTGGTCTTGTATTTACTAAGTACATTAGCGAACCCACTAACTGTCGATAGACAGTAGCATCCACTATCTCTCCATATGTAGTGTCCTCTTTCCTCCAGTTTACTAGAAGAGGAGTATCCATGGGTTTTCAGCCCTCCATGTGAAACTTACCTAGTATCTCCCTTACATACTTTCCTTGAGACACAAAAATTTCACCATCTCGCTGCTATATTTCCAATCCAAGGAAATAATGAAGGAGGCTCATATCCTTCATCTCGAACTTCTTTGCAAGGTCCTCCTTGCATGAGTGTATCAACTGCTCATCACCAGTAGGTATTAAATCATCAACATAAAGAACAATGATTAAAATCTTACCCTCCACCACAATTTGGTATAGGTTTGCATCTGCCTCACTCTTGGTGAAGCCAAGTCTGGTGAAATAGATGTTGATTCCAGTGTACCAAGCACATGGTGCTTGCTTCAGCCCATAGAATTCTCTATTGAGTCTGCACACATGCGACTTGCTAATGAAGATCTCAAATCCTTCAGGCTACTCAATGTACACTTCTTCCTCAATGATCCCATTAAGGAACAAAGTCTTCACATCCATCTGATGAATGTGCCAACCCATCGGCACTGAGAGAGAAAGGATGGTCCTTATGGAAGAATACCATGAAATGGGTGCAAAGGCTTCTTCATAATCAATCCCCTCGATCTATGAGAAGCCCCAAGCCACAAATCTAGCCTTATATTTCTCAACACTCCCATCAACAACTTGCTTTACCTTGTAGATCCATCTTGAACCTACCTGATTTATCAACCGGCCTTGGAACAATTTCCCAAGCATTGTTTCTGAGAATGGATTCATACTCCTCCACCATTGCATCTACCCATGTGGGCTCCTACACTTCTTCCTGAAACGAATATGGCTTAGTCACAATACATTTTCTCATGAGAGCCATGTATCTAGTGAATCGGTCAGGATATTGTCTCTATCTGCGATGTGAAGTAGGAACTCCTACATTTTGTGCCACATCAAGCTTCAGCCTCTCAGCTTCTGTGGTACGCCTTCTTCCAGTTCTGACATTTGGCTCTGCGTGAGTGGACTCCTCCACTCCATGAACCTCCTCCTATGGCTGATCCACATCTAGAGACTCATATTTGGGAACCAAAAGTTGCTCCTCCGCATGCAAGTCTAGCTCCCTCTCAAGCGACAACTTCACGACTTTCTCATCATTGAATTTTATATCCCGTCACACCACAGTCATTTGACTGTTTGGAAAATACACATGTTAATTATGGGGTGTTTCTGTGTACCCCACAAATATCCCAACTTTAGCAATCGACTCTAGCTTCTTCCTGGCGTTCTTGGTCACATGCACATAAATAGATGAGCCAAAAATCTTAAAGAGAGAAACATCCAGTTTCTTACCATTAAAAGCTTCTTCAGGTTTACTAATGCCAAGTACTCTATGAGGACAATGATTTTTCACATAAACGGTAGTGTTGCATGCTTCCACCCACAAATTCATTGGTAGGCCTCGATCATGCAACATCGCTCATGCATCACCCATGATCGTTCTGTTCTTCCTCTCCACAACCCCATTTCACTGTGGGTTATCAGGCGCTATGAGTTCTCTTTGAATTCCTTCTTTGCTACAGAATTATTTGAATTTTTTCAAGATGTATTCTCCACCATTATCGCTCCGTAGAGCCTTCACTTTCTTCCCCGACTCTTTCTCCACCAATGCCTTAAACTCACAAAAAATTGAGAATGTTTGATCCTTCTTCTACATGAAGAAGATCCAGCATTTATGAGACGATTCATCAACAAAAATAAAATAATACCTGTGTTTTTTGTTGAAGCAACCGAGAATGGTCCACACACGTTTGTGTGAACTCTCTCTAGGATCACTGAAGCACAGTTCTCCTTTTCATGAAAGGTGGACTTAACATACTTCCCCATGGTTCAACCCTTACACTGATCTAACTGAGCAAGTGTTCCCATTGGATGTCCAGTAGCTATTTGTTGCATGAATTTCAAAGCTCCATGATGAAGATGGCCCAATCACCTGTTCCATAATTTTCCCTCATCCCGGCTCACCACTTTTTCCGCCTTACCCATTATGGCAACTCAGCCTTCTACCTCCAGCTTGTAGAGATTATTAACTCAAATCCCTATCCTCTTGGCTTGACCCATTGTTTTATGTCACATGAAAGCTTTTCCATCGATGAAAACATCATCATAGCCTCTGTCCTCCAACATCGCGACTGAGACCAAGTTTTTCTTCAGACCTGGAACATGCATAACATCTTTCAATTGAAATGGTTTACCTGAATCCCTCTCAAAGGTAATGGTACCAATGTCAATCACACTGTATCGTCCATCGTCGCCCATCTCTATATGCATTTGGATATCTTTCTCCTCCAAGTCACTGAAAATCTCCTTATCTCCCGTAATGTGGAAGGAAGCACCACTATAAGAATACCACACCGATCCTATTGTGCTTAATACCAAGAATTTGATCAAAGATAAATCAAGTTAAAATTGTGAGGCAAGGGCCTCACCAGTTGCAGCTCCAGCAGCCTTCTTGTTCTTCTTTTTCTGTGGGCAGTTAGTGGCGAGATGCCCATGTTCATGACAGTGAAAACACTTCACCTTGGACAAATCCAGCTTCTTGCCTTTATACTTAGAGTTTGAATGGAATTTATTCGCCTTCCCTTTCCTTTCCTTGGAAGCCAAAGCACAATCCTCTTCATCATCATGCTTTGATGAAGAGCCATCTCTGGTGTTCCACCTGAACTCCTCCTGCACTAGATATGACCATAGTCATTCCCAATCCGGAAGTTTTTCCCATTCGTTGACAGATTCTTGATAACTGTGCCAACTCTTAGGAAGTCCCAAGAGAGCCAAACTCACCAAATCATCATCAACAACCGTGATTCCCACACTCCCCAATTCATCTCAACATTGGACAAACTTTGTGAGAGACTTAGAAATATTGTCACCCTTCTCCATCTTGATCTTTCTGAGTTTCTCCTTCAGCACCAATTTCCTATGGTCGCTTCTTCTTTAGAAAAGATCTATCAAAGCCTTCTTCATAGAAAATGGAGTGGCTTTCCAATGAAGGCTTGAGAAAATGTGGTCTCATACACCTTCAACCAGAATCCTTCTCGTCTTTGCTACTTTATTTTGCTAGGCATCAAGTAATGCAACATCCATCGAAGTGGGCTTAGGAACATCACTGTCGATGAATTACTTCAAGCCATTATCTTAGAGCACCGCCTCCATCATGTCCTTCTAGGAAATGTAGTTAGAGCTGCCCTCGAGTGCATACTCTAGCCGCAAGCCATTGAAATCCATTTCGATTTTTACTCAGCAGTCATACCAAGAAATTCTTTTAGCAAATTTGAATTGTTTCCACCAACAAACTCAACTATTGCTTCAAATTGCAATATTATTTTCTCCGGTACCATGTAGATAATTTAATATAATTATATATTACCCGGATTCTCCTGATCTAACAATTATATGCTATTTTTAAATACATAATCACTTCTACTAAAATCTTTGTAGAAATTTAATCACCAATTGCAAACACATGAAGAAAGATCAATCACACATAACACAGATGTTTTTACCGGGAAAGCATAAAGCTAAGAACCCCACTATCATATATCATGTATATATCATGGATCACGAAACAACCTCATACAAAACTCTAATGCAAGAGCTCTTAGTACAATGTACAATCATCTCACACTGTCATACAAAAATTGGCAAATACATGCGCCAATTTACTGTCTCCTGAGAGCTTGCCTCCACTGCGCAATACCTGTTGATCACAATCCCTGAATGAATGAGATCCTCCCTTGCCTTGACTGCACAATCCTCATTGGCATATCCAATGTGTGTGTGGTTGCATGAGTGCACCCACTAATGTCACAACTGATAGTCAAATTGTCCCTTTCACCTATCTCTCAACTGGTTCTCCACTAGATCTGACATGCATGTAGTTAACAATAGTAAATCTTCAGTTGCATGTGAGATCACTCCATGTGAATTAATTTAATATTTAATTCACTGATCTCTCACTAGTGTATCTTTAGTTACAACTAGCACAACTGAGTTTAACTCACTTAACTGAGTTAAACTACTTTACAACTCACATAAATAAACATCCAACTCTGTTACAACTTCGAATCACTCAGTTACAACTAAGTCCACTTGCATGTCCCACCAACCAACCTTAGAACTCAAAATTCCTTCAGCTAACTAGTTTTCCACTTCAGTTAACTAAAATCAAGTGCTTCAAGAGAACATATTAATATTTATTGTCCAATTATTATTAAGAGATAATAATAATCGACATGCATTCTATTTTTAGACACGCGATCTATAAATAGACTTAGGCATGCATCTAAAAATAGAACCTCATCTATAAATAGAATTTTCTCAACCATCTATAAATAGACTCCCACTATAAATAGAATTTTCTCACCATTCTAAAAATAGACACACCTAAAAATAGCCTGCGGACCCCACCTAGTGTAGGTGCTTAATTTTCACTAGGATCATCATCTTGTTGAATCTGAACAGTGTCATCCTTGAATGGTCCAGTTTTCTTGAAATCAATGGATCCACTTGGACAATACAAGGATGCACAATATATGGGTGAGTTATTTACTAAAATTATTGAAGATGTAGGTGTTGATTCTTGTGTGAAAATCATTATAGATAATGCACCTGTTTTCTAGGCTGCTGGCATGATTGTGGAAGCAAAATATCCAAAAATATTTTGGACACCTCGCATTTTCCATTCATTGAACTTAACACTGAAATATATTGCCTCTAATGTTCTTTTGAATGGAGGAATTATTGAGGATGCACGACATATCCGCAACTTTTTACAAAACCATACAAATTCCCTCACTATCTATTAGCCACCTATAAAAATTTGTCATGTCAAATGTTGGCTATATCTTTTTAGACTTCAAGAAACAATGTTGTGGCCAAATTGTGAGTTCTTAAAGTCTTATGAAGTTAACTAAGCCTTTAGTTAATCTTCACTGTTGTTTCCCTCATAATCCTGAAAAATCTGTTGTTTGCAAGGAGAAAAACTGCTTAAAAAACCCACTTTTCCCTTCATTTTACCCCTCCTTTCACTCATGAATAAACCCATTTTCATCCCCTGTTTCTTCATAAAAATCTTTCCATGAGCCTTCATTTAACCTTCAAAATCTTCCAAACACCCTTTAAAATCATTTGGTCTCCTTCCATTTGTTTTAAAAAACCTTCTTTCCTCTATGAGAACCCTCAATTTCCCTTAAAAACTTTGTTTTTAAGCCTAAAAACAATCTCTTTTCATTATAAAATTTTCTAGCCCCCAAGGGCTTAACTACCGTAACCCCCGCCTCATGAGACCTTAAGCCCCGCAACCGGGCGCTTAAAGGGTCTAAACCCCCATTGTAAACCTTCATTTCCTTGTTTTTCCTTTGTATTTCCATAAAACCCGTCTTTTCTTCGTATTTCAATAAAACCCGATAATTCAATGTCTAAATGAATATCTGCCGTAGATCTAAACTAATCAATGGCTAGAGGCTCATCACATCGCATGTCCACTTCGGTTCCTCCCTTTTCTTCATGTTCTTCAAAATTTGCGATCCGATCAAACCTCAGCTGTCAATCATTCCTCCGATCCGACGGTCAATCGACAATCGCATCGCAAATTCCCTTGGTTCTTTGCCCTTGGCCTCCTCCGATGCCATTCTTCCCGATTAAATCTTAGCCGTCGAATCCACAAGAACCGACAGCTAAGATCTCGTTGCAACTCCGCCCATAATTCTTCGTGTTTGTCCCTCCAATTAACTCTCAACCGTCGATTTGACTCTCAGATTTGATGGACAACGTTACATTGCATCGCAAAATTCCCTTTGTGTCTTCCCCTTTCCTCCTTTGATTTGCGATCCTGAGATTAGATCTGGGCCATCCATTCCAAAAATCTAACGGTCCAGATTAAACTCGACTTTCCTCTGTTTTTTTTTCATAAACCCAACAGTGTAATTCCTTGATGAAGATCCACCATTGATCTTTGCAGATCAACGACCCATATTGCACCCGATATCCGCTCGACCCCCTGCCTCATATTCCTTTCATTACCCTGAAATTAAATCTGAGCCGTCAATCGTTTAGATCCTACAGTCTATATTCAATCTAATAGGCCCAACTCCTTTGGGACCTATCTCCCCCATCGTTAGATCTTGACTGTCCATTCCTGAGATCCAACGGTCGGGATCTAAACCGCCTTGACCCTGCCCACCATTTTCCGCCCGCGCATCTTATCCCATCGCGCTCTCATTCCCACCGTCGGATCTCCCCGCCTTTCATCCGACGGTTGCTATCCCATATCATTTAATTTTTCACGATATGGGTGATATGGGTGATATTAAAAAGACACGTGTTGGCCAGAGAAGCATATCGCGTTAATGCCTAAAAATTACGCGATATGGGTGATATTAAAAAGACACGTGTTGGCCAAAGAAGCATATCGCGTTTTTTTTGAGAAATTTTGAAACCACTTTGGAGCAGCGTGAAACCAGAATTTTTTTCAGCTGAAACCACCTTTCCCCATCGCATTGCATTTTCTCATTTAAATCTCCGTCGTTCCTTCTTTTAATCCAACGGCCCAGATTTCATTAAGGCCCCCAGTCTTTTCTCCTTCGCTTATTCCCTTGGCCATCTCATCGACCGTTTCCCACCGTCGATCTCCGCAGATCAACGGTCTTGATTAAATTTTTCCCCCAATTCATTGCCCTCAATCATTCTTCCAAGCAATTTCATCAAGCGTCTCCGCCGTTGATTATTCTAATCAAATGGCCCACGTTTAACCTTTCCCCCATTCACTTACCTTTTCACCAATCCTCCAAACGACCTCATCAAAGGATCTCAACCGTAGATCTCTGTTAGTTGATCTAATCCAACAGCCCAAATCATTCCACGACCCCAAATTTCATTTAAGCCCATTTTCACTTCCGCCAAATATTTTTCCCTTTTTCACTACATTTTCCTCCATTCCACTATAACTTTTCCACTTCCGCAGTATAAAACTCCCGATTGATCTCAGCCGTTAATCAACCCAGATCAACGGCCCGGACTTAATCTGACCCCCATTCATCCAACCGACTCCCTTGTTGACCCCACCAAGAAATCACGACCGTTGGTTGATTTCATCCAACGGTCACGATTAAACCTAAACTCCAAAGCAGCCTTATTCTATTCCTTCATGGATTTTCTTAACTTTTCTATGTTTTTGCAGGTTTTAAAGGTTTCTCAACTGTTTGAAAAGAAAATCAAATGTTGGGGATGATGATCCCTCAGGCCACTATTCATGAATAATATCAATCTGCAGGGTTCGGAATTACGATTTATCCGTGGCTCATGAGCACTGGTAACATTATAAAACCCTCTACACACCTGCAAAAGCAATAAAAACACAGTGAACCTTAATCAGACAAAGAATATCAGTGTTAAAGGATAAAATCACGGTAGAGATGAAGGATTAAATATTTTAACACAGTTTTGAAGGATTAAGGCATAAATTTAACTATCAAAGGCCTAATCCACTTAGTTGAAGACAGTATGAAGACCAGAAGATAGAAATTAGGCCTAATAAAGCCAAAAACATAGGATTAAAGCAAATTAACAGTGTTTTAGGGAAAGACAAGCAGATCTATCAATCCGAGAAGCCTCCACTGCCACATTAGAGGCTAATTGAATCCTCTCCAGCCACCAAAAGCCACTTGTAGCCTCAAAGAAATCAAAGAAGGCATAGTTAACGTCTATTTCAAAGATATTTGCCTAAAGACAGCTGAACAGTTATTACAAATAAAAGGAACTTATTACAAACTATCAGCAGAGTTATTATAAAGATAAGAAACAGCCCTAAAGTCAATTTTCTCGTCCATTAAGCCTCATAAAGCAGAAACAAAGTTATGAAACAGAGTTATAGATAGTATGCATTCCTGCCTTATGCCTTGCGTGGTTTTCAAGGCTAGGAATTGCATTAACTGTAGAGTTAATGATATTTGAACCTTAGAAACTCTTCCACCTCCTCATTTTACTATAAAATCTCCTTGAGGAGCACATTGTAAAGGGTTGGTTGCTGGACTTTGATGTAATACATGTGCTTGAAATTTTCTACATGTAAATAATTTTCAGAGGCTGTTGAAGCTCTGTTTGTGATCAAAGAAGTTAGGCTGAGAAGAGAAGATGATTGTTGTACTGAAAAATTGGACTTGAAGTATGTAACTAGATTGACATCAATATACAAGTTGGTTTTTGGGATCTTGGTCTATATCATTGGTGAAGTACTTCTTAATGTGTTATTGTTTTCCTTTCACGTATGCCATTTTTTTCACTTTTCTTTGATAAAGAACAGCAAATATAGAGCTAGGATTTACTGTTAAAAGTACCCTACTCTCACTTATAAGCTTTATCTTTATGTTTTCCTCCAATTGTGCGTTTAAGAATGACTTAAGTTAAGTGTAAACATTATCAAGGAATGTTGGTTTGTCCCTGTCTTGATGTGAAAAACTTGAAAGGAAGTGCTTGAATGATATTTTCATTATATGCTAAGTAGAGTTGGACTAGGAAATTTTATGGTTTTCCCTGTCTTCTAGTTATTTCTCCAAAGGTTGTTTTGAAAGTTTCCCTAAGAGTATGCTGAAAGAAGGTTTAGATTTTAATGTATCTTTCTTGATCTTAAGCTGCACTTTGTTTTCTTATCTGTTTTCATCCCTTCTGAAAGTAGTCATGTGGATTGCTGGATTGTTTGTCTGATAAGTTAGCTTTAATAAAAGCTTATCCAAAGAAGTTTAAGGTTAGCCCTGTCTTTGGTTGGTTTCAAACAGTTGCTTAAAAGGATTTTCTTGTTTGGAAAGTTGATAAATCCTTGTTGAAATTATTGGCTTTTTCCACCCTCTCAGCACTTTTAATGTTCCATTCCATCATTTAATCTAAAGGATTTTTTTATATAGATGACTTTCCCCTTGGATCACTCTTGAAATTGTTGCATAATTAAACCCTTTTATGACTCCATAGCCCAATGGACTAAGTGTTGTTTCATATCTATCCTATCAGCTAAATATTTTTATGATTGTTCACATCTTCACCCCTTTGAAATTCTTTCATTTTTAGGACTTTCCACTCAATTAAAAATCATGCTCAACCATCCAAACAAATAAATAACCCTTGTTCTTAATAACTAGCCTAATATCATACCAAAAGCCTTAAAGATAAATCAATCTTTGCACTTATAAGAGAGATCCCTCTCTGGATTTAGGAGGGCTAGATCCTAGAATCCCAAAGTGGTTCATAATGTTGTCTCTGCAACTTTAGTCTTGCTAATCTGCTAAAATTACAGGGACCTAACATTTCTGATGACTTCACTGAGGATTTCTGAGTAAATTTCATCTTATATACCCTTAAGACCTCAAGAAAAACCCTTGATTCAAGAACATAGTTCAGTGCAGTATAAGTAATATCCCTCTTCAAGCACTACCAAGAAAATGGTAATTATGATAGAACTTATTTGAATCAGTGACAAACTAAGTAACCCTTAGGATTCTTATACAGTCTTATCAAACCTTGAAGGAATCAGCTAGCTAAGCCTTAAGAGTAAACTTCCTTTGTCTCATCACCCTGGCTAAGTGTTGAAACAGATTTAGGACACTCTTAGAACCCATAGGACTGAAAAAAACTCAGAAAACCCAAAAATATTTTAGATTGGTATTCAAATAAATCATGGTGGTGGAACCATAAAACATTTTACCTCCATAAGAGCTAAAAAATTTCCACTTTGCGACTCCACACTTTATAATTCCCAAAAGACCAAAATGACTCCACCGGTAGAAGACCTTGAACTGGTTGAACAGACTCAGTGACCTCTCTCTTGATTTAAAAACATGATTCCAAGGATACAACGAAGATATGCCCCAATGAGTAGAGATCATATCCCTGGGTTTCCACATAAGATGCCCCAGGTGAATTGGGATGATAACCTTCCTATTTTTCAGGGTGAAAAGTTTGATGACCCATTGTTACATCTTATCAAATTTCACATACATGTATGGAGGTCAAAGGTTGAATGGCATGAAGATTGCCTAATGAAAATGTTCATGTTAACATTAGAAGGAAAAGTTAGGGATTGGTATGAATGGTTGAATTCTAGTAGTTTGTTTTCTTTAAAGGACCTTGAACATGTGTTTTATGAGAACTATAAATAAAACACTACATCGTTATCATGGGGTGAAACACATTATGATCCATAAAAAAACATCACCCAACACATTATAGACAATGATGAAGATTTGGAAGTAATACATCCTGAAGACCTTTTAACAGCTATTCATGAGTTTAATATTCTATTAAAAACTTATAAGAATATAGATGAATCAGTTGAGGAAGAAATCAACCTAGAAATAAAGAACACTCCTCAAGATATCCATGACAACATAAATAATGGTTCATCATCCCTTATAAGAAAGGCTAATTTAAATATTGATGATCTAGAGCAGCCCATAATTTTTCCAAAACAAAAACAAACTCAACCTTTACAAGACCTAGATAATGAGCTAAACATGTATGATGATCAAGACTTTATAGAAGATAACGAGGAAGGTTGCCAAGGAATTCCTATATGTCTACCTACAACTTGTGTTTTATGGTTAAGAGATCTTTACAAACAAAATCAAAATTCTAATAGTGAGCAGTACTCTAAGGAAAAAAATAGCCACTTAGAAAACGTAGAATCTAATGTGCAAGGAGAATTAGCATATCTAGGGACTCTCCCTCTATGTTATAACGCATTCGGAGTTGCACAAGAAGAATGGCATCCTAATAATGTAGAAGAAACAACTCATGAATCTTGTATTCCAACTAACTATCCTAATAATCATGAAGAGTTGTTTAAAACAGAAGAAGATCAGGAAATAGTAGAAAACCCTCAAATTTTCCCTACAAGCACAAGAAAAGATCCCTTAGAAGAGGCTCAAAAAGACATCCAGCCTCAAAACCAGTTTACACAAGAGAAAGGAGACAGTTGTATTTATGTTTATATTGAAAGAGAAGTATCTCCTTTAACAGAAGAATAAATTGATCAAATACTAAACAAGAAACTACCCTCCAAACCTTCATTTAAACAAGACAACCATGAACATAGTACCTATTCCATAGAACAATCCAATGGCACTCAAGACAAAGAGGATAGTAAGGAAATTAATGATAATATTGGAACTAGTCCTCTTTGGAGTATGAATTTTGATAGGTCATGTACTAAAACTAGTGCAGGTGCAGGAATATGGCTTTACAATACAAGAAAAAATAATTCTGAAGCCCATTCATATAATTTGAGTTTTCAATGCACAACTGACATAGTAGAGTATGAGGCACTTCTTTTAGGGCTGCACTTATTGAATAAATCAGAAGCCCAGAAGATAACAGTTCATGGAAATGCAGAATTGGTCATTAGGCAAGTGAAAGAAGAATCCATGGTTAAACATCCTAGACTCAGAGCTTATAAGGATGATGCCATGTATTTGTTAAAATATTTTAAAGAATTCCAACTTATCCTTGTTCCTAAAGACCAAAACAGTTTTGCTAGAGGATTAGCCCTTGTTGCTAGTACATGTCTGAGACCTTGGGAGAGCAAAAAATATACAATTCAAGAAAAATTTAGACCAACTGTCCCAAACAATAAAAGATACTAGCAAGCCTTTGAGGGAGAAAAACAAATACAAGACTGTCCTACTGAGGATATACCATCTTTTCCAGAAGAAACTTCTCCCTTCACTAATGTCAATCTATCATTCAAAGAACCTGAATTTATATCAGAAGCAAGCATAGATTTAGAGAAAGAAGAATTTTCACTGCTTGCTGATTTGCAGGTTAAAGATCATGATGCTTCCAAGGAACATACTGAAGATATAATCCTCAAACCTGATACCTTGGAGGCAGACAATCTACCAATCATGGAGGGCTATAAATAAGAGAGTCTTCGTCTTTTCTTTGTTGATCCTTTGGAAGAGTGTGTGGAAGCCCAAACTGGCTCAAACTATCAAGCATGGATCCTTTGCAAAATCAAAATACATGAAAAGCAGTCACCTTCTGTGATAGCCTTGGTTTTGAAGATTAATCTTCAAAATGTACTATGGATACCCCTAACAAGCAGCTAGAGTTTCTTTTCCTTTTTGTCACTACTCAACTGGCTACATTGGCACTTTTGTATCATATAAGAATGTAAATATTCCAAGTTAGAATAGGTTAGATAGGAATGTCAATAAAGCTCAACCTTTGAGCATTTAGTTAGTTGTTGATTTCTATTTTGAAGGAAAATAAAAATACAAAAACAATAGAAAAAGAAAAGAGGGCAGATTGTAAAAAACAAGAAAGGTACAGCCCCATACCAAAAAAGAGAAACAAAATCTGAAAGTGTGCAAGCTCAAATGCCACTCCTAAAAAAACACACTCCTAGTTATTCATACAGCCTAATCATGTCTAATTAGTTTTCAATTTTCTGCTAATAGGTTAGTGAATTAGATCAGCCAAACAGCTCAATCTTGGCTTATCAGTTAGGTAGATTAGGATAGAAGAAAAAAGGTTCAAACAAGCTCAAATCTGAACCTATGAGTTTCAAAAAGATGAATGGCTCAAATAAGATCAAATCTTGAGCCAAAGATAGAAAAAAAACTGGTTCTAATATGCCCAAAACTTGAACCTAAGAACAAAGAGAGAACAGCTCAAACAAATTCAAAACAGAGCTGAAGAGAAGTGAAGGATATTCTTGAACTTTCAGATCTTAAGCCTTCACCATTTTGTTTTACTTTTCTGCAAATTTTAGTCTATGTGCAGCTTGTTTTTATGCCATAGACCAGCAACAAGTTAGAATGTTCAATCTTGACTTGTCTTCTTTTAAATTTCTGTTTTAGAAATTAGTGAATAAAAATCTGTCAGACAGTCTAAACTTGACAGATAGTAGTTAGCTAGAGAAGCTTATGAACTCAACTTCTTAATCTGAGTTCATGGAGAAATAAGGGTAGAAATAGACTAGTTTTATTCTTTCAAAAGAATAAAATGTTTGTAAAAAGAGTTTTCCAATCCAAATGCACTCTGAAAGAAGAGAAAATGTTAGATCATTAGGATTGGGTAGGTAGAAAGCTTTTTTTGATAGAATTCCATTTTTTTTAATGGCTTCTAACACTGTCAGAGCAAAATAAGATCGGCAAAGGAAAGAAATTTGCAGCCCAATGGATGAGGCATTGATTAGCTTCCAGAGAAGACAAGTTTGAAGTTCTTGACACCTTCAAGAAGGTGCCATCCCCATGTGGAGCCACTGTTAGCCACCTATAAAAAAAATTCATGTCAAATGGTGGCTAGATATTTTTAGACTTCAAGAAACAATGTTGTTGCCAAATTGTGTGTTCTTAAAGTCTTATGAAGTTAACTAAGCCTTTAGTTAATCTTCACTGTTGTTTCCCTCATAATCCTGAAAAATCTGCTGTTTGCAAGGAGAAAAATTTCTTAAAAAACCCACTTTTCCCTTCATTTTACCCCTCCTTTCACTCATGAATAAACCCATTTTCATCCCTTGTTTCGTCTTAAAAATCCTTCCATAAGCCTTCATTTAACCTTAAAAGTCTTCCAAACACCCTTTAAAATCATTTGGTCTCCTTCCATTTGTTTTAAAAAGCCTTCTTTCCTCTACCGGAACCCTCAATTTCCCTTAAAAACTTTGTTTTTAAGCCTAAAAATAGTCTCTTTTCATTATAAAATTTTCTAGCCCCTGAGGACTTAACTACCGTAACCCCTGCCTCATGAGACCTTAAGCCCCGCAACCGAGCGCTTAAAGGGTCTAAACCCCCATTGTAAACCTTCATTTCCTTGTTTTTCCTTTGTATTTCCATAAAACCCATCTTTTCTTCGTATTTCAATAAAACATGACAGTTCAATGTATAAATGAATATCAGTCATAGATCTAAACTCATCAATGGCCAAAGGCTCATCGCATCGCATGTCCGCTTTGGTTCCTCCCTTTTCTTCATGTCCTTCAAAATTTGCAATGCGATCAAACCTCAACCATCGATCATTCCTCCGATCCGACAATCAATCGACAATCGCATCGCAAATTCCCTTGGTTCTTTTCCCTTGGCCTCCTCCGATGCCATTCTTCCCGATAAAATCTTAGCCGTCAAATCCATAAGAACCGACGGCGAAGATCTCATCACAACTCCGCCCATAATTCTTCGCATTTTTCCCTCCTATTAACTCTCAACCATCGATCTGACTCCCAAATCCGACGAACAGCATTACATCGCATCGCAAAATTCCCTTTGTGTCTTCCCCTTTCCTCCTCCGATTTGCGATCCTGCGATTAGATCTGGGCCGTCCATTCCAAAAATATAATGGTCCAAATTAAACCCGACTTTCCTCTGTTGTTTTTTCATAAACCCGACAGTGTAATTCCTTGATGAAGATCCACTGTTGATCTTTGCAGATCAACATCCCACATTGCACCCGATATCCGCCCGACCCCCTGCCTCATATTCCTTTCATTACCCCGAAATTAAATCTGAGCCGTCAATCGTTTGGATCCTACAGTCTATATTCAAACTGATAGGCCCAACTCCTTTGGGACCTATCTCCCCCATCGATAGATCTCGACCATCCATTCCTGAGATCCAACGGTCGGGATCTAAACCTCCTTGACCCTGCCCACCATTTTCCACCCGCGCATCTTATCCCATCGCGCTCTCATTCCCATCGTCGAATCTCCCAGCCTTTCATCCGACAGTTGCTATCCCATATCGCGTAATTTTGCACCTAAACGTTAATGCCTAAAAATTATGCGATATGGGCAGTATTAAAAAGACACGTGTCGGCCAGAGAAGCATATCGCGTTTTTTTGAGAAATTTTGAAACCACTATGGAGCAGCGCGAAACTAGCAGTTTTTTCAACCAAAACCACCTTTCCCCATTGCATTACATTTTCTAATTTACATATCCGTCATTCGTTCTTTTAATACAACGGCCCAGGTTTCATTAAATCCCCCAGTATTTTCTCCTTCGCTTATTCCCTTGGCCATCTCATCGACCGTTTCCCACTGTCGATCTCCGCAGATCAACGATTTTGATTAAATTTTTCCCCCAATTCATCTCCCTCCATCATTCTTCCAAGCAATTTCATCGAAGGGTCTCCGTAATTGATTATTCTAATCAAATGACCCACGTTTAACCTTGCCCCCATTCACTTACCTTTTCACCCATCCTCCAAACGACCTCATCAAAGGATCTCAACCGTAGATCTCTGTTAGTTGATCTAATCCAACCGCCCAGATCATTCCACGACCCCAAATTTCATTTAAGCCCATTTTCACTTCTGCCAAATATTTTCCCTTTTTCACTACATTTTCCTCCATTCCACTATAAATTTTCCCCTTCTGCAGTATAAAACTCTTGATTTATCTCAGCCGTTGATCAACCCAGATCAACGGCCCAGACTTAATCTGACCCCCATTCATCCAACCAACTCCCCTATTGACCCCAGCAAGCAATCCCAACCGTTGGTTGATTTCATCCAACGGTCACGATTAAACCTAACCTCCAAAGCAGCCTTATCCTATTCCTTCACAGATTTTCTTAACTTTTTTGTGTTTTTGCAGGTTTTAAAGGTTTCTCAACTGTTTGAAAAGAAAATCAAAGGTGGGGGATGACGATCCCCCAGGCCACTATTCATGAAGAAGATCAATCTGCAGGGTTCAGAATTATGATTTATCCATGCCTCATGAGCACTGGTAACATTATAAAACTCTCTGCACACCTGAAAAAGCAATAAAAACACAGTGAACCTTAATCAGACAAAGAGTATCAGTGTTAAAGGATAAAATCACAGCAAAGATGAAGGATTAAAGGTTTTAACACAATTTTGAAGGATTAAGGCATAATTTTAACTATCAAAGGCCTAATCCACTCAGTTGAAGACAGTATGAAGACCAAAAGATAGAAATTAAGCCTAATAAAGCGTAAAACACGGGATTAAAGAAAATTAACAGTGTTTTAGGGAAATACAAGCATATCTATCAATCTGAGAAGCCTCCACTGCCACATCAGAGGCTAATTGAAGCCTCTCCGGCCACCAAAAGCCACCTATAGCCTCAAAGAAATCAAAGAAGGCATAGTTAATGTCTATTTCAAAGATATTTGCCTAAAGACAGCTGAACAGTTATTACAAATCAAAGGAACTTATTACAAACTGTCAGCAGAGTTATTATAAAGATAAGAAACAGCCCTGAAGTTAATTTTCTCATCCATTAAGCCTCATAAAGCAGAAACAGAGTTATGAAACAGAGTTATAGATAGTATGCATTCCTACCTTATGCCTTGCGTGATTTTCAAGGTTAGGAATTGCATTAACTGTAGAGTTAATGATATTTGAACCCTAGAAACTCTTCCACCTCCTCATTTTCCTATAAAATCTCCTTGAGGAGCACATTGTAAAGGGTTCGTTGTTGAACTTTGATGTAATACTTGTGCTCGAAATTTTCTACATGTAAATAGTTTTCAGAAGCTCTTGAAGCTCTGTTTGTGATCAAAGAAGTTAGGCTGAGAAGAGAAGATGATTTTTGTACTTAAACATTGGACTTGAATTATGTAACTGGATTGACATCAATATACAAGTTGGTTTTTTGGATCCTGGTCTATATCATTGGTGAAGTACTTCTTATTGTGTTATTGTTTTCCTTGCATGTATGCCATTTTTTTCACTTTTCTCTGATAAAGAACAGCAAATATAGAGCTAGGATTTACTGTTAAAAGTACCCTACTCTCACTGATAAGCTTTATCTTTATGTTTTCCTCCAATTGTGCGTTTAAGAATGACTTAAGTTAAGTGTAAACATTATCAAGGAATGTTGGTTTGTCCCTGTCTTGATGTGCAAAACTTGAAAGGAATTTCTTGAATGATATTTTCATTATATGCTAAGTAGAGTTGGACTAGGAAATTTTATGGTTTGCCCTGTCTTCTAGTTCTTTCTCCAAAGGTTGTTTTGAAAGTTTCCCTAAGAGTATGCTGAAAGCAGGTTTAGATTTTAATGTATCTTTCTTGATCTTAAGCTGCACTTTGTTTTCTTATATGTTTTCATCCCTTCTGAAAGTAGTCATGTGGATTGCTGGATTTTTTGTCCGATAAGTTAGATTTAATACAAGCTTGTCCAAAGAAGTTTAAGGTTAGCCCTATCTTTGGTTGGTTTCAAACAGTTTCTTAAAAGGATTTTCTTGTTTGGAAAGTTGATAAATCCTTGTTGAAATTATTGGCTTTTTCCACCCTCTCAGCACTTTTAATGTTCCATTCCATCATTTAATCTAAAGGATATTTTGATATAGATGACTTGCCCCTTGGATCACTCTTGAAATTTTTGCACAATTAAACCCTTTTATAACTCCATAGCCCAATGGAATAAGTGTTGTTTCATATCTATCCTATCAGCTAAATCTTGTTCTGATTATTCACATCTTCACCCCTTTGAAACTCTTTCATTTTTAGGACATTCCACTCAATTAAAAATCATGCTCAACCATCCAAACAAACAAAAAACCCTTGTTCTTAATAACTAGCCTAATATCATACCAAAAGCCTTAAATATAAATCAATATTTGCACTTATAAGAGAGATCCCTCTCTGGATTCAGGAGGGTTAGATCCTAGAATCCCAAAGTGGTTCATAATGTTGTATCTGCATCTTTAGTCTTGCCAATCTGCTAAAATTATAGGGACCTAACACTATATACAAGGATTACACCAATCTATCATTGTTGAATCTTGTGGATACATGTTTTGCCTCTTCATTCATCATGTCTAAGAGGTTGAGGGAGGTCAAGGACGCTCTTGGGGCCATGGTTATTTCATATTTTTGGTCTTTTTGGAGAAAGACGGATCAAGCAACCTCAAAGAAAATGAAGGACACAATGTTGGATGATGTCCTGTGGGAGAAGGTAGATCTACTTATTCAGATCATGGAGCTATCATTTCCTTGCTTCAATTTGCAGATACATACCAACCCATCCTATGAGAGGTTTATGAGGGATGGGATTCCATGATTGAGTCTGTGAGGACAACTATTTTACAGAGTCAGTGCCCAAAGTGTTGGGTATGTGTTATATTATTTTCACGACTAATCACGCGCCCATGGTGGATGGTCCGCGCCCATGGTTTTGTGCATGGTTTTGCACATGGTTTTGGGGTACGATGGTTTTCGGCACCTGGTATTTTTTATAGATCCGGTCAAGGGAACTACGGTTATATTATAATCCAAGGTTAATGGATTAGGGTTTATGTATGCTTCGGCATGTATATATATGTGTTGTAACACTAAAAGGAGTATAATGAAAAATCAAGCTGGTCGTTACGATTTGGGATCTAGGGGAAAATCTCTGTGTTTATCTGTTTTATGTTTTATGCTCTCGCTACTATTTATTTTCTATTATAAGATTCATGTGTAGATAATTTATGTTCAGGGTTAAAACCTACATTTGGTATCAGAGTTTTTTTGGCTTCAAGGGGACGCCTTTGCTACTGAGGGTTTTTTGCTCGGGCCTGAGGTAGACCCTATTCAGTGGGAGATCTGCGGGATCGATTCTTGCAGTGAAAGAAGATGGTGAGTGGCGGAAACATAGAGATCGAGAAATTTAATGGTCAGATTTTTGAGTTGTGGAAGCTCAAAATGGAGGATCTGCTGGTGGAAAAAGATCATTGGATCGTGGTAGATCCAGGTACTAAACCAACGGAAATGTTAGATGAAGACTGGAAGAAACTGGATCGGAAGGTTAAGAGAACAATACAGTTGTGTGTCTCAGATTCAGTATTGTTGAATGTATCTGGGGAAGCTACGGTGAAGAATTTTTGGGAAAAAATCGAGACTTTGTACCAATCTAAGTCTCTGGTGAATAAGTTGTTCCTGCGGAAAAAGCTGTATAACCTGAGGATGAAGGATGGATACTCGGTGACAGAGCATCTGAACACCTTCAATACTGTGATAAGTCAGTTGTCATATGTTGATATTAAAATCTCAGATGAAGATAAGTGCATCAGTCTGTTGTGTTCTCTACCAGACTCATGGGACAGTCTGGTTATTGCAATAGGTAGCAATACAACTACCTTGAATTTTGATGACATTGTCTCAACCTTGTTGTCAGAGGAAATGAGACGGAGAAATATGGAGGGCCAGAATGGAGATGCCTTATATGTACGAGGAAGGTCCCAAAATAGAAACAGGAATAAGGTTTCGAGTGGGAGATCTAAATCTCCTGGAAATTTTTTAAAGGTATGCTAGAAATGTGGAAAGGAAGGGCACTAAAAAAGGGAGTGCAGATCTAAAGCTCCTGAGAAAGGAAATGGATCTGATGATGCTCCTTCTGCAGAAGAAAAAACCACCTCGAATGAAGGTGGCGATGTGTATTTGGCTTCTTCTTCAAATACACATGTAGATCACGAGTCATGGTTGATTGACTCAGGTGCGAGTATGAGAAATATGATGGTGGTGATGTATTCCTAGGGGATGATAGGAAGGCCAGAATTTTCGAACGTGGAAAGGTCAAGCTGAAGCTGCAAGGTGGAAGGATTAGAACACTTCCTGGTGTTCTGTGTAATCCTACATTGGCCAGAAATCTAATTTCTATAAGAAAGATGGATGATGCAGGTGTAAAAACAGTGTTCGAGAAAGGTGCCTGCAAGATGGTTCAGGGAGCACTAGTATTAATGCGGGGAGTTTGGACTGGAACTCTGTACAAGCTACAAGGTAGCACTATTATTGATGGGTGTAATAGTTATACGGCTCCTAAAAGTGGAGCATAAAGCCTAGTTGTCTCTGGAGAAAAGACCATGCTATGGCATCAAAGGCTTGGACATATTGGAGAGAAGGGCCTTCGGATACTGCATAGAAATGGTATGGTAGAATGTATTTCTAATTGCTCTCTGGATTTCGATTTCTGTGAACATTGTGTATGTGGGAAGTAGAATCGGGTGAGTTTTCCTTCTGGTGCTAAGAGGGTGAACAAGATATTAGAACTTGTGCACAGTGATGTGTTTGGACCTATGTCAGTTCCATCACCGGGAAATTTTGTGTACTATGTTTCATTCATAGATGACTTCTCAAGGAATACATGGATATATTTCTTGAGGAATAAATCTAAAGTATTTGACAGATTTAAAGAATTTAAGGCTCTGTTGGAAAACCAGATAGAGAAGAAGATAAAGGCGCTGAGGACAGAGAATGGTGGAGAGTTCTGCAAGAAGGAATTTGAAGAGTTATGTAAGAAGTGTGGTATAGCACGGCAGAAGACTACTCCATACACACCTTAGCAAAATGGAGTTACAGAAAGAATTGATATAACACTGATGGAAAAGGCAAGAAGCATGCTCAGTGGTACCGGGTTAGGACAAGAATTCTGGGCAGAGGCAGTGGAGACTGCATGCTATCTGGTTAACAGATCACCTTCATCAGTGTTGGAGGATAAGACTCCACATGAGGTATGGACTGGTAAGAAACCCTCTTTTTCACATCTAAGGGTATTTGGATGTGATGCATATGTACATGTTCCAAAGGAGAAAAGGACCAAGTTGGATAATAAATCTGAAAGGTGCATCTTTAATGGGTATAAGGATGGTTTAAAAGGTTACAAGCTTTGGAACCCGGAAACAAGGAAGGTTGTGTACAGTCGAGATGTGGTGTTTAGAGAGGTGAAAGATGTTGTTAAACATGAATTCATACCAAAGGAACTTGAGAAGATAGAGTTTGAGCTAAAGGAGTATGAATCAGACTCTACAGCAGAAGAAGATTCAGAAGAGGAAGAGCCACATGTTAGCTCCATGTAGTCAGCAAGATTGGAAAAAGTCCGACCGCAGGGAGAACATCGTTTCAAACACTTTGGGATTCTAGGATCTAGCCCTCCTGAATATAGAGAGGGATCTCTCTAATAAGTTGCAAAGATGGATTTGTCTTTGAAATTTTATGGTAATGATGTTAGGCTAGTTATGAAGGCCAAGGGTTTTGTTTGTTTTTGGATGGTTGAGCATGATTATTATTTGAGGTGGAAAGTCTTAAATGAAAATAGTTTCAAAGGTGAGAAGTTGCAAGCAATCAGAACAAGTTTTGGCCAAAAACATAGATAATTGCAGATTTTAGTCCATTGGGCTATGGAGTCATAATAGGGTTTAACTGAAACAACAAGAGCTAAGAGTGGTCCATGGGGCAAGTCATCTATGTCTAAGGATCTCTCTAAAGTTTGATTTATGGAATGAAATGGTACAACAAGAAGGGGAATTTAAACAAATGAAGAACAAAGAGCAGCCCAGGATCTAGTAAGTACTTTGAAACTAGCCAACCTTTGAAAAACACTTAAGAAAGACATAAAATCAATCCAGGATCTAGTAAGTACTTCGAAACTAGCCAACCTTTGATACACTTTCAATAGAAAACACTTAAAGACAGGGGGGGAACTTGAAGGCAATTGTTGGAGTAGAAACTAGCGGGCCGGGCTCACCACAAATCCTCTCCTAGCTCTGCTTTACTTGGTAACTTTCAAGACAAACACAAAGATAACAAAGAATGGTCTAAAATCTGGTAATTACTTCGAAACTAGCCAACTTTTAACATATTCCAAGGGAAACTTTCAGACAGTCTTTTGGGATAAAACTAGGACCAGGGCACACCATATCTTCCTTAGTTCATCTCTACTTGACATGAAATGAAAATAACATTCAATAACAATATTAAGCTGAGACAGGAGGACGAGGGAACGCCAACATTCCTACTGCTTAAACTGAATTACATCATTCCTAAATAACACAATTTGGAAGAAAACATACAGATAAAGATTTTTAGTCAGGGAAGGGTACTGATATACAGTAGGTCCTAACTCTATGCATGTTGTTCTTTATAAGAGAAGATGAACAAAGTGAAAACAGAAGTAAAATAACAATTCATAATAAGAAATAACATCACCGTCGACATAGACCAGGATCTCATAAATCAGCTTGTATTGATGCTCCAAACCAGTTACAGCTTTAAGTCCAATGCTTTAGTTTAGCAATCATCTACACTTGCCAAACTAACTTATCTATCACAAGCAGAGCTCCAAGAGCCAGTGAACACTATTTACAAGTACAAGTCTCAAGCTCAAGTATATTTCAAAGTTCAGCAACCAACATTTTCTCATCCTCTATAGGAATATTTATAGAAGGAATGAGGAGGTGGGAGAGGATAAAAGATCTCCCAGGGCATTTAATACAGACTGAAGGCTTCTCGGCCTTTGAGGGGCTCGATGAAGAAGCTTACATATGTGTCTTCTGTATTAAATGTTTTACATTAAGATTTAAGCTCAGTGGGAGATTTTGTTGACTTTTAGGCTCTGTTTCAAGATGTAATAACTCTGCTGATATTTTTTGCATTAAGTTCCCTTAGCAGAATTAAATCTTTGGCTGCGTTGAGGACAATATCTTCATTTGATCAATAACTTTGGCCTCTTTTTGAATGCTTTGAGGCACATGTGGCTTTGTGGTAGCTGAGAGGAATAAATTTGCCTCTGATGTGGCAGTGGAGGCCTTTCTATCTGATAAACACTTACGATTTTCTTTAACTGTGTTTTAATTTGGAGGATTAGGCTTTTGATAATCAATCTTAGCCATAATCCCCAAACTGTCTTCAATCTTTTGTTCTGCTATGTTTTGTCTTCGACACTGATACTCTTTTAATTTGATTTAAATAACACTATGTCTTGTTGATGTGCAGGCCGCGGAGGGCTCATATGGCATCAATGCCTCATGAAACATTGACGAGACGTGGAGTTTGAGCCCTACGAATGGTTCCCTTTGATGAATCAAAGGCACGGGAATCGTCATTCCCAGCCTTCGGATTTTCTTTTAATATAATGGAAAACCATTGAAACCTACAAAATACGAAACTTATATTATAAAATCCTGCATTATTGGGTAAATTTCTTCAGAGGGCGTGGGAAGAGAGCAGGGTCGTTGGATGGCATCATCCAACGGTTGGGATTCATTAGAGGCGGTCAAAAGGAGAGTGGAGGAGGAGAATAAGTCAGATCCATTGATCGCTCGAAGATTGACGATGGGGGTCAGTCGAAAAACATAAAATGGAAAGGCCCTTTATAATGAAATAGAAGAAAAATGTGGAGGAAAAGGTTTAAAACCTTTTCTTTGGAGGAAAAATGGTTAAAAATAGAGGTGGGAGCTCGGGATGATCGTGGGCCATCGAATGAGACTGGCCCACGAGATCAACGGCGGTGATTGTGCATTGAAAACCTTTGGCAAGGGTGGAGGGCGATATGTAATGAAGGTTTAAATCCGAACCGTTGATCTGCAAAGATCAACGGTGGAGGGCGCGCGCGAAAATGAACAAGGGAAAAGAGGGAAAGTGGTTTCGGAGGGCAAACAGTTGTTTTCGTGTGGCGAAAGGGCGGGGAGGCGGTTTTTCCTTTTGGAATGCGATATGTGTCCCCGCCCGACACGTGGCCTCAGAAAACCACCCATATCACGTAATTTTTAAGAATTATCTTCCATGCTCGAAGTTGCGCGACTCGGGATGTGGGTCGTCGGATCAAGGGTCTCAGATCTGACGGTGGAAAAGTGAATGCGATACGAGGTAGATGCGCGGGCGGTAGCCGGGTGGGTGGTTTCATTCTGGGCCACTAGATCTGAGATGGACGACTGAGATTAGCTCTGAAGGGAGGCAAGACCCACAGGAGTCGGGCTCAGCGGGGTTAATATGAGTTTTCGGATAGAAAAGATCAACGACGGAGATTATATCTGAGGGTTAAATGGAAAAAATACAATGGCGGAAGATGGGTTAATGAGGGTCGTTGATCTACAGAGATTCAACAATCAGGATTTGGCCTAAAACATTATAGCGGGGGGCGCATGAATTTGAACCAAGCTTAGGAAATGCGATCTGGACCGTCCGATCTGGACACGTGGACAGTCCATATGCAATCAAGGGCAAGGCATCAGCGGGGAAAATAACTTGTAATGCGCCGATGCGATTGAGCGCTGGCCATTGATCTGAGGATCAGATCAACGGTGGGGAGTGAATTAGAGGGATGGCCAATCAGGGGTGAAGAAATATTTTATGCGCTTGGTGAAAACTCGCGATACGATTATGCGTTGATCGTTGATCAACTTTAGATCAATGGTCAATATTGTTTCAACTTATGCACCGGTGGAAACCCTTTGAAACACATGAAGCCCAAAATTTTTTAATATAATACAAATTTTTTATGCGTCGGGGCGGGTTTTAAATATATGAAAGGGATAGGCGCCCGATTGCGGGGCCATGGGATGTATGGAATATGATGGGCCCGGGGCTTATCCATATGAGGGCTAACCAAAATCGGAGGTCAGGCTCGGGCTTTTCAATCTAACCATTCAGAATCCTTCGATGCAATTAAGCGCCTTGGGACTTTAACCTTTGGTCCTAGGCATGAGTTATATGAATGAAGTGGAGGGTGCGGAGTTTAATATGACGGGCTAATCACATCGGAAGTTTTGATGCATTCTTTTCGATCTACCCATTTTTACATTAAAAAACATAACTCCGGCGCATTTAGACCAAAACTTTGGGTAAAAGGGTTTTTTGGATTTACAAAGGAAAAAATGAATTATGAATGAATATTTATAATTTTATAGTGCCCGACTACGGGCACAAGGGTTTATGAAGCGATAATATGATCAGAGGATATGAAACGGAGGGCTAATTGCAATCGAAAAACTTTATGAGGCAAAAAGACTTGCGCGCTGCGTTTTGTTCTAATGCAATAAGCACTTGGATGGCTAGCACTTGGTTCCAGCACCAAGGCGTATGGAGGGGAAGTGGTTAGGACTTAGCCCAAGGGGGCTTAAGTCTTTATAAAAAAATATGTATTTTTCATGAAATTTTTCAAGTTTTTCAATGGATTTGGGGGTTTTGACAGAGTTCAAAAAGGAGTTTTAAACTCTGTAAAAGGATTTTATGAAAGGGGAAAAGGGGAAAATGAGAAAATAGAGGATTTTCATGAGAATGAAAGGGGTAGAAAATGATGTTATTTTTGAAGTGGAAAGAGGGGAAAATGGTGTTTGCAGTAGTATTTTCTCTCATGGAATCAGCAGAATTTCTGATTTCTAAATGGAAACAGTAGTGATTGAAACAAGGGCATGATGTCTTCAAGAGTCTTCAAGAGATAACACTTTTTAGCTGTAAAATTTGTTCCTTGAAGACTCCAAAAATGTTTTAGCCACCATTTGATATGACAAATTTTATAGGTGGCTAACACCACAAACTCCAGCTATGAGAAGACTGGCTCGGAAATAGAAGCTATTCGTAAAGGTATAGTCCATCTACTTTCTGTTCAAATTTTTCTTTAACTATAACTGATGATGATCCCAGAACCATTAGGGAGGCAGTAGATTCAGAGGATGGAAAACTCTGGAAGGAGGCCATGGTTGATGAAATGGCATCCTTGCATAAAAATGAGGCATGGGATCTGGTGGAGTTGTCGGCTGGAAGGAAGCCCATCGGGAGAAAATGGGTGTTTAAGAAGAAGATGAACGTAGAAGGAAAGGTGGAGAAATACAAATCTCGATTGGTAGAAAAAGGTTATTCCCATGTGTCAGGAATTGATTTTGGTGATATTTTTTCTCCTGTTGCCAAAGTTACTTCTATTATATTACTTTTATCTGTTGTTGCTGCATTTGATTTTGAGGTAGAAAATATGGATGTGAAGACAACATTTATTCACGGGGATCTGGAAGAGGAGATCTACATGAAACAACCTGAAGGCTTTATGGTGAAGGGGAAGAAAGAACTGGTATGCAGGTTAAAGAAGTCTCTGTATGGGTTAAAATAGTCACCAAGGATGTGGTATCAAAAATTTGATACCTATATACGGGGACTTGGCTTCACCAGAAGCAAGGAGGATCACTGTGTTTATTTTAAATTAATTGGTGATCGTGTTATTTATTTGGTCTTGTATGTGGATTATATGTTGTTGATTGGAAATGATAAAGAAATTATCCAAGATTTGAAGACCCAACTGTTCTCCAAATTTGACATGAAGGACCTTGGTGCTGCAAATTATATTTTGGGCATGGAAATTAAGAGAGATCGAACAAAGAGGAAGCTCTAGTTAAACCTGAGGAAGTATGTCGACACTATATTGTAGAGGTTCAATATGCAGGATAGTAAACCAGTGAATGTTCTGATTCCTGTAGGTACAAATTTGTCTGTTGAACAGTGTCCTAAGGCACAAGAAGAAGAGGAGGATATGTCCCATGTTCCATATGCAAGTGCAGTGGGTAGCCTGATGTATGAAATGGTATGTACTAGACGTACATTGCACATGTAGTGGGAGTTTTAAGAAGGTTTATGTCAAACCCAGGGAAGGATCATTGGACAGCAATGTAGCAGGTTTTCAAATATTTGTGTGGCACTAGTGATTATGGCTTGTGCTACCAAGGGAGACTAGGATTGGAAAGAGTGTTGGACATTCGTGGTTTTGTTGATGTAGACTGGGTTGGAGATCTGGACCAAATAATATCTACAAGTGGGTATGTGTTTAGCCTATTTGGAGGCGCAATCAGTTGGATGAGTAAAACATAGTCTGTAGTCGCTCTTTCAACTACAGAGGCAGAATACATAGCAGCCACTCATGCAAGCAAGGAACTAGTTTGGTTGCAGAGATTGTGTTCAAGTATGGGGTTGGTACAACAAGCTATAAGGATAGACTGTGATAGCAAAAGTGAAATTTTCTTTGCTAAGAACCCTGCTTATCATTAAAAGACAAAGCACATTTATGTTCAATATCACTTTGTTAGAGATATGGTTGAGGCTAAAAGGGTGTTGCTGGTAAAGGTGGACACTTTGAAGAATGTTGCGATGTATTGAAGAAGTCTCAGAGCACTGTGTTCTCTTGGTGTAGAGAAAAATGGGTGTTGAAGGATTGGCCCAATGACTGCTCTTCCCGTGTTTCCCTATAGAAAGAAAACAACAAGTGGGAGAATGTTGGGTATGTGTTATATTCTACTCACTTAATCACGGGGCGGTAATATCGCCCCCTGCGTTGGGCACACCTGGTCATGGGGCAGATTCCCCCTGTCGAGGTCCGAGGCAGCCCCCCGACGAAAATTTTTTGGTCCTTAATTTCCCATGGACGGTCCGCGCCCATGGTTTTGTGCATGGTTTTTCACATGGTTTTAGGGTACGATGGTTTTCGGCCCCTGGTATTTTTTATAGATCCGGTCAAGGGAACTACGGTTATGTTATAATCCAGGGTTAATGGATTAGGGTTTATGTATGCTTCGGCACGTATATATATGTGTTGTAACACTAAAAGGAATATAATGAAAAATCAAGCTGGTCGTCCTGATTTGGGATCCAAGGGAAAATCTCTGTGTTTATCTATTTTATGTTTTATGCTCTTGCTATTGTTTACTTTCTGTTATAAGATTTGTGTGTAGATAATTTTTGTTCAGGGTTAAAACCTACACAGAGTATGAGACATCAGCAGAGGCCTTCTTCACCAACATACAGGATATTATTGTCAATCAATGGGACAAGAATTACACACCTTTACATTTTTTGGCTCACTCCTTGAACCCAAAATATTACATCCATGAGTGGTTGAATGGTGGACCTTCCCACAGATTCCCTCCTCACGTGAATGGTGAAATCTCACAAGGGAGGAAAGATGCATTCAGAAAGATTTTTTAGGATAGGGCATCCCTTGATGAGGTGGAGGATGCCTTTCCAGAATTTTCCACTGGTATTGGGTGATTTGCAGGCTATGATGTGATTCAAGACAGGGGGATAATAAGCCCTATTCTTGGTGGGAAAATGATGGGGAAAAAATCCCTCCTCTACTAAATTTAGCCATGAGGCTCCTCTCTCAGGTGACTTCATCCTCTTGTTGTGAGAGGAATTGGAGAACATATCAGAATTTGTATAGTGTGAAGAAGAGTAGGCTTGAGAAGTCCAGGGTAGAGACAATAGTGTATGTGCACACCAACCTTCGTCTCATCTACAGGTAGAGGGAGGATTGGTTGAAGGGAAAGAAAAATATGTGGGATTTATTTCATGATGATATGGGTCTGGACAATAGTGTCAAGTTTCCATTGGAAAACTTGGATCTCAATGCGCTAGTGCTAGAGACTGTCACATTTGATGATGTTGATACGGTAGAGGCATCATCCTCCACACCAGCAGATGCATGTATGACAGATGAGGAGGATGCAGCAGAGGAGAGTAGTGGTGAGCATGATGATCAGGATGAGGATAGTGATATTGATTATGATGATGAGGGTTGATGACTCATTAAGGCGTGTAGTCTTGTAGACTTGTATATTGTAGTTGTTTTGTATTTTCTATTTCTATTTGCCATTGGCAATGTACTACCTGTTGAACCCTTGGTTAAACTGAGAGGGAGGGGTGAATCAGTTTAACACATACATGGACTTTTAAAACTTTTTTCTTAAAACTTATTTACACCTTTACTTCGCAATCAACTTAATATGTGAGCAATATTTATTAGTGAAAAACAAGTATCAAACAGATTTTTTAATGTAACAACAGTCTTAATATGTGAGCAACAAGTATTAAGCAGATTAGCTAAATCACATCAACACATGCACAGAGACACCAAATATAAATGGAAACCCATAAAGGGATAAAACCACATCTTATTATTGTTGTGATGCAAAGGAAAGCTCCAACTCCCTCTCACCACTGATTTTATGTAGGCACCAACCTACAGGAGGCTCCTACCTCAATTCTACAAGCTATAACTTGCAAGGAACCTCCAACTCCCATTAATTTTTTGTAGGCACCCACCTACAGGAGGCTCCAAAATCAGTCAGCTACAACAGACATTTTATCAAGCTACAACTTGATGTGGAAGCACCAACTCCCATCTATTTTCTGCAGGCACCAACCTACAGGAGGCTCCAACCTCAGTCAGCTACAACTGACATTTTATCAAGCTACAACTTGATGTGGAAGCACCCACTCCCATCTATTTTCTGCAGGCACAAACCTACAGGAGGCTCCTACCTTAGTCAGCTAAAACTGACATCTATCAAGCTACAACTTGATAGGGAAGCTCAACTTCCTTACTCTTTCAAAAGAGAAACACTTGCTGATTTACCTTGGATATCAGCTCTATTATGTTCCATCTGCTCTGTTGTTCTTCAATTCTCATATTTGCCCAGTATCATCTCTACATCTTCTCAGATTCTCTATCAGCGTTTCCTTCTTCTCTGCTCAGCTCCTCCTTCTTCTCTGCCTCACTGCTTCATTTCTGCATTCTCTTCACTCACTCTCTAACCCTCTTATGCATATCAAGATGATATTCCTTATAGAAATTTATTGATGACTGTTTGTTTTCCTCTAGGAATTCGAAATGGATGGTCATACCCCTTGGTCTTCTGCCTCCTCATTTCTTTTCAGCTCACTCAGAAAAATATAGCTGTAGGTTCTAATTTTAATATTACAGTGCGATTTTGTTTTCTTCCGGAGACTTGCCAATGCATCACAAACAATAAAAAACAATTACAACATTCACATTTTTGGTTACATAAATACAATTTTACTTAGCCCATATTCTGGCTTTTGACTTTGCTGGCTTTTCCTTTTCTGTTGTTGTTAGATAACTGTCCTGCCTTCTTCTGCTCACTGTCTTCTACATATTTTCCAGTTTTATGTGCTTGTACACCTTTTAAATTCATTCCTGTGCATATTCCTGTTCACAGTGATTGTGTGTCTACTGTATATATATATATATATATATAGTTGTCTTACAATATATATATATAACTGCTAACTTTAAATCTGGGCAAATTCCAATGCTTTGGTTCCCTTCACTGGCAGTTTAAGTAACTGAATGCGGATGCTTTAATATCGCCATGGTCATAAATCCAATATATATGCTCTCTATCCAATTTCAAGCAATTAATGTTCCTTCTCGGCATTATTATTTTGATATTTGAACCTTAGAAACCATAACCCAAATGGTTGGTCTATTCTCCAATACTATGCACAATCTGGGCAACTCACCATAATCTCGATTGACAATTTCAATACTGTGCAGAACCGGTTATAAACCCTCAAGCATATACGATGTTCTTTTTAATAAAACTCAGCCAATGTTCGTGTCAATTTTAGAAGCTTTTCCCAATCCTCATTATTAATATCGATTTTACAATTTCACCATATGAGGACCTACTCTTAAGAGTATTCAGATTAATTACTCGAATTTCCTTTAACCCAAAATACCAGCCATCAAACATATAATAAACCTTGTAATTTATTACTGGTCTACTGTTATAAAACTCTGCGGAGACTTACTTTCTAATTGCACTATGGTTATAACCCATCGCACTTTATATTAAATCCAACGCTCTGTTTTAAACACATAACCGTATAATAAATCTTCGCTCTGAACCCCAACTGCAATGAATCTACACCGTCGATCATTGTCGATATGATCCGAGCTCTTTTGTTAAACTTCGGGCAAGTCCAGCGTGCGATCACCGTTCGATGGCCTCTTCCCAAATCAACGGCTCATCACAATATCGCTCGACGTCTTGGTACGAACTATAACGTGCGATGGCACACTTTAGACGGTGGTTTTCCTATTTCGCTCGGGGACACGCGTCGAGCTTTCTATGGAATCGCTCGCAACTCCTCTAATACCGCTCTTCGTATAAGGGTGGTGCGATGAATACCAGAAACCACCGTTACTGTTCACAGCGCTCGTTCTGGGTTCCGCTTATTTACACAAGGTTCCGTCCGAATCTCCACGCGAATTTTGATTATTCCTCCGATTTTTTTTCTCCGTTGATGTTAAGGATAACTTCACTACCATCTCCAACCATTAACACAACAACGCATTTATACGGCAGACAAAGTATTTCTAATTCTTGAAAGAGTATTACTAACTCTTTCAACAAAACTTTGTTTCGACCCGATCTAGATTCACTGTTAGATCAATGATCGTAACAGTCCATGCAGGATCCACTCTATAATTGAATATTAGTCCTTTGTAAAAGCCACCTTAAATCTCTTGAACTTGTTTATTATGTCAATTGAATACGAGTGCTTTGTTCAAAACTGGGGATAATTTCAAACATAATTCAAACAGTGAATGCCAACTGATTCAAAGCATATCCAATCTCATTGCATACCATATGGTTCAAAGATGGAATTTAACTCAGAGATCGAGTTCTTCTATTTACATGCAGACTTACATGGATTTATTTTATCAACAAACCCTTGGTCTAAGTACTGTGTATGGGACAACATTATATACACTAGTTACAGAGTCTCCCATAGATACACATGAATTTCTAACTCTAGTCCTTTTCAAGATTAATACTAACCCTGCACTAAATCATAAATTCCTCCACAATATAATCTGCAAACTGTATTAAACCCCTAATTCATAAATAAAACTCCGTATTACACTCCTTCAGGCCCTTTCAACTCCACGGCTCTGTCTCTAATTCCTTTGTTGCTTCTGCTTCAATTCCTCTGTTTCTTCTGCTGCCTCTCTGTCCCTTGAATGATGTTTTAGGTGCTCCTCCTTTTTCATCTCCTTTGCCATCAATGACAACATTTCCAACTGTCTCCCCCTTTGGCATTGATGGCAACATAATTCCTCTGCTTGCCTTTTAAAAGTCCCTTTTTGTTTTTCCTCCCCCTTTGACATCAATGGCAAAGGGTTGCTCATTTCCTAGTTTTCTTTCTGCATTTCCTCTCTCTGAGTTATGTTTAGGCCCTCTTCTGCTAACTTTGATACCATGCTGTTCTAGACTGATGTACAAGACTTGTTGAGAGAACACTTTGGGGATTATTGGACTTGAATATACACTGTAAATTGGTACAATCCAAAGTACAGTCTCCTTTCACTAGTATAAGGCTAAAAGTGAGGATAATGACACTTCATAGAACACATTGTACCAACTTTATCTAATCAGGGATGCATCACTGGATTAACCTAAAATACTGAGAATGCTTCAAATATACTTCAGTCTCTATTTGATGTAGTGTGCCAATACATTTCTGTTGGGGCAGATTGTGGATAGAATATGTCTTCTTCTGCAATACTCATTGTGAGATTAGGCAATATCTTTCAATATGAGAGGCCAAATGACTTTTACTGCTTTCACACTATATTTTCAAAATAAACCTTTCAATGTAATGGTCAGTTTCACTTATCAACCATGCAGATTTATTAATGACATAATGGAGTATGTATGCCAATAATCTATCTCTCTTTAAAGATGGATTACTAACAAATCCCTTGTGCTGAAGTAGGATTTAGATGATTTTAAAAAATTTTGAGCTTCAGATGGTAATCACAGCTAGTCCTTTATTCTTCAGATACTTTGACTGTTCTATCAGAATGAACTTCCACAAAAACATATTCAAGATGATTAATTTAAAACTCAGCAAATAGACTTCACACAGTTTTGTAACTGATCTTTTAAAAAAGAGGCCTTGAAGATATACATGTACCAACTTCAGGAAGGCATGCAATTATATATATAGAAGAAGATATTGCTTCAGTGCTCAATATACTACTTCAAGTGTAAGTAAGATAATGTTATTTTTGCTCTGCTACTGACCTTTTCATGATGAGTGTAGATAATACTGGGAATATTACCTTGAGGTTCTTTTGCCATAGTTCTTTGATCCTGTGGACTTGTATCATACTACTGCTCCACTGATAATGCTTGGTAATCTATTGATAAGCATGCTTCTTGTTCCTAAACACCAATTGATATTACTTTGAAAAACCATGCAGAGGTTTCACTTCATCTTACACATTTTCCCATAATTAAGACATACTTCATAAATTCTATTATTGAGCTCTCCACTGTTTTCAACAAAAATCATCAATATATTGAATCTGATATTGGCCTCATTAATATTTTTCTTTTTCTGTCATTTTGTTTAGAGGAAGTCATAACATTTTCTTTTCTAGGACTGCTCCAGAACCATTGCTGCTTTACAAACAATTCAACTATTTTAACATAGTGATCTTAGGGAAGACATCTTCAATTTCTTTCCTAGGAATCTTCATGGGCAGATCACTCAGAAATTTATTACTCACTTAACTCCATTTTTCCAAGTGGACCTTTTGAAATATGTAATGAACTGATGATAGGCACTTTTCTAACTCATCCTTCTTAATGTGATACATTGTTAATTCTAGCAATAGGAGGTATAGTGCGATCATCACTTTAATGTGCTAAAGTATTCTTAGCTTATATGTTCATTGCTAAGGTTTCCTCTATCATCATAGCTTCTTGCTCTCTTCTCTTCTTCCATCAATCTGTCAGCTCCTTAATACTTCAGATGATCTTCTTTCTCTATAGTTCTCTTTTAGAGGAATTCCATTTTTCTTCTTGATCTCATAGCTGTTCTCATTTCATGGAGCTCTTCTTAGACTGCTTTCATGGGGTCTATATATGAACTGCTCTCCCCCTGGTATATTGCTTCATATTTGTCACTGGATGGATTTTTTCTTTGCTTCCTAGAGCGGCTCCCCCTGAGACTATGGAGGATTCATTATGTTATTGAGCTAATAGGCTCCCCATTTCTCTTTTCCTTCCATACTTTATTGGGGTTCTTCATAATGTTTGCACTTCTTTTAAATTCATAGTTTTGTTTGATTTGCTTTGTTTCCATCATCTGTCTAGAGTTTTTTAGTATATATAGCAGTTTACAGTCCTTTTCTTTGTGGCCAAGCTTGAGGCATACATAACATCTTATTTTGTCAAAGTACATTTGAGCTGATGTATAATAATTTGTTCCTCTTCTTGAATACATTTTACAATCAACAATTTTATGTCCAAAATTATTGCATGCATAACAATAGCCATGGAAATGATTTGTGTACCTGGTGAAATATTGTCTTGTCCATTTGCTTGCTTGAGGGATTCCTCTCTTTTGCTGCATCCTTTGCTGGTTGGACTGGATTGGCTTTGTCTTACAATATGCTGCATTATGTCCTAGTTTATGACAAGAGAAACATGTGCTATTTTTCATAGGAGGGAGGAACCTCCTTTGACATCTTCCGAATTTGTTCATTTCATCTTAGGAGCATGTGAGCCTTTAGCAGCTGATTGTTTCATCCTCTTGTTCTCTGTTCTTTCATGTTGCTGCTTGATTCTGTTTGTTTCTTTACAAATCTTGTTCTTGCTGGCTTCTTCTTCTGTGGGAATCTTCTGAGCTGCTTCATTTTCTTTTACAGCTTTTACAAAGATGATTTTCTTGTTATCTTCTACCTTGGGCTTACTGGTTTCTCCTTCATATCCTATTCCAGCCTTTATGAGAGGAGATCTTTGAGATTTTAGAATCTCTTCCAACTGTCCAGAGCTTTTTATCTTATGAGTATTCATTAATAAGTCTCTTTGGGCTTTTTCTAAATTCTTTCTCAGACTCACTACTTCTTCTTCCAATCTTTCACATTCAAGTCTTTTCTCTCTCATTTGTTCCAGCAGAGTGTCTTCTACTTTGTTTGCTTCTTCAATTTGTGTCTTCAAGCCAATCATTTCTTTCTTATCTTCATATTCTCTCTCATCACATATTTGCACCAATGTCTTAAGGTCTTTGTTTTCATTCTTTAGTCTTTCTATTTCATTCAAGGCTGTGTCTAGTTTGGCTTTTTCTTCAGCTGCAACTTCTTCATGGCTCTTACTACCATTCACACTAGCAGGTACCTCATTTGATTGAACATCTTCTTTTTGACATGAATTTTTCTTCTTCTTAATTCTCTTATCCTTCTTTTCAGTGCAGTCCTTAGTGTCTACTCCATGTATGAAGTGCAATCTATCCCAGATTTCTTTTGCAGAGGTTAAATCCATTATCAACTCAAGGTCCTTGATATGAATATTGTTATATATCACACATTTTTCCTTGGCATTCCTCTATTTTTCTTTCACCATGGGGGATTCTGCGCAGTAACCATCACAAACAAGCTTCCATACCTCAGGTTCATCAGCCGTTAAACCTGTATTAACCTTATCTCTCCATTCAGGAAAGTTTGTTGTATTTAGCACAAGTACATTTTGATAGTCCATGACTCAACTAGATCTCCTTCAAGCTATTAAGCTTACACCAAAGCAACTTGGCTCTGATACCAATTGTTGAACCCTTGGTTAAACTAAGGGGGGGGGGGGGGTGAATCAATTTAACACATACATGGACTTTTAAAACTTTTCTCTTAAAACTTATTTACACCTTTACTTCACAATCAACTTAATATGTGAGCAATCTTTATTAGTGAACAGCAAGTATCAAAAAGATTTGTTAATGTAACAACAGTCTTAATATGTGAGCAACAAGTATTAAGCAGATTAGCTAAATCACATCAACACATGCACAGAGACACCAAATATAAGTGCAAACCCATAAAGGGAGAAAACCACATCTTATTATTGTTGTGATGCAAAGGCAAGATCCAACTCCCTCTCACCACTGATTTTCTGTAGGCACCAACCTACAGGAGGCTCCTACCTCAATTCTGCAAGCTATAACTTGCAAGGAACCTCCAACTCCCATTAATTTTCTGCAGGCACCCACCTACAGGAGGCTCCAACCTCAGTCAGCTACAACTAACATTTTATCAAGCTACAACTTGATGTGGAAGCACCAACTCCCATCTATTTTCTACAGGCACCAACCTACAGGAGGCTCCAACCTCAGTCAGCTACAACTGACATTTTATCAAGCTACAACTTGATGTGGAAGCACCAACTCCCATCTATTTTTTGCAGGCACCAACCTAAAGGAGGCTCCTACCTCAGTCAGCTACAATTGAAATCTATCAAGCTACAACTTGATAGGGAAGCTCCAACTTCCTTACTCTTTCAAAAAGGAACAGTTGCTGATTTACCTTGGATATCAACTCTGTTCTGTTCCATCTGCTTTGTTGCTCATCTATTCTCATATCTGCCCTGTATCATCTCTGCATCTTTTCAGATTCTCTATCAGCTTCTCCTTCTTCTCTGCTCAGATCCTCCTTCTCCTCTGCTTCACTTCTTCATTTCTACATTCTCTTCACTCACTCTCTAATCCTCTAACTCTCTTATGCATATCAAGATGATATTACTTATATAAATTTCTTAATGACTGTTTGTTTTCCTCTAGGAATTCGAAATGGATGGTCATACCCCTTGGTCTTCTGCCTCCTCATTTCTTTTCATCTCACTCAGAAAAATATAACTATAGGTACTAATTTTAATATTACAGTGGCATTTTTTTTTCTTCCGGAGACTTGCCAATGCATCACAAACAATAAAAAACCAATTACAACATTCACATTTTTTGTTACATAAAGACAATTTTACTTAGCCCATATTCTGGCTTTGCCTTTTTTGCTTTGCCTTTTTCTTCTTGTTAGATAAGCATTACTGCCCTTCTTAACTCAAGCATCTTCTCCACATTTTCCGGTTTTATGTCTTTTGGTACACCTGTCAAGTTCATTCCTGTGCATATTCCTGTTCACCGTGATTGTGTGTATGTTGTATACATATACCTGCGTTACAATATATATAACTGCTGACTTTAAATTTGGGCAAATTCCAACACTTTGGTTTCCTTTACTAGCAGTTTAAATAACTGAATGCGGAGGCTTTAATATCGCCATGGTTATAAACCCAATATATGTCCTCTATGCAAGGTTCTCTCCTTCTATTATTTCAAGCAATTAATGTTCTTTCTCGGCATTATTATTTTGATATTGAATTATTAAAACCATAACCCAAATGGTTGGTCTATTCTCCAATACTATGCACAATCTGGGCAACTCACCATAATCTCGATTGACAATTTCAATACTGTGCAGAACTGGTTATAAACCCTCAAGCATATACGATGTTCTTTTTAATAAAACTCAGCCAATGTTCGTGTCAATTTTAGAAGCTTTTCCAAATCCTCATTATTAATATCGATTTTACAATTTCACCATATGAGGACCTACTCTTAAGAGTATTCAGATTAATTACTCGAATTTCCTTTAACCCAAAATACCAGCCATCAAACATATAATAAACCTTGTAATTTATTACTGGTCTACTGTTATAAAACTCTGCGGAGGCTTACTTTCTAATTGCACTATGGTTATAACCCATCACATTTTATATTAAATCCAACACTCTGTTTAAACACATAACTGTATAATAAATCTTGGCTCCAGACCCCACCTGCAATGAATCTACACCATCGATCGTTGTCGATATGATCCGGGCTCTTTTGTTAAACTTCGAGCAAGTCCAGCGTGCGATCACCGTTCAATGGCCCCTTCCCAAATCAACGGCTCATCACAATATCGCTCGATGTCTTGGTATGAAATATAACGTGCGATGGTGCACTATAGACGGTGGTTTTCCTATTTCGCTCGGGGACACGCGTCGAGCTTTCTATGGAATCGCTCGCAACTCCTCTAATACCGCTCTTCGTATAAGGGTGGTGCGATGAATACCAGAAACCACCGTTACTGTTCACAGCGCTCGTTCTGTGTTCCGCTTATTTACACAAGGTTTCGTCCAAATATCCACGCAAATTTTGATTATTCCTCCGGTTTGTTTTCTCTGTTGATGTTAAGGATAACTTCACTACCATCGCCAACCATTAACACAACAGTGCATTTATACGGCAGACAAATTATTTCTAATTCTTGAAAGAGTATTACTAACTCTTTCAACAAAACCTTGTTTCGACCCGATCTGGATTCACTGTTCGATCAATGATCATAACAGTCCATGCAGGATCCACTCTATAACTGAATATTATTCCTTTGTAAAATCCACCTTAAATCTCTTGAACTTGTTTATTATGTCAATTGAATACGAGTGCTCTGTTCAAAACTGGGGATAATTTCAAACATAATTCAAACAATGAATGCCAAATGATTCAAAGCATATCCAATCTCATTGCATACCATATGGTTCAAAGATGGAATTTAACTCAGAGATCGAGTTCTTCTATTTACATGCAAACTTACATGGATTTATTTTATCAACAAACCCCCGTTCTAAGTATTGTGTATGAGACAACATTATACACACCAGTTACAGAGTCTCCCATATATACACATTAATTTCTAACTCTGGTCCTTTTCAAGATTAATACTAACCCTGCACTAAATCATCAATTCCTCCACCATATAATCTGCAAACTGTATTAAACCCCTAATTCATAAATAAACCTCTGTATTACACTCCTTCAGGCCCTTTCAACTCCACTGCTCTGTCTCTAATTCCTTTGTTGCTTCTGCTTCAACTCCTCTGTTTCTTCTGCTGCCTCTCTGTCCCTTGAATGATATTTCAGGTGCTCCTCCTTTGCCATCAATGACAACATTTCCAACAGTCTCCCCATTTGGCATTGATGGCAACATACTTCCTTTGCTTTCCTTTTAAAAGCCCCTTTTTGTTTTTCCTCCCCCTTTGACATCAATGGCAAAGGGTTTCTCATTTCCTAAATTTCTTTCTACATTTCCTCTCTCTGAGTTATGTTTAGGCCCTCTTCTACTGACTTTGATACCATGCTGCTCCAGACTGATGTACAAGACTTGTTGAGAGAACACTTTGGGGATTATTGGACTTGAATATACACTGTAAATTTTTACAATCGAAAGTACAGTCTCCTTTCACTAGTATAAGGCTAAAAGTGAGGATAATGTCACTTCATAGAACACATTGTACTAGCTTTATCTAATCAGGGATGCATCACTGGATCAACCTAAAATACTAAGAATGCTTCAAATATACTTCAGTCTCTATCTGATGTAGTGTGCCAATACATTTCTGTTGGGGCAGATTTTGGATAGAATATGTCTTCTTCTGCAATACTCACTGTGATATTAGGAAATATCTTTCAATATGAAAGGCCAAATGACTTTTACTGCTTGTACACTGTATTTTCAAAATAAACCCTTCAATGTACTGGTCAGTTTCACTTATCAACCATGCATATTTATTAATGACATCATGGAGTACTATGTCAATAATCAATCTCTCTTTAAAGATGGATTGCCAGCAAATCCCTTGTGCTGAAGTAGGATTTAGATGATTTTAAAAACTTTTGAGCTTCAAATGGTAATCACAGCTAGTCCTTTATTCTTCAGATACTTTGACTGTTCTATTAGAATGAACTTCCACAAAAACATATTCAATATGTTTAATTTAAAACTCAGCAAACAGACTTCACACAGTTTTGTAACTGATCTTTTAAAAAAGAGGCCTTGAATATATACATGTACCAACTTCAGGAAGGCATGCAATTATATATATAGAAGAAGATATTGCTTCAGTGCTCAATATACTACTTCAAGTGTAAGTAAGATAATGTTATTTTTGCTCTGCTTCTGACCTTTTCATGCTAAATGCAGATAATACTGGGAATATTACCTTGAGGTTCTTTTTCCATAGTTCTTTGATCCTGTGGACCTGTATCATACTGCTGCTCCACTGATAATTCTTGGTAATCTGTTGATAAGCATGCTTCTTGTTCCTAAACACCAATTGATATTACTTTGAAAAACCATGCAGAGGTTTCACTTCAGCTTGCACATTTACCCATAATTAAGACATCCTTCATAAATTCTATTATTGAGCTCTCCATTGTTTTCAACAACAATCATCAATATACTGAATCTGATCTTGGCCTCATTAATCTTTTTCTTTTTCTGTCATTTTGTTCAGAGGAAGTCATAGCATTTTCTTTTCTAGGACTGCTCTAGAACCATTTCTGCTTTATAAACAATTCAACTGTTCTAACATAGTGATCTTAGGGAAGACATCTTCAATTTCTTTCCTAGGACTCTTCATGGGCAGATCACTCAGAAATTTATTACTCACTTAACTGCATTTTCCCAAGTGGACCTTTTGAAAGATGTAATGAACTGATGATAGGCACTTTTCTTACTCATCCTTCTTAATGTGATACATTGTTAATTCTAGCAGTAGGAGGTATAGTGTGATCAACACTTTAATGTGCTAAAGTATTCTTAGCTTATATGTTCATTGCTAAGGTTTCCTCTATCATCATAGCTTCTTGCTCTCTTCTCTTCTTCCATCAATCTGTCGGCTCCTTAATACTTCATATGATCTTCTTTCTCTATAGTTCTCTTTTAAAGGAATTCCCTTTTTCTTCCTGATCTCATATTTGTTCTCATTTCATGGAGCTCTTCTTAGACTACTTTCATGGGGTCTATATATGAACTGCTCTCCCCCTGGGATGTTGCTTCATATTTATCACTGGATGGATTTTTTCTTTGCTTCCTAGAGTAGCTCCTCCTGATACTATGGAGGATTCATTATGTTATTGAGATAATAGGCTCCCCATTTCTCTTTTCCTTCCATGCTTTATTTGGGTTCTTCATAATGTCTGCACTTCTTTTAAATTCATAGTTTTGTTTGATTTGCTTTGTTTCCATCATCTGTCTAGAGTTCTTTAGTATATATGGCAGTTTACAGTCCTTTGCTTTGTGGCCAAGCTTGAGGCATACATAACATCTTATTTTTCCAAAGTACATTTGAGCTGATGTATAATAATTTGTTCCTCTTCTTGAATACATTTTACAATCAACAATTTTATGTCCAAAATTATTGCATGCATAACAATAGCCATGGAAATGATTTGTGTACCTGGTGAAAGATTGTCTTGTCCATTTTCTTGCTTGAGGGATTCCTCTCTTTTGCTGCATCCTTTGCTGGTTGGACTGGATTGGATTTGTCTTACAATATGCTGCATTATGTCCTAGTTTGTGACAAGAGAAACATGTGCTATTTTTCATAGGAGGGAGGAACCTCCTTTGACATATTCCAAATTTTTTCATTTCATCTTTGGGAGCATGTGAGCCTTTAGCAGCTGATTGTTTCATCCTCTTGTTCTCTATTATTTCATGTTGCTGCTTGATTCTGTTTGTTTCTTTACAAATATTGTTCTTGCTGGCTTCTTCTTCTGTGGGAATCTTCTGAGCTGCTTCATTTTCTTTTACATCTTTTACAAAGATGATTTTCTTGTTATCTTCTACCTTGGGCTTACTGGTTTCTCCTTCATATCCTATTGCGGCCTTTATGAGAAGAGATCTTTGAGCTTTTAAAATCTGGTCCAACTGTCCAAAGATTTTTATCTTAGGAGTATTCATTAATAAGTCTCTTTGGGATTTTTCTAAATTCTTTCTCAGACTCACTACTTCTTCTTCCAATATTTCAAATTCAAGTATTTTCTCTCTCATTTGTTCCAGCAGAGTGTCTTCTACTTTGTTTGCTTCTTCAAGCTGTGTCTTCAAGCCAATAATTTCTTTCTTATCTTCATATTCTCTCTCATCACATATTTGCACCAATGTCTTAAGGTATTTGTTTTCATTCTTTAGTCTTTCTATTTCATTCAAGGTTGTGTCTAGTTTGGCTTTTTCTTCAGCTGCAACTTCTTCATGGCTCTTACTACCATTCACACTAGCATGTACCTCATTTGATTGAACATCTTCTTTTTGACATGAATTTTTCTTCTTCTTAATTCTCTTATCCTTATTGTCAGTGCAGTCCTTAGTGTCTACTCCATGTATGAAGTGAAATCTATCTGATTCTTTTGGTAGTGAGACCCCAATTCATTATCAGCTCAGGGTCATAATGAATGTTTTATTCATCACATTTGCCTTAAAAACATTCTGTAGTATTCTTTCCATAGTGGGGATGTAGCAAATAACCATCTCTAGTATTTATTTTATAATTCATAGTGTGTGTCATGCTATCTCCATTGAATGAAGTTTGTTACTTTGTTTGTACATACAGTGTTAAAATAAACTAGGATCCTTCCAGCTATCAAACTTTTTAAGTGGCTTTTTTATGATACCTGGTGTGACCTTAATTCAGCTGGAGGAGAAGACAGAATCAAATTTGTCATGACTTCATTTTCTCTTAAAACCATTTTGCCACAGCATACTAAATAAATATGTGAGCAATAAACATATTGAGTGAGTATGGTATCAATGATTTGTTAATGTAACAGCAGTCTTAATATGTGAGCAACAAGTATTAAGCAGATTAGATAAATCACATCAACACATGCACGGAGACACCAGATATAAGTGGAAACCCATAAAGGGAGAAAACCACATCTTATTATTGTTGTGATGCAAAGGCAAGCTCCAACTCCCTCTCACCACTAATTTTATGTAGGCACCAACCCACAGGAGGCTCCTACCTCAATTCTGCAAGCTATAACTTGCAAGGAACCTCCAACTCCCATTAATTTTCTGCAGGCACCCACCTACAGGAGGCTCCAACCTTAGTCAGCTACAACTGAAATTTTATCAAGCTACTGTTGAGCCCCAAGATTGTTCTTTCTTCCATCAAACTTCACTCCATTTTCTTTTGTCCATTGTTATCCTAGGCTCAAATGATCAATGAAATTAGTTAAAATTACTTTAAGAATGAATATCATGGCTAACTTGCTAAGTTTTGTGATTTTTTCATTGTAATGTATTTTGAACTGAAACTAGCTACAGAATGCAGACATTCCGTAGCTAGTCGCCAATTCTGCAGTTGTCTTCAAGTTCAAGCATGTTCCAGGTGTCCTCTCAGGAAAAGCCACACATGGGTATATTCCACATCATGTCCTCAACGTTTGTTGCTCACCATGAAGAATGAACGGAATTCTGGACATGGTTTTGTACGTGGGAAATCACACAAGGAGGCAGACTCCTAATAGGACAAGGACAGTCCAGATGTCCTTTGTCACTTTACGCTGCCATCTTTAGAGTTCTAGTACGATTTTGATATGAAAAGACAATGATTCCCGTATTATCTCAAGTTTTGTTATGAAGATTTGTTATAAATGTACTCGAGAAACCAAGAGACAAGTTCTAGATTTTGATTAGATTTCATGGATTGACTGCTATATTTCTGAAGACCGAGAATACTCTGTTTTAAGTTATTTTCCTTTAATGAAGAAGACAACATTTCTCTGAACGCGTTGAGTGGATCATGAGTTAGATTTTGTGCTACTCTGGTGGTAGAGGGCCCCTGCCTCCTGAGCGGCTTTACTTTTGCAATTTAGATAAGTATCTTAGTTTGTTTTCAAATCTTTGAAGTTTGTGTTCATAGTTAATTTCATTAGTCATTATAGCTATACTTGTTCTAAGAAACTCTTCCAAAAAATCATTATAATGAATGAGAAATGGCTGTAGTGTTATAGATTTTATTTGCAATTCCTTTCATTCATTATCACAGTTGAACTTACTCTAGTAAACTCTTCCAAGAAATCATTATGATGACTAAGGCATGACTGTGATACTGTAAGATTTATTTGCTTGTTTTCACTAAGTAGCATAGTTGATCTTACTCTTAAAAAGCTCTTCCAAAACATCATAATAACGAGTAGGAAATAGTTGTGATATCTTAGTTTTTAATTGTACTTGTTTTCAGTTTTCATGTTTGTATTCAAATGCATTGAATTGTACAGCCAGGATTGTTCTAACAAGCTCTTCCAAAATACCATTCATGATGAACAAAATAGGCTGTAGAATCCCATAGATTAATTACATGATAACTTAGTTAGGGCACTCCGGAGGCAAATTGCATTTAATTCATGCTCTGTTATTTCATTTCAAGTTTGATAATGGCTTGTTAGTTTAGCACTATTTACTATAGACTAGTAGCACTCTAGTTCAGTTCTAGCTTAGCTCACTGTATTTACATTCCACGTTTGGTTGCCATCCATTGCATATTAAATTGCATTAGTTGTTAAACTTAAATACCACGGCCTTCATTATTTACAAAACTTCTTTTGTTCTAAACCTATATTAACTCATAATCATCTAGACAGAAGATAGTATCAGTATAAGGCCTGAAGTAATTTTGTAACCTTTTTACCATTTCACAAACAAGCCTTTCCTCAAAATACTATTATAAAAGGAAATCTATAACTTTTGAGTGAGGTTTAGTGGTGTTAAACTAAATTGCAGAACAGAATTAGGAGCTAGTTTTAGAGTAGAGATCTTATGATGTTACAAATGTTCTTTTCCAAATATGTTTCAAAAAATCTTTAATCATGGATAAAATGTTGTATCATTATAAGTTGATTGTTTAATTTCTTAGTTAGGAGAATTTTTTACACTTAGTTGCCCATTTCTCAAGCTCTTCCAAAATATCTTTAATGAAAGAATTGGACAAGTTAAGTTCATGTTGTGATTTATTTTCTTGAAGTCATTATCAAGCTTTGTACTTTGCTAAGTCATAGTTAGGTTTGGTTTTGTCTCAGTATTTGCATTTGTCATTTGTCATCAACAAATTAGGCTTCACTCTGTTTTTAACTAGTAGCTTCTTTCCACCAGTGTTTAGTTCTTTCCCTTGTGAGCATAAAACCATAAAAAGACCAAAAAAATCATAAAACACTAAACACAACGCAGTAAGAAACAAACACCTAGGCACATACAGTGCACCTCACTTCAGCAGTTTACCAACCCTGGTTGACAATTAAACGAACTCAATTTAGGAGACTAGGTTGAGCACAAACAGCTACAACTTGATGTGGAAGCACCAACTCCCATCTATTTTCTGCAGGCACCAACCTACAAGAGGCTCCAACCTCAGTCAGCTACAACTGACATTTTATCAAGCTACAACTTGATGTGGAAGCACCAACTCCCATCTATTTTCTGCAGGCACCAACCTATAGGGGGCTCCTACCTCAGTCAGCTACAACTGACATCTATCCAGCTACAAATTGATAGGGAAGCTCCAACTTCCTTACTCTTTCAAAAGAGAAAAACTTGCTGATTTACCTTGGATATCAGCTCTGTTATGTTCCATCTGCTCTAATGTTCTTCAATTCTCGTATCTGCCCAATATCATCTCTGCATCTTCTCAGACTCTATCAGCTTCTCCTTCTTCTCTGCTCAGCTCCTCCTTCTTCTCTGCCTCACTGCTTCATTTCTGCATTCTCTTCACTCACTCTCTAACCCTCTTATGCATATCAATACGATATTACGTATAGAAATTTCTTGATGACTGTTTGTTTTCCTCTAGGAATTCGAAATGGATGGTCATACCCCTTGGTCTTCTGCCTCCTCATTTATTTTTAGCTCACTCAGAAAAATATAACTGTAGGTACTAATTTTAATATTACAGTGGGATTTTGTTTTCTTCTGGAGACTTTCCAATGCATCACAAACAATAAAAAACAATTACAACATTCACATTTTTGGTTACATAAAGACAATTTTACTTAGCCCATATTCTGGCTTTTGACTTTGCTGGCTTTGCCTTTTCTATTGCTGTTAGATAACTGTTCTTCCTTCTTCTGCTCACTGTCTTCTGCATATTTTCCATTTTTATGTGCTTGTACACCTGTTAAATTCATTCCTGTGCATATTCCTATTCACAGTGATTGTGTGTCTGTTGTATATATATATAGCTGTCTTACAATATATATATAACTGTTGACTTTAAATCTGGGAAAATTCCAATGCTTTGGTTCCCTTCACTGGCAGTTTAAGTAACTGAATGCGGATGCTTTAATATCGCCATGGTCATAAATCCAATATATATGCTCTCTATCAAATTTCAAGCAATTAATGTTCCTTCTCGGCATTATTATTTTGATATTCGAACCTTAGAAACCATAACCCAAATGGTTGGTCTATTCTCCAATACTATGCACAATCTGGGCAACTCACCATAATCTCGATTGACAATTTCAATACTGTGCAGAACCGGTTATAAACCCTCAAGCATATACGATGTTCTTTTTAATAAAACTCAGCCAATGTTCGTGTCAATTTTAGAAGCTTTTCCCAATACTCATTATTAATATCAATTTTACAATTTCACCATATGAGGACCTACTCTTAAGAGTATTCAGATTAATTACTCGAATTTCCTTTAACCCAAAATACCAGCCATCAAACATATAATAAACCTTGTAATTTATTACTGGTCTACTATTATAAAACTCTGCGGAGGCTTACTTTCTAATTGCACTATGGTTATAACCCATCGCACTTTATATTAAATCCAACGCTCTGTTTTAAACACATAACCGTATAATAAATCTTGGCTTCGGACCCCACCTGCAATGAATCTGCACCGTCGATCGTTGTCAATATGATCCGGGCTCTTTTGTTAAACTTCGAGCAAGTCCAGCATGTGATCACCGTTCGATGGCCCCTTCCCAAATCAACGGCTCATCACAATATCACTCGACGTCTTAGTACGAACTATAATGTGCGATGGCGCACTTTAGACGGTGGTTTTCCTATTTCGCTCGGGGACACGCGTCGAGCTTTCTATGGAATCACTCGCAACTCCTCTAATACCGCTCTTCGTATAAGGGTGGTGCGATGAATACCAAAAACCACCATTATTGTTCACAGCGCTCATTCTGGGTTTCGCTTATTTACACAAGGTTCCGTCTGAATATCCACGCAAATTTTGATTATTCCTCCAGTTTTTTTTCTCCGTTGATGTTAAGGATAACTTCACTACCATCACAAACCATTAACACAACAACACATTTATACGGCAGACAAAGTATTTCTAATTCTTGAAAGAGTATTACTAACTCTTTCAACAAAACCTTGTTTCGACCCGATCTGGATTCACTGTTCGATCAATGATCGTAACAGTCCATGCAGGATCCACTCTATAACTGAATATTAGTCCTTTGTAAAAGCCACCTTAAATCTCTTGAACTTGTTTATTATGTCAATTGAATACGAGTGCTCTGTTCAAAACTGGGGATAATTTCAAACATAATTCAAACAGTGAATGCCAACTGATTCAAAGCATATCCAATCTCATTGCATACCATATGGTTCAAAAATGGAATTTAACTCAAAGATCGAGTTCTTCTATTTACAGTTAGACTTACATGGATTTATTTTATCAACAAACCCCTTTTCTAAGTACTGTGTATGGGACAACATTATACACACCAGTTACAGAGTCTCCCATAGATACACATGAATTTCTAACTCTGGTCCTTTTCAAGATTAATACTAACCCTGCACTAAATCATCAATTCCTCCACCATATAATCTGCAAACTGTATTAAACCCCTAATTCATAAATAAACCTCTGTATTACACTCCTTCAGGCCCTTTCAACTCCACTTCTCTGTCACTAATTCCTTTGTTGCTTTTGCTTCAATTCCTTTGTTTCTTATGTTGCCTCTCTGTCCCTTGAATGATGTTTTAGGTGCTCCTCCTTTGTCATCTCCTTTGCCATCAATGACAACATTTCCAACACTACCTAGAGCCTAGAGGCTAGTACTTATGTAACACATTTTGATTTTGATGACTTAATGAGAAAACTAAAGTATCTTGTCTTTTTGAGTTTCTCTTATTGGATCATTGATGAATGTGTCTATTACTAATAATTTGTAAATTTGTAATATGTATGATTGTATGATGTATCAATGTATCAATGTATCATGTATGAGTATCTTAAATCTATGTTTGAATCAATAAATTTGTATGAATTTGTGTAAGAAATATCTAATTTTTAATATATATATATATATATATATACTTTAATAAAATAATATATAACGTGTCTGGACGTGTCATGTTCCGAGGGTCACCGTGTTTCGAATCCGACACTCGAAATCTGCGTGTCCATCGCATCTCGTGTCCCCATGTCAGGTGACTTAGCTGAGGAGGAAATAATAGACCAACTGCAGATGTGACCACGCAGGCTCCAAGGTTGTCACTTCCTTTGCCTTCAATAGAAGGTGGTGTTGGTGTAGGCCTTGATGTCAGAGTCCTAAACAAATTGGCAGAAACCATCTTAGCAATCTCCTCCATTGTTGTTTCATTGAGCCTGCCACTACCTGAAATGATGTAATCCATAAGGTCCAGCAAGTTTTGGTGTTTAATTTCTTTCTCTCGCGTTTTTGTAGGGGTCGATGAAATAAAAAATAACAGAACATAGGCTCAATTTTTTGATGAGAAAAATTTCTCTGTCAGAGCTAGGCACATCCCTGAAAAAGGGCAGAGGTTCATAGTTGTTACCAAAATATTTTGAGCTTGCATTACTAAAAACAGAATCAAGGGAAAATTTATTCCCACAATTGTAAAGGATGGCATTCGAAGAAGTCCCCACTCTTACATCACTACTATTATTTTGGTGGTCAAATTTAGATTGTTTGCGAGGAAGTATGCCCAATGTTTTATTTATCATAGATGTTATTCCTTTAGGCCAAGAAATAATTGTATCTGCACAATGTTGTCATTCCCTTTCGCATTTATTCTTTCCAGTAAGTTTTTCCCATGATTTAGCCATAAATCTAGAAGAAATTTTAGAACGATAGAGGTTCCTGTAGGTCACGGAACATATGAATGGGACAGTCCAAATTTTCCAGCGCCACTCTTTTATAGATATTTGATGCTCTGTTTTCTCCTCTGTATCAGACTACATATTATATTTTTCTATCCTTTTTTGAATAGTTTGTCAGATATTTGACATTTTGATGTAAATATTTAGGTCACGAAGGTTAGCTGTTGATTTTTATTTACTTTCAGATTGGACTTATTATGAATATATCAATATATATATCATTTCTCCTCCCAGGTTGTGTGGATAGAACAATTTTGATGTTTGGTCTCAGGGTATTTTTTATCACAAACAGATTACTTTGGAGGTTGTACTACTCATGCCTTTGGCCATTGAAAAATGGTTTTTTTGGTTTAACTAAACTAGAAATGGAACTAAAACTTCTAGATTCTCTATTTATAACCCTGATTAACGTAAATAAGATGGAATTTTGATGCAAACGAATAAATTACTCATGATATAAGCAATCGCCAAAGAAGAAACCCTAACCACCGCAAAAGAGACCTTGACGCTCCTCGTTCTGTGTTTTTCCAGGGCCGAGTATATAAAAATTATCCCCACCCCACCAAGAAAGAACATAAACCCCGATGATATCCCTTCCAAAATATATTGCCTATTCACTCTTCCGGAGAGGAAGACCATCGGTTTTATGTTGTTGTGACATGATCTTGCATGCTGCTAATGTCTGGTGGCTCGACAGTGACATTGTAGATTAAGCCGGAGACCACCAAGAAATAGGTGGCCAAGAGAAGGGAGAAGACATTCATGGTTGAGTGAAGCGAAAAGGAGGGCACCGTCATGTGCATTCAGGGTACTCTTAGAGCACTGTAAGGAAGATTCGGGATGAGAAGCAAGGGATCCATTGAAGATGACGATGATAATTCTTCGCTTGATGATGCCGAGCTCTGGTGATGAACATTCACAGACGACCAAATGAAGAAGTTTCGCTTTACCATTTATTGCCCTGACCCCTTAATAAAGAAGAATTGTGGGACTTTACCAGAAGCTTCCCGGTGAAGAGTTAGCTTCAATGTGTGGTGGTGGAGAGAGCTCTTATGTGGGTTGTTACAACATATTAGAAATCATAGGAAGATTATTAATTTTACCCATCAACAACTCTCACGAATCTATGTTTCCGCTCCCTTTATTTTCCAGGTTACCCGAATCGACTGACTGACATATAAATAGGGAAGCTCATGCCAAAGATGATGGTTCAACCTTGGATGAGTAGCCAGTGTTTTTGGGTGCATTGTAGCCAGTGTTTTTGGGTGCATTATAGCCATGGAAACCCTACAATTAGTTGCCACACTCGTCTCTTGCAAGTAGAGGAACATCCGTCGACATTTTTCTAGGGACGGGGTTTCGCTTAGGGATGGAATTTAGAATGATCGAATTGAGATGAAGATTTAAGCTTTTGTCATAGTAATTTGTCTTTTCCCTCGGCCACTTGGGTTTTTGGTGTGACCTTAAGGTATTAGTTACCTAGCCATTTAGGTTGGGTTATCCCGAAACGATGTTGCCCCCATAATGAATCCACACAAAATTCATCATTCCAATAATGTAAAACTGAATTTAATTAATTTTTGCTTAAAAATTATGGAAGAAAATGCATTTAGTTATTTGAAATAAATATATCTCATAAAAATAGAAAAATTTCATCCTCGTAGAAGTATGTAGAATTCTGAGATACTTTCCATTTACTTAGTAGGTTTTAGGGTATTTTTTTATTTAATTTGGAGACTCTCAAAACCGTTATTGAAGTTTTGGTGAAAATTTTATTGGAATTTTGTTCATACTATCACTTTCCACTAGAATTTTGGAGAAATCAATTGCCACCATGACTTTCACTTAATCTTGGATAAACTAATATCACTTGATTTCCACTAATATAATTGACCATTGTTCATTTCAAATAAATATTCTTGTGTACCTAAATTAATATCTAAGGGTTTAGTTTCCATGGTAGTGGTTCAAGCTTACATACATGTTAGCTAACCCTAATAATATTATCTTGTAACAAGTTTATAAACTGATTTAACTGATCTCATTTTTATGTTAATAACTCAATCACCTAAATATTGGTGGTGAGATTGAAAATGGGGTTGTTCTATAATTTTCATGAAACATGAGCCTAATATATACTCCACGTGGCTTTATTTTAACCTTATCTTGATGGTTATTTGAACAAACTATTTTGTCAAAAAAAAAAACCTATGTATCCCTGTGGTGAACCCTATGAAAGTCGATGGTAAGGCCATAGAGAGTATTTTTTGTATAATCACTAATGATGGGGGGTATAGTTGTAAATATAATATTAATATACTTGAGAGTTTATAACTCATGTTGCTCCCATTGTAGATGAGTTAAAACCCTAAAACATGTGTTCTAGTTTTGTCCCTTGGCCAAATATATATGGCCCTAGGCAACGTCTTTGTGTTGCTAGGGACCCTTGTTGGTATTATATGGAATACAATATTTTTAGGAAAACATCGTCCATAGGCCAAATAGTTTCATTCTTCTTTGATTGTTGTTCATGTTGAAGTGTTTTGCTTTTTATGAAAGAAATGCAATGAAATCTTATTTTATGATAAAGAGCCTTCATAAAATTTCTCGTGGTATGATAGCACACTAATTTTTATGAACCTAATCTTATAGATTATAATGAAAGTGTAAAGGATTTAGATAAAATGGGGGGTACTTATATCAAGTACTAGAATTATAGGGTGTTGCCCCTTGCAACATGAGTAAGGAGCCCCTTGGCTCTTTCACCACCTAGTCAAACTATTCTTAATGTGGTGATAATAGGTTGTGTCACATGGTCAATGGACATATTTGTTAAAGGAAGGGACACAAACACAACTAGCCTCATTTTTTATTGGATAGCTACAAATTCTTGAGTATTGTGTCAAGCATGTTTTTAGGAATTGAAGAATACAAATACATGATCCTTTGGTTACTATTGGAGTCTATTCGAAGGGGTAAGGAACATAATTGAGTTGGCATGTTAGTGTAAGACATACATCTAATAGATAGGTTCCAGGGTGTGCCAACGCATGCTAGGAAGTGTTAGGGAGTGTTAGGGAGACAAAAGGGAGAACTAGGTCAAATTAATGCATGGAAATGAATGAATAATAGTTTGTGACAAGAAGTTTCAATGATTTCTAGATGTGTTAAGGAGGGAGCGAAAAGGTATGTTAGGCAGTGCTAAGGCATGCTAGAGTCCACGGAAACATGCCAAGATGTGCCAAGTGTCAAGGTGTGCCAATGCATGCCAAGGAGTGTTTGGGAGTGCTAGGGAAACACAAGGGATCACTAGTTTCAAATGCATGGAAATGAATGAATAAGAATGGGTGTCAGGGAGTGTCAGTGAGTTCTAGGTGTGCTAAGGAGGGAGTGACAAGGTATGCTAGGTAGTTCCAAGGAATTCTAGAGTTCCAGGCAGCATGCCAAGATGTGCCAAGTGCTAGGATGTGTTAATCCATGCCAGGGAGTGTTAGTGAGTGCCATGTAAACACAAGGGAGAACTAGTTCAAAATTCATGGAAATGAATGAATAAGAGTGTGTGATAGGGAGTATCGGTGAGTTGCAGGTGTGCTAAGGAAGGAGTGACAAGGTTGTACGAGGTAGTGTTAAGGCATGCCATAGTTCCAGGGCATGTCAAGGAGTGGTAGTGTGTGTTAGGGAGTGCCAAAGCATGCCAAGGAACACAGGGGATACTAACATGTGCCACATAGTGCCAAGAAATTTTAATATGTGCCAGGTGATATGGCATGTCAAGATGTAAATTGTGTTGCTTAGTTGTTTTACTACCACGGTTGGATGTGAGCCTTGTATTGGTAACTTGTTAAGTGGCATGAATTTTGATTGGACATGAGCAGCATAAGATGAGTTATAGGTAGTTCTTAAGTGAACGATGCATATGTTGAATTTCCATGACACATGATAATTTTGGTTTTGTCTTAGAATCTTTGATGAAAACACACTCAAGTGCCACAACATATCTACTTTAATTCACAACAAAATATACACACATCAGGAATCAACTAGTGCACATGAAAATTTTTAACTTTTTCAAACCCTTCTTCATTATATTACAAACTATAATACAATAGGCTAGGGCTCGCGTACACGGGATCGTTACCCTTTACAATCACATTGATACAAGGAGTACAACTAGGGGTTGGTGTTAGTCCTTTGAAAACTAATATATCCTAAACAAGACAACACTTGACCTACTTGCTGATGGTGGCCACACACAACCCTTTCATTCCACGGGTCTTGAACACACATGGAAGGTCCTCTTGCCTCCCATTATGTGAATCCTTAATCTGCCTCTATCAATGAGCTCAACTCCTTTAGGTTACTGAACTCGGATCAAGAAACTCATCTCAACAAAATTCACCCTCTACCTACCTCCTTTTTCCTTCAAGGTCATCAACATTAGGGTTTTTTATCAGTTATTCACAAGTCCGCTTGTGAACATCTCTTTGGTCTACCCACTTTTTCCATACTACTGCTCCGTGATGACAAGTATAGGGTTATGAAGTTTTCCCTTTTTCTCACTGAATCAATCCTCTGCAATATAGTGAACTATGTCTAGTTTCTTGGATCACTTGACTGCTACTTTATTCCTTTAAAGTTTGCACATCGTTATACCCAATACACCTACCCTTCTACCAATCTTGTTTTCCTTCACAAGTATAGAACTTATGGCTCCAGTCACCTAACAACCCTCCAACTGTACTTAGACTGCCATCAATTTTCCCAACCATAATAAATTCTTTTACTGATCTGGGGCCCATGCCACTGCCCTTATCTAGGACTCTTCAAATTTTCCACCTAACAATGATCTGAGTCCTCCCAAAATCATTGTTCTTGTGTACCAATTTATTTGTTGTCTAGTCTATGAATAGATTTGAATTACTTCTCTTATATTCCTTCTAACAATTTGTAGATGACTGAACTTGGGTCACAAATCATCCACTAAAATTCCATTGAATATTTTTTTATAGGTTGCTTCATATCTCTGTCCAAAACTCTATGGACAATCAATCAAAATAAACTCATCTTCATGTCAATCCATTCTTCATATGCCACATTTCTTCTCCTCAATATTCTACTAAGGTTCCACCCTCCTTCTGAAAACCATATTCTAGATCTGTGGTTTATATTGCAGAGATAAACCTCACTCTAAGGGTCACAACCCCTCTTCTTCTACACAGATTTGTCACAGTCTTAAGGGCATACCTTATGGACTAAACATGATAGGAAACCACCGTAACTAGGGCATTATACTTTTATTCTAATTTCTTTATAACAAACCCTATCCACCCATAGCAACAACAACAACTCTTTCCTCCTTAAGAGACTAGGCCTAGCTCATATGGATCCATAGATTCTGGGCATTTATTTGACTGAATCTTGACATGAACTTCAGATCTCTATGAACCTCAAACTAGGGTTACGTAATCAATATTACACTTGCAACTACTTCTATTCTAGCAATAAATTATAGTGCGGGACCTCCTTCATTTGTGTTGGTATTTATCATATACCTTGTGGCCTACTAACCACCACAAGATAGGGTCTCAACCCTCTCTTCTATTTTAGAATTTGATGCGGCCTTCACACAAAGAGACCACTGAAATCACATGCCTGTATTCTCATGAGAAATCTCTCTTAAGCTCAATCTGCCATAAGAGAACCAACAATATTACATCCTACTTCCTAGCTCGAACCCATTAATGTATGTGACATTCTTGTGAACCCTCACATGATGATCTTTCTCCTTGTGGATGATCATGGCCTCCCTTTAGTAGCCCTTACTCGACCCTCTAACTCGGCCAGTTTTAGGACTACATCTCTCATGGCCTCCTTGATCAAATGAGCTCTTTCTCACTTGATGTTATTTCCTTCATCCTAAGGCCTCCCTAAATAGATTTACCTAGGTCTCTTAGGAACCCTCTAGAACTTACGAGTTCTATCCACTTAGACATTAGGAAATATTAATTTTCCTTTTTAATTTTCTTTTATATTTTAAACTACATCTTAGGTCAAAAATCCCTTCACTTGGGTTATTTTCCCACAAATCCTTTTGTGACCAAACTCACACAAACCCATTTCACTATGCTTATGGAGTACCTCCCAAGCTACACAATTCAGAAACATAATCTAGTTGTAGTAACTGTAACTTGGTCAAGACCTTGTAGTCAAGCAAGGGCTTGGTTGGGTTCCCAAGTTGTAAATTAAGTAAGGGTATTTTTGAGGGCATGATAGTTAGGGAGGGATAGGGAATGCTAACACATGTCAAAAAATTTCAATGCATGATGAGGAGTGTTAGGGAGTTTCAGGGCATCAAAAGGGAGAACTACATCAAAATTCATGGAAAGGAATGAATAAGAGTGTGTCTCAGGGAGTTTCAATGAATTCAAGTGTGCCAAGGATGAAGTGTGTTAGGAGAACTTCATAATATGATTTACAATAGGCGAGCCTATGGTTGCAATAAGAGGCTAGACATAGTAGTTTTAGACAAAGGGTAACTTTTCACTGGGCACAACATTATTTTTCCTTTAGCTATTATTTTTATATGAGATGTGGCACACTTTGGCTGCATGCTCATGTTTTAAACTATTATATATAACTTCATATTGTACATTGTTGTGATAATGGAATGAGAAAACCAAAGCTCATATAGAAGAAATAGTCTGATAAAATGGCATTCATAAGAGCTACGATAGGAATGGTTTCATTTTTACAGAAGCTTGAAACATGGGAAACTATACTTGAAATTGGCTTCATTTTTTCACAACCTTGAAACATGAGGGAAAACCATGCTTGAGAGTGGTTTCGTTTTTACACAAGATTTAAATATAGACAAACTATTCTTGGAATAAGTTTGCATGCCCCTAGCATAATGACTCAATTCGAGGCACATTCCCCCCAAAATTCATTTCATTCACCTAATTAGACTATTGGGTACTAACAGGTGGATGGAATGAAGGTTCATTTATGAGATCAAGTGAAAGACTCGACTGGGAATTTATGAGATCTAAGCAAAGACTCGAATCAAAATGGGATCTGTTTCATTTTTTAACGAACTTGACACAAGACAAGGAACTCTGCTCTGGTACCTCATTTCACTTTTTAACGAGCTTGACACAAGAAAAGGAACTGTTATCCAAAGACCTATTTTCATTTTTAAGGAGCTTGACACAAGAAAAGGAACCCTACTCCAGGAACCTTGATCATGGCCCATAAGAGGCCATGGCTTCCAAGAGGTTCTCATCAAATGGCAGAACAAACTCATTCATGCCAGAATTCTTCTAGAGCTAATGTTTATTGATGTTTTCTCAATAATAGGGTAAGGATGGGCAGATTAGCCACATATCATTAGATGCCACTCATGTGCAGTTGATGCAACCACCTTTCGAGTGTCTGGATCCATCATACATATATTTCATTTTCATACTTCTTTCCAATAGTATGGTATGATTCAAACCTCTCTAATGTTATATTTTGTCACAAAGTCAATTACAATACTAGCATACAGAGGTGTATTTAAGGCATCAAAGGTTTATGAATATGACGCAATGGAAGGATGTACAAACACCAATTAGCATATGTATATTCTCAGGCTTCAACTATCATTTTGATCTGTGCACCCATGTTATAATGGGTGTACACAAAATCAATTGATGTGTGCTACTTGATTGCTTCTATATCCAAAATTCTTATATGGGGCCCACAAACATGAACAATATTTTCTTACTCTGTGATAACATCACTGGAAAGACAGATATTTTCATGCACATTGTATCAATCCAACCTAGGATACTAGAACAACATACTTTTTATAATGGACTAAAAAAAAAAATTCATGTATGTATTATTATATTCAGAAACTTTATGGAGAATGCCATCTTTTAATCGTTGATTTCGTCCTCCTAACTGGTACACAAATCTTCCTTTTGATTCCTTGATATGAGATTAGATTAAATGATGGAAAGAATATGCTCAAAATGCAAATGCATTTTGAGGGGTATCAAGTTGCTTGTAAGGGCTAAGGCTTAATGTCCTTTCCTTTTAGTGGCATTTTCTTTCTTTAGGTGTTGACACGAATTGGGAACTGTAAGGCAGTACTAGAAATCCAATAAAGTACAATAAAGTGGGTGAGAAATTAATTTATACCAAGTCACCCAAAAGAGATATGGTGAAAGGGAAAAAATCAAAAAATACATATTATGAATGGATACCAATTGATATGTGCACAACACTAGCAGATGGGAGAAGGTCTTAAGGGTTGTAGGGGATAAGATGTTTATTTCCAATACCCCTCCCTCGAAACCCTATAAAGAGATAGTGTGCTCCATTTTTTTGTCGTAATATTTCAACCATGAACTCTTCTTATGAGGATGCCCTTGAAGGGGGGGTATGTAAAAGAAGTGGAAAAAAACAAATTTTCATGTTGTGTCGATGGAGGGGTATAGATTGCAGGTGTCTCTAGAGGTTTTTACAAAGGTGAATGGGAATGGATTTTACCTCATATTGCAACACTTTCTATTCCACCATTTGAGTTTCTAAAGGGAACTGACTTTAAGGGTCATAGGTGAGAGCTCACGAAGATATTAAAAATAAGAAGGTAGGTTTGATTTAGCATAGGATTGATTCTTCAACTATTGATGTTTTGGGTGATATTTCCCAGTAAATAGAAAAAGTTGAAACCCTACCACCTAAACACAACCCTCAAGTCATGTTAGGTCCCTATATTACTAGTATAGTCCCTTATTGTTGTTAGTGTAACCCCCTTATTGTTATTATTTTACCCCTGTAACCCCCATATTGTTATTATTGTACCCCTGTAACCCCCATATTGTTATTATTGTGCCCTTAAATTATTGTTGTTAGGTCGGCTAGGATTACATTGTGGCCCCACTAGGATTACATTGTGGCCCCATGGACTCCTATATATAGAAAGGAGGTTTTGTAATTTGAATCATCCAATAATTGTTCATTTATGTAATGTATTAGAGGTTTCCCCCTCGAAGTGTCTTATTTCTAAGGTGTTGATATCTCTTTTCTTCTATTTTTGGAGCTGGTTTCACAACATTTGGTATCAGAGCTTTGGATTCTAGGGTTTCGCTGCTCCAAACAGGTCATTGTGGAATTTTCGCTATAACTTTTTTTCTACGAAGGTCCAGAAGCTGAAATTTTTAAGGTGCGAAGCTGAAATCCTGAGTAACATATTCACAAAATTTCAGAGCTTCGTTTGCAATATTTTCAGATATATGATCTATGGAAGGTAGGGATTTTTGCAGGCTCCTGAATTTCACTTAAAAATATCATCGTGGAATTTTAGCTATAACTTTTTTCCTACAAAGGTTTAGAAGCTGAAATGTTTAGAGCATGAAGCTGAGATCCTAAGGCACATCATCACAAAATTTTAGAGCTTGGTTCACAATATTTTCGGAGATATGATCTGGGGAAGTTAGGTCTTTTTCAGGCTCCCTAATTTCATCTCAAAGAGGCGATCGTGGGAAAATATTCATAACTCTCTCTCTGAGCATCGGATTGGAATTTTGTAAATGGATGTATGGATCAGAAAACACACTAGACTCAGATAGTTTCTTTCATTAATTTTGGGAGTCACAAGAGCTGCAACAAAGATACAAGTTTATGTTGTCCCATTAAACTACACCAGCATTGAGCACAAGAGGTCAGACATACTTGTTGAGAAGAACCAAATCAGTTAGATCGCAGGAGAATCTGCTGTTTTCTGAGGACACAGAGCTACCACTTATTCAGATCCTGAACTAGGAAGACATTCATCTAAATGAGAGAGAGTCCCAAAAGTGGCAAAATAAAGGCATTTTTTTCCAAATTGTATGTTTCTATATCAATAAATCATTAACTATCCCATGAAGGATGTAGAATAGATAATCATATTGTCTTAAAATGGCCCCAAAATAGTCAATCATTTGTTTCTTTTAGAAGGCCTCACCACATCCACATAAGACGAAGAATGGCAACATGACATATCAAAATTACAAGAGCAAGTGCAACAAATTTCGCTCTCGCAAAGAGCAACAAAAATGACATGGAAGTTTTGAAGAAAGGTGTGGAAACTAAGATGGATGGTTTGAAGAAAGGCATGGAATCTAAGATAGATGGCATGGAAGCTGGAATGGAATCTAAGATGGATGGAATGGAAGCTAAGATCGATGAAAAAATGGAAAACATGAAGAATGATCTAAAAGCAGACATGGAAGGTTTGACAAAGTTGATACAAGAAATGTTTCCTAATGGTGAAAAGATAGTAGAGGAAACTCATGATGAGAAAAAAATAAATGTTAATCGTGATTTCATAAACTCTAATGTTGGCGGGAAGAACCATCATATTCCAAAAATGGATATGAGGAAGTTTGATGGAAAGGATCCTGTAACATGGATACTACAGATGGAGCAATATTTTGATCTCCATAACGTGCAAAACACACAAAAGATATGCATTGCAACTTTACATTTAGAACAAAATACATTTGTATGGTATCGATGGCTTTGCTCCCGTAAAAAAATTGTCACTTGGTCAATTTTTACGGAGGAAATGATAGCACATTATGAGGATACAAAGAGCAACACCTTCTTTAGCCAATTGATAAATCTCAAATAAAAGGGTTTAGTGGGGTAGCACATTGAGGACTTCCAAAAATTGAATATAAGGGTAACTGATATTCCAGAGGAACACAGGATTGATCTCTTCATAGGCACTTTAAAGGATAACATTCAACATGAAGTTCGCGTTCTGGAACCTGATTCTTTGGAGAAGGCATTCAGGTTGGCAAGAAAAGTTGAATGTAAAATTATGGCAACAAGGAAGCCTACCACTCAATTCTATAAAGAAGGAAGTGTGGCTACGCCTAGATTTCCACAACCTACAAGGCTGACACCACAACAATTGGAAGAAAAAAAAGCAAAAGGGCTTTGCTACAGTTGTGATAGAAAATACACTAAAGGTCATAAGTGTGCTGAGAAGAAATTATTTTACATAGATTGTGAAGAGGAAGAAGAAAATGAACAAGAAGAGGATATACACCAGGAACCATCCCTAGAAGAGGAAGAAATGAGTCTGACCATATCATGTAATGCATTGGCAGGAATTACCACTACTCAAACTCTCAAGATAGAAGGACATATCAAGAAGAAAAAGGTAATAGTGTTGATTGATTCAGGTAGTACCCATAATTTTATTCATTGTAAGGTAGCCAAGGAATTGAATTGTTTCCTATACCCAGCACCAGAATGTCAAGTGATGGTTGTAAATGGAGGAACTATAAATTGCTCTGGAAAATGCCATAATATCAAGCCAACCATGGGGGAATATGTATTGAATAGTCCAATGCTTTCCATTCCTATGGGAGGTGCTGATGTTGTACTAGGAGTACAATGGTTACAATCTTTGGGGATGGTAGCTTTTAATTTTCAAGAAATTTTCTTGAAATTTTTTTCAGAAGGAAAGGAAGTTGAATTACGAGGTATTGCAGGGAAGCCAGGAAGGATAATAAGCTCTAATGTCATGACAAATCTTCTAAATAAAGAACAACAAGGCCTAATTGCACAATTATGCTCACTAGAAGTTCCAACATCAAAATCATCTATTCCTGTAGATCTCCAACAAGTCTTGGACAATCATTCCAAGGTGTTTGAAACTCCCAAAGGACTCCCACCTATTCGTGATCATGATCATGCTAGTCATTTGATTCCAGGAAGTGTTCCTCCAAACATCAGGCCTTATAGATATCCTTACTTCCAAAAGAGCGAAATTGAACGTATGATTGCAGAAATGTTAGAGGCGGGTATAATTCAACCTAGTCAAAGTTCTTTCTCTACTCCTGTGGTATTGGTACACAAGAAGGATGGATCATGGCGAATGTGTCCGGATTATAGGGAGCTCAATAAGCTCACCATTAAAGACAAATTTCCCATTCCTGTGATCGATGAATTATTGGATGAATTACATGGAGCAATTTATTTTACCAAGTTGGATCTTCGTTCAGGATATCATCAAATTAGAATGAAGACTGAAGATATTCCAAAAACAGCATTTCGAACTCATGAGGGTCATTATGAATTTTTGGTCATGCCTTTTGGCCTTACCAATGCACCTTCTACATTTCAAGGGTTGATGAATCCCATTTTCAAACCCTTCCTTAGAAAATTTGTGTCAAGTGACACAAGTTATCAAAGATGCCTCCTTAAGTCGACCTTAATCAGTGTTCAAGTCGGCTCAAATCAAGACACAACACTTCACACTATCATGTCGACTCAATAAATATGGAAAACAACTATATATACAGGGGTATAGTTTCACATTTTTACCACATAATTTTGGACATATCTGAAGTTTCGGACCGTAGATACAGTACGGATCATGATCACAAGTTTGGTGTTGGAGGATAAGGTCTCGAACCTATTACAGAATTCGGGTAACCATCTATGCTATGATTTGGTTAACTTCCATGCTATGATGTTGTAGCAAAAAAATTCCTCGGTGTCAACAAAAATCTACCACATAATCAGTGGTATATTATGATTCTCAATGCTATGAAGATGCTCGATGATCTCAGTTATGATGCTCAGTGCTATGATGATGCTCGGTGATCTCAGTAATGATGCTCTGTGCTATGTTGTTATCTCAAACTTGGTCAAGGTAATGAGGATGGAGTTTAGGTGCAAGCAAAGGATATTTCAGTGTCATGGAGATCTTGGTGCTAACGCAGTGAAGGGATGACTTGATGGAGGAAGTATATAGTCTAAAGGTCTTGGTCGTCTCATCTTAAATCTACTGAAGGAATAGTTTTGACTGGTTTTTCCCCAACGAGTGGGGTTTTTCCCTGGCATGTGCCTACATATTATGTCTTCTTCTATTTTTTTCTTATAGGAATCCTCTATAACTTATGAGTTTTATCCACTTAAACCTTAGGAAATATTATCTTTCCTTTTTAATTTTCTTTTAGATTTTAAACCCTATCTTGGGTCCAAAATCCATTTTCTTGGATTCTTTGCCCACAAAGCCTTTTGTGACCAAACTCACATAAACCCATCTCAATAGGCTTGTGGAGTACCTCCAAAGCTACACAATTCAACAACATAGTCTAGTTGTAGTAACCGTAACTTGGTCAAGCTCTTGTAGTCAAGCGAGGGCTTGGTTGGGTTCCCAAGTTGCAAATTATTAAGGGTAGTTGTGAGGGCATGATAGCTAGGGAGGGTTAGGGCATGAAAAAGAATTAAAATTCATGCTAACACATGTCATACAATTTAAATGCATGCTGAAGAGTGTTAGGGAGTGTCAAGGCATATCAAGGGATAACTAGGTCAAAATGCATGGAAAGGAATAAATAAGAGTGTTTGCCAAGGAGTGTCAGCAAATTCAAGTGTGCTAAGGATGAAGTGTGTTAGGAGAAGTTCATAATAGGATTTACATGAGGAAAGCCTACGGTTTTTATATGGGGCTCGACATAGCAGTTTTAGACAAAGGGAGATCACTTTGTGCTAGGCACAACATTTTTTTTCCATTAGCTCTTTTTTTTATATGAGATGTGGCACACTTTGGCTACATGCTCTTATTTTAAACTATTATATATAATTGCATATTCTACATTGTTGTGTATAAGTTTTGGGGCACTCGGCTTGTTTCGTCTTATATCTTGTGTGCCATGTGCATATTGTGGCTCTTGCAAACTCTCAATTAATGTTCTACTATTTATATGAACTGAACATACATATGGAATATTTCATGTGTAAGCTATGTTGCTTAGTTGTTTTATGTCCATGGCTAGATCATGTGATCCTTGTCTTGGTAACTAGTTAAGTGGGACAAGTTGAGCTTGGACATGAATGGCATAAGATTGGTTATAGGCAGTTCTTAGGTTAACAAGGCACAATCTACTTGTAGTAGGTGCAATTGGTCAAGTTGTTGTGGTTGAAGCAGACCAATATTGTCGCGTGAACTGCAGTAGCCAAGGACTTGATTGGGTTCCCAAGTCGTGAAAAAATGTAAAGGATAGCTATGAGGACATGAGTGACAAGGCGTGCTAGGGAATTCTAAGATGTGCCAAATAGTGCGAAGGCATGCCAAACATGCTAATACGTTCCAAGTGATAAGGCATGCCAAGATGTGCAAGGGTGTGTAAATGCGTGCCAGGGACTGTCAAGGAAACAAAAGGGAGAAACAAGTTAAATTTCAAGGAAATGAACACATAAGAGGGTTAATAAGTCATAAATTTACCTTTTATAAGAGGGGAATACTAGGCACACCAACACTAGGCAACAATAGGTGCCAAGTGCAAAGTCTAAGTGCATTCTAAGTGCCAAGTCTTCCTTTGTTACTTCTCATCTACTTTTGAACAATTTATCTCAAATAAATTTAATATTAAACCATGCCAAATCATACCAAGGCATCTCAATGTATTCCATACATGCTAAGACTTTCCAAGAGCCAACACGTGCCAAGAGCCAACATGTGCCAAGTGCCAACACGTGCCAAGCACGAACATGTGTCAGGTAGTGTTATGCATGTTATAAAGTGGAAGGGCATGTTAAAGAGTGCTAAGGTGTGCTAAAGAGTGCTAATGCATGTTGAGGAGTGTTAAGGAGTACTAGTACAAAACATTAATGGATCACTAGGTTAAAATTCATGGAAGTTAATGAATATGAGGAACATGTGCTAGGGACTAGTGTTAATGAGTGCTAGATCTCATGCCAAGGAGGGAGTGACAAGGTATGTTAATAATTGGTAAAGCATGCTAGGAAATATCAAGGCATGTCAAGAATTAGCAAAGTGTGCTTGGGAGTTCCATGGTGTGGTAATTATATGTGTCAATTAATAGTGCCAAGATATGCCAATACATGTCAGGTGCTAAGGATGTGCAAGGTGCCAGGGTATGTCAATATGTGTCAAGAAGTGTTAAGGAAAAAAAAGGAAGAGCCAATAAGAGGGTTAATAAGTCGGGACTTTATCTTTTTCAAAAGGGGCATGATAGGCACACTAATAATAGGTCTCAAAACATGACTAGTGGCATTGTGTGCCAAGTGCTAATGTATGTCAATTCATTCAACTAAGGTGTTCCAAGGCATGCTAGGGACTACATGCATGCCAACACATGCTAGGAGAGTTCTAGGTTGTGCTAGTGCATGTCACTATGTGCTTGGGTGCCAGTGCCATGACAAGATGTTATAGGTACAAAGATGTTCCAAGATATGTGAGGTGCTAAGAAATGTTAGTGTGTGCCAAAGAATTAATTTAAGGTGTGCCCGGATTGTTGAGGAGTGTTAGGTATTTCTCATTAATAGAATTGTCAGGGCTTGATTGTGTATTAAATAATATATTTCATACACACACTAGTGGAACCTTATCTAAAGGTAATTTTCTATATAATAAATTTAATAGATACGAATCATGTGTTGAATCGTAGGAAAACTCTATTCGACTAGTTATTACTTGAGGGAAATGATACACATTAATTACTTCTTAAAAAATTGACTGACTCTAAACACTATGGCCTTGGACATATTATAAAAAATACTCCACAATAATGGTCTAAAATATTTTTATTTTGACAAAAAATATATTAACAGGCACATAGCATTATCAAAAACTCATTGGAATGATCAATGATGACGAAATTTTTTTGACCGCCACCAAAAGTAACAAAAAAGAGTATTGGTGAGGATCATTAAAAGTTCGTCACTAGAAGTGTCACTAAAGAGAGAATTAGTGATGGGCCTTTAACGACCCTCACCAAAAGTGTCCTTGAAAATGGCTTTGGTGATGAACCTTACATTACCATCACTGTTGTAGAGGTAAATCCCCTCTACAGACAGAGGCGATCCCTACCAGCCCAGATCGGGCCTAGCAACAATCGTATCACACTAAGGCGCAGGTTCCTAATTACAATAAACCAACTTGCGATGAAGGCCTACCTCAAGTCCAACGCTGTTGTTTGTATGGAAGATGACGCTCCCGTTTCTTTGCTCCGGCAGATCACAATCCTCTCACTCGCCGCGATCAAACACCTGCACACACAAGAAATGCGACAAACACAAGCGTAAAACCCGATATATGCAATTATGTATCAGTCAGAGAAGACACAACTCATGATCATAATGAACAATATGAGTGGAACCATAACCAAAGTCGCTTATTATTAATTCATACAAAGGAAAATACAACTAGGCTCTGACGCTGAACCTTCCTTTGGCGGGTCGTCATCGGAATACGTCTCAGTAAAGCTTGTCGGGAATGGGGACAAGCCTCTCTCTTCGATCGTCAATATCCTTGCTATAGATCTGGCACTATGAGGACTATCAAAGCTCTTGCAGCATTCTTTAGGCTATGAAGGCTCTTGGATATTCAACCATTTAGCCCTTCAGCTATTCAGTCATTCAGCTATTCAGCTATTCATCCCCTTCATCAATGGATGAAGGCTATATTTATAGAGGAGAGTAGGAGGTTTGGATCCCTACAATAGTGGAAGGGAGGCCTTATCCCTTGGGAGGTTCCCCATAAGGTGGAAACAAGAGGCCAAAGGAGGAAGGCTATGGTTATTCAGTCAAAACCACTCCTGATGACTCATCCACGAAGTTGTTGTAATCGAAACTTCGCCTCTTTTTTAAAAAAAATTTCATAAGCAGATTGGTGCGGGTGCTTAACTGGGACAGAGCACCCATTGGCATAGGCTTAGTGTTAATTTTCCTGATTGGCGCGAGTACATAACGGGCTACCAGCACCAAGACAAAAACAGGTGTTTTTATGGGTCTGCTCAGGAAATGATCAACAGAGGGAATGTTGTCCTCATGGAAAGGGATGCAATGATGGTATTTGCAAGGCATGACACTGCTTATTGGTCATAGAAAATACCCTCCAATGGGCGAGATGGGGATTGCAGGGACGGTGAAAAATTACTGTGTAACAGATTCCCCCTAAAGCATGAGGCCCGAAAGAGAGAGAGGGGTGAAATGCTTTACGAGAATGTGTCCAACTGAAAAAACTGCCGTCGGAAAACCTACGTAGAGAAGTACAACTGATATCTCAAATACATGATATATATGTGGTATGGGCGCATCCATCCATAACAGAGTATACAATAATCCAGATCCAAGGTATGGATGCAACCATCCAGCAAGGATCGATAAATAGACTCAGGTATGGTCGCAGCCATCCAATGAATGAGTCATGCAACCAATCATAATAATCCACAAAATCACAGCCTGGATTCTAATAGAAAAAATCCATGGTCTTGTGCTCCATCTCGACACGAACAAAGTACAAGTTCAAGCATGCGAATTAGTGAGCTGAAGTCGAACATGCAAGAACATCACCTGATTACCAGCCAATGATGAAAGTTGTTAACAGATGCGAGAGGTACCACCAATAATGACAATGGTCCTCAAGGTATTGTAGGTACAATCTAAGGCATGTGAATCAGTGAGCTGGCATCGAACACCCGTAGAATCACTCGATCAGAGGCCAATGATGAAAACCTCACATCGAATGCGAAGAACCTGCCATTAAGGCATGCAGGCTCCAAGGTATCAGAAGGGAGTCTCTGGATCAGCTTCCTGGATAATGAGCTGATGTCGACAGGAAGTGACCTTGATCGAAGGTGGGCCATAGTGTTTCCCACATCATCGACACGAGACAAAGGAACATAATGTCTTTGTGAATCATGATCAGATGAGAATCAGAGGAAGGTTGAAATTTGCAGAGGTCAACTTCTCTTGAACATATTGGCGGCACGACAGTGGATTTGGAAGTATTTGACATCAAAAGATCAAAGGTCATGATGACGAGGCAGAGAGCAAATGAGAGGTCAAAAGGGATCACCCAAACCCACGGAGGCAAGTGAAAAACGAGATGAGATGTCCCCAACCCGAGACGAATGCAGACAAGTGCCATGTTCAAGAGCGACATACTGCCGACATGAAAATGATGCTGGTTCCATTTTTCCCCACCATTTCTGGCGAGTACCTCTTTATTTTTACACAAGCTTGAAGAGGATACCATATTATTTTCATATAAATTCGTCCTTCGGACGAATCCATCCTAGTACATTTAACGAGCCCTAGGAAGGAGAAACTTGAATAGCGTCATGATTGACAATTTCCGATGTCATTTAGGTTTAACGAGTCTGACAAAGGAAGAACTCGGCGTCTTTTCATGTTTAGAGAGTTTGAAAAGACAGCAGAAAATTAAACTCCAACGGTCCCTTTTCGTAAATAGTTCCTCAGATCCGAAAGGTAGAAAAAAATGTCTGAGAAATCCTCCTAGTCGCGATAGGCTAGGGTATTCCTTTTTCGTAAATAATCTATCCCAGCCCGAAAAAGGGGTAAACGTATACTGGGTAGATGTCGTTTCGTAACCACTTTAATGAGATCAAAACGACAAGTAACTCAGCAATATTTTCATGTTTAGAGAGTCAGAAAAGAGCTGAAATATGACTCCTCCTAGAGGAACGAGTGGTATAAAGGGTAGCAACTGGTTCCGGTAATGGTGGAACTGCTTAGAACAAGTAAAGGTCAAGAGGCTGGCTAACGAGACCACTGATCGCAGCGGTTCCTCAGGAACAGGTAAAACAACCAAGTGAAGGCATATGATCGGCCAAGCAGATAGTGACGATGGAGTGAGAAAACCAAGGCTCATCTGACAAAAACAGGTTGATAAAATGGAAATCATGAGAGGTAAAATGGGAATGGTTTCATTTTTACACAAGCTTGAAATCAAGATAAACTATGCTTGACACCGGTTTCATTTTTACACAAGCTTGAAACGGAAACAAACTATGCTTGAAAAAGGTAACCATGCCCCCAGCATGGTGACTCAATTCGAGGTACATGCCCCCCAAGCTTCAATCCATATGAAAGGCAGATGGAGTGAAGGTTCAAATTACGAGAGCAAGAGACAGACTCGACTGGGATTTTACGAGATCTTATCGAAGACTCGAATTGAACGAGAACGTGTTTCATTATTTTAAAGAGGTCGACACATTAAAATAACTATCCTCGGACACCTTGTTTCATGGTTTAAGGAGATTGACACAAGACAAGGAACTCTGCTCCGACAACCTTATTTCATTTTTTAAGGAGCTTGACACAAGACAAGGAACTCTACTCCAACCAGCTTGTTTCATTTTTTAAAAAGCTGGACACAAGAAAATGAACTGTGCTCCGACCGACCTCATCATAATGAACAAGAAGTCATCCCTTCCAAGAGTTCCAATCCTGATGGAAGGAAAAATTTCTGGAAGTCAAGACCCAGTGCCCCCAACACTTGATGCACGACGGCACTATCACTGAGTACAGGCACGAGGTAGGTAGCCACATAGTTGACTTGCAGTGGGGCAGATACAACGGATGGATAAAAAACAAGAAGGGATGATGGCGGGCCAGCTGCCACATCAGGACCAAAGAACGAAAGCTGATCAATAGTCATGATCCTTCCTTCATGTGGAAAACAAACCACATGAAAAAGGGAGGAGACAAGCGCTCCCATGGCATAGGTGTAGTCGTGCCCCAAGAGCATATTGAAATCCAAGGGGCCTGGAACAACCATCACGTCCATATGGACGATTTTACCTCCCAAAGTAACAGGTAACCTTGGAAGGATCCCTAACGGTTGACTAGTTCTTCTGTTAAATGTCAACAGATTCTGCGTAACAGGCACAAGCGGCGGCGAACCGAAAGCTTGCCAATTAGTTGAGGATAAAATACTAACAGACGTGCCTTCGTCTATAATGGTGCTAGGTATGACAAGACCAAAAGCCTGTATTTTGATCTCAAAAGGCACATAAGACGGAAGGCGATATCTTGTAAATCGATTCCAATCAAACGAAGCGACCAAACTACTCAAAGGGGCTACCATCGAACCGAGATGGTCTTCCCCCGGTGTTATGGAAGAAGAAGGAGCATCCTCCACGACCTCCATCTCGAAGGTGGGAGGAGTATCCTCCGGGACCTCCATCATGGGAAGCAGAGGAGAAACTTCTTGAGATATATGGATAGGAGAATCTTTCTCCAAATCCGAGGAATCTAAAGAAACAAGAAGAACCTGAGGGATGTGAGATCCACTCTCGACGGAAAAGACCTGGTGCACCGTAGAAGGAGCCAGCTCAACCGATTCCACGACTAATGGTTGGTCGGGGATGGATCCTTGAATTTGAATTTTCGAAGGAGCGGGATCGACCAAGGATGACTCTTGACCAATCATAGGATCAACTGGTGGAGGACTCAAAGAAAGCTGTTTGTAACCAGCTAGAAGGCATGGCGCAATAATAGCCAAGTTTTCCAAAACTCACTTGGCTTCATCCATATATGGACAAAGGTGAATGGCATGGTGCCCTTCACACAACTTACAGGGATTGGTGAGCTTACCCTGCTTCTTAAGAGTTTTACCAGCATTAGCTGAAGATGAGCCCCCAACCTGACTCCCCGAAGCCAAAGGCAACGGTGGACGACCACTGGACCATTCTTCAAGCACCTTGGGAATGCCAAGGCAGTCTCGAAGAAGATGGTCTCCCGTGCACAACATGCAAGGGAACTTGACTTTCCGTGGAGGGTTGGGAGGTTTATCAATGGAAGGCTTCTTAGGTGCAATAGCTGTAGAGCTAGCCTCTCCTTTATCAGACTTCTTCTTCTTTGTCTTCTTCTTCTTCTTCTTAGCCACCTGGTTACTTGAATCCAGAATTTCACCAGGCGAAGTAGAAGAGGAGGACACAGAAATAGGCGAAGAAGGGGAGAGGTCCACTTTGGAATCAACATGATGTTGTTCAGGCGGAGGAACTGATTGAACAGTAGCCAAGACATTCAGGACCACAGAGGTTGAAAACAACCAAACAGGCAACCCAACAGTTAACCCAGGAAGGGACAACGTTGCCATATAAGGAGCACCAACATTTCCAAAAGGAGGAAAAGGACTCGGATTCCCATCAGAGGGGATTCCTTGGTTGGTGAAATCTGGAAAATTTTCCATCAGAAACGATCTTCAGAACAACACCCTAAGGAAACTAACTTTAACCAGGAATATTTCGTGGGCAGTTAATTTTAAAACATCGAAAAAAAACTCTATTGTTTCATCATTTAAGAGTCGAGAAACAGGAAAAAGGTGACTCTATCACTTTCAGATTAGAAACAAGCGTGAAAGGACAAGCGCTTGATAATCTTTTAAAATTTAATGATTCAGAAAAGATCGAAATGACTACTCAGGAATTCTAGGCAAAAGGGTCTACCAGATATCCGTGAACTGCAATATACACCTTGGTTTCAAAATGAAAAAGAAATCAACCAAGGACTTAACGTACGTGCAGGCAATCTCCCCGAATGTTGTGTCCGATGTATCACAGGTATAGGGCGGCAAACTCGGCTTCCTATGGATAAAGGATAGAAACCTAGTGGGGTCTCCCTTTATATACGCGACGGTATGGGGAGCACAAGTCTGTACTAGTGCTGTCTAAAGCCAAGAGGCAAACGACAGCTACTAGGTTTAAAGACGCCGGAACACGTCTCTAGCCTAGACCTCTAAATATTTTGTTAATGTTTCAATGTTGCCTTAGTGTAAATTGAATAAATTTTATGGTTTATCTTCAATTATGTCTCGGTTTCAAGGCCCTACCGTATGTCATCTGACAATCTCCTGTCTGCATCTATATGAGAAAAGAAAACTTTTCAATTTGATGAATGCTATCTAGTTAAGGGAAGAGTTTCAAACAATGATGCAACAGACAACAACACTGTAAACGAAACTTTCCAACCTAGATGACTTTCACTATCCAAAATTAATTTCAAACATTCAACGATATGAATAATGCAATGTAATCTATGCAAAATCTTCTTTTTCGAAAACTATGCGATTGTAATCTATGCACAATATCCCTTTCCTTTTCGAAATGATAAGAATGCACTCAATGCATTTTTCGATGAAATGAGAATCTACTTAATGCATGCTTTTAATGAAAGATAATTCACTCAATGCGATTTTTAGCTTTCAATCATTAAACAATGTGATCTAAGTTCAATGATAAATCTCAAAAATACTTTTCAATGCAATGTGATCTAATGCATTTTAACAAAAAGAAAACTTTGAGACGAAAACTAAATGAACACAAATCTCCTTAATGAAGGATGAATGCAAAAGAGATGTAAACAAACACTAAGAATGCAATTGTTGTTTCAAACACTTTGTAACGAAATTCCTCAAAAGGTGACAAGACATATGAAGTCAAACACAAAGAGGACTTCCAAAGCATGAGATTAAAACAAGGCATTCATACCCTTTTACATCAAGCAATCATGGAGAGAAGACATTTCAAACAATGATCAATGTAATCTATGCTCATATAGTGAAAAGACTGGAAGGGAAAGACACACTGGTGAAGGATTTAGGGAAAAAATCTAAATTTTCACACACCCTGAAATTGGCATGACTTTATCATTGACAACTAGCGCCAACTGGCGCGACTTGCTCACTGAAAACTAGCACCAATGGAAAATTAGCGCGGGTTGTTAACTGACAACAAGTGCCAACGCCTAAAAATGAAAAAACAAAGAATTTCTCCCAACCAAGACCAGACTCACCACTTCAAGCAAAATCTCCAAGACTCAAATGAACCATGTAATCTAGGCTCAAAGCGAGACAAAGCGGAATTCGAATGAAGAAGAAGCCAATCACTCAAATAACGCAATAAAATGATAAACAACCACCAAACAAATGTAGAGAAGCAATCACAAAGTTGACTGAACAGATAGAAAACAAAAACTCCCACGGGAGGCTCGACACACAATAGCACCTAGATGCCCTAGGGCTAGAATGTAAAATCGATAGAAACGGGCAAACAACCAAAGGATGAAGGCCACAGTTAGTCAAACAAGGCTCCAGAACACTCAAGCAGTCGTAAAAATGAAACCAAGACCACAGATCAAGCTTAGAAAGCTCAAAACCAAGCAAACCCTAGCACCTTTCAGCATTGGCGCGACTGTCAGGCTGAAACTAGCGCCATAACAGGATTGGCGCAGGTAATACACTGGCAATGTGCGCCAATTGGCATGACTGTCAGGCTAATAAGCGCGCCAGTCAAGTTTACTATGGAAAAAAAAAAAAAGATCAATCCAAGGAACAGACCAGTGATGTTGAATCTCAAACTAAAAGCCAAACTCACAAAAAGAGCCAGCCAAAAGAGCTGATCAAGCAAGCAAAGTCAAGAATCGACCAAAAGACAAGACAATACTCCAAGTGTTCAGTTCATAAACTAGATCGAAGATTGACTGAAGCAGCGTTCATCTACTTTTGCTAATGCAAAGAAAGAGAGTTTCGAAGGCTATTTGGCTAACTTCAGGCTCCGTCTGTAGTTTATAAAACAAACAACAAGCTAACTCCCCAGTGGAGTCGCCAATTTGGTGTAGAGGTAAATCCCCTCTGTGGACAGAGGCGATCCCTACCATCCCAGATCGGGTCTAGCAACAATCGTATCATGCTAAGGCACAGGTTCCTAATTACAATAAACCAACTTGCGATGAAGGCCTACCTCAAGTCCAACGTTTTTGTTTGTAGGGAAGATGACGCTCCCGTTTCTTTGCTCAGGCAGATCACAATCCTCTCGCTCGCCGCGATCGAACACCTGCACACACAAGAAACACAACAAACACAAGTGTAAAACCCGATATATGCAATTATGTATCAGTCAGAGAAGACACAACTCATGATCATAATGAACAATACAAGTGGAACCATAACCAAAGTCGCTTATTATTAATTCATACAAAGGAAAATACAACCAGTCTCTGACGCTGAACCTTCCTTTGGCGGGTCGTCAGCGGAATACGTCTCAGTAAAGCTTTTCGGGAATGGGGACAAGCCTCTCTCTTCGATCGTCAATCTCCTTGCTATAGATTTGGCACTATGAAGACTATCAAAGCTCTTACAACATTCTTTAGGCTATGAAGGCTCTTGGAGATTCAACCATTCAGCCCTTCAGCTATTCAGCCATTCAGCTATTCAGCTATTCATCCCCTTCATCAATGGATGAAGGCTATATTTATAGAGGAGAGGAGGAGGTTGGGATCCCTACAATAGTGGAAGGGAGGCCTTATCCCTTGGGAGGTTCCCCATAAGGTGGAAACAAGAGGCCAAAGGAGGAAGGCCATGGTTATTCAGTCAAAACCACTCCTGATGACTCATCCACGAAGTTGTTGTAATCGAAACTTCGCCTCTTTTTTAAAAAACTTTCCATAAGAAGATTGGCGCGGGTGCTTAACTGGGACAGAGCGCCAATTGGCGCGGGCTCAGTGTTAATTTTCCTCATTGGTGCGAGTACATAACGGGCTACTAGCGCCAAGGCAAAAACAGGTGCTTTTAGGGGTCTTCTCAGGAAATGATCAACAGAGGAAATGTTTTCCTCATGGCAAGGGATGCAATGATGGTATTTGCGAGGCATGACAATGCTTATTAATCACAGAAACGACCCTCCAATGGGCGAGATGGGGATTGCAGGGACGGTGACAAATTACTATGTAACAATCACTATATACACTTACAGTAACGCTTTTTTAAGGATCGTCGCCATATGTGACATTGGTGATGAACCTTAAAGGTCCGTCACAAGTGGGACCCTCGCCAATGTCATTTTTTCTTGTAGTGAGATATGGGCCTACATCAGTATTTAGAGGAATTAGTTGAGGTGAGATCTTAAGTGCTTGGACCTACTAGAGAGTCAAAGTGTCTCCCACATTGAAGATGCCTCTCAATGTTAACCAATCGAGAATCTTACATTACTAAAAAATAACGTTGGTGTTTTTGAATTTGTTGGATGTTGTTGAGACACGCTATGATTTCATTATGCTCTTCTTATTTTTCTTTGATGATGTGGCCCAACATAATTTTCATTTGCCAATTTAATTTGATGGAGTGAAAATACTAGTTCCTACGGCTACTAGTATGGCAAGGATATAGGATCTTGTAAATTCTTCTTGAGTTTCTGATTACGAGTGAGCATTCTAGTCATATACAACCTAGGCTTAAATTTGGAAATTTTCTTCTTGGAATGAGGGTTTACTGGAAGATAGATTTCACTTGGAGATTGGTTTTGGTTCTGAATTATAGGTATGATTTTGGAATCTCATCTATTGGAACCGTTCCTCGGGTGCATTTATTTCCCTAGCATGGTGTTAAGTGAGGGTTGGAACCTATAAAGAGAAATTTCAAGAAAATGGTGAAAGTTAGGGGAGGACGACATAGAGCTAGCAATGTTTATAACTTCTAGGGTGTAGAGGAAAGAGACGAGGAAAGCAGAAGAGTATAAAAAGTAAATGAGGGACCATGTTAGGTAGCAAAATGGATTTATAGGCTTGAGGGGGAGTCATAAGAATTAATTCTAAGGAATTACAAGTAGGCATATCTACTCCAAAGTAAACATCTAGATTGCTAGACCAAATTATTAGAACCTCATGATTATAGAAACAATACCTACAAGAGGTGATGGGATTCAATGAATTTAATAGCATGTTTGATGTATGCTCATTCCATAATTTCTCAGTCGAGTCCTAGAGTCAACCCCCACACTGAGTGATTATGATACCCACCACCACCCCTATGATCATGAGAAAGTAGCATATTTTCTAGCCGACAATGGGGAGAGGGATATAGAAGGACAAACAAGTAATGTCAATACCTTCCTTCTCTAAATCAACACACAACCAGAGACCGAGAAGTAAAAATCCCACCTATGGCATGGTGATACCACAAAAAATCCAAAGAATGGTATAGAAATTCTAATGTTGGCAGGAAGACGTGGAGATAGCAAGGGTTTCCATATTAATTAGATGGTTCATCATAATTTGTAACATGTGTTACATCATGGGGAAATTTGGCCACACCACCCCCCTCTTTAATTCTCAGGGAGGCAGCGAGGTGGCAGGCCTTCCCCCCCTTTCATAAGTGCACTTTCCAACACCCCCATTAGGTTTTGTTGATCTATAGTGATGAGAATTTATAATTCATCTCAATGCATTGTCCAATATTCATTGTTATAAGATGAGGCAAGGTTAATGTTACAATTCTTGCATCCCAGATTCACCAAATAGCTTGCCACCTTATTTTTAGATTGGTGAGAGTGTGAGAGGGGGATAATAGGAAAAGCAGGGATAAATGAACTACTACGAGGTAAAAAAATTTCCAGCCTCTAGCTGCTACAAACCTTTTCTTGGGGTGATCCATTGATCAGTCTCTTTAGAGGGTTGATAGTCAATTAAGAGTCATCATCCACTTAGATATTTATGAAAATATTTGTTATAGATAGGTGAAGTCTAGTATCCAAGACAAAGAGTTTTCCTATATTATTACTATTGATCCCACAATTGTCTGTAAATAGAAATAATGATTGCCCATCGTTGTCTCTAAAGATACCCCTAAAGGCAGCGAAGCATGGATTCCCTTCCAACGCTCCATCAAAATCTGTCATGATAAACCTTAGGGAGGGAGTAGTGAAGATTGTTGGTGAGTCAAATCCACTATGAGGGAGGAAGTGATATGAAGAATTAATTATATATGGGGAGATATCGATTTTATTAAGGATAGATACCTCATGTGGTTTTTCTTCCCAATCAATATGCATCCAAGAATATGACAAAATTGATTCTCGGAAGTTATACATGATGATTTTCCAAATCATTCTTTCTGAAGACTCTACTTTCTTGAAAAGCTTCTTATCATGTTCTTTCCATATGAACCATATGATAAATTTTGGCACAAGGACCCATACTTTGTTAAAGATAGAATTTTTCAATATCCCTATTCTCCATTGATCAATAGTTTCTATGAGGTTGGTATAATTTTGGTTAGAATGCCCAAAAAGAATAAATATTCAATCACATAAATTTCTAAATAAGGGGAAAGAATTAAGTATATGTTCCAAGTGTCCCTCTTGAATTTTGAAAAGTACACATATTGACGGACCCTCAAATCCCTTTCTTCTAATTCTATCTGAGAGTGCCCAAATCCTAGCTATCAAACAAAGGAAATGAGCCACTTTTGGCCAATGACCCTGGAGCCAAACTTTACACCAAATGGACATTTTAGAAAAAGAGTTATGCCCATCTATCAACAAGTAGGCTTCCTTGATTGTAAACATCCCTTTCGTTTGGTATCCCAAACGAATATTATATAGGTTATTTATTATTGGGATTTTCTAGTTTTTAGTTCTTAGTTGAGCTTTGTCTAGGGGTATAAATCCAGTGGAGTTGTCCATCCCTCTCTTGATTTCCATTTTCTCCATTTTAAGGTATTGGTGGATGGTTTCTGGAAATCGAATACAATGATGCAATTTCGAGTTGTGGTGAGATTTACCAACTCCATGAGCTCTTCTTAGGATTCTGAGTCTACTAGTTGTTTCCAAGTGTATATCCAAAAATGGGAAATCTAACCATCTCTAATCCCCAGAATGAGTGATCCTAAATAAGTTTCTTATTTTCTCTTGCCAAATTCCAAATTGAAAATCCTTATGAAAAATCTAAAGTACGTAGTTTCTTGAATTGGGAAGAGTGAGTACTATATTTAATATTCCATATTTGTCTCCATAGTTCCTGTCCACTTTTTATCCACCATAATTTTTCTCCCATTACATTGTTAAGTGTTTTTGGGTCACGTAGACCCAACCCACCTAACAACCTTGGAAGGCAGAGTTTATCGCATGTGACTAACGACCATTTTCCTTTTATAGTGGCCCCACCCCATAAGAAGGTTCTATAAATACTCTTGATTTATCTAAGGAGTGCTTTGGGGGTTGCCATCACTAACAGTTTGTATACAAGAAGATCTTGTAAAACTAGTTTAAAAAGAACTAATTATCCAACCATATTTAGCGACCAGAAGGTCCAATTATTAAGTTTTTGCAAAATTCGTTACAAGATTCCCTTCTAGTGGGCGGTTTTTAGTGAGCTTTCAACTAGAGGGGAAACAAGGTATTTGGTTGGCATATTGTTGAGTTGGAATCCCATTAGATGCACTAGGTGGTGCGGCACATACACGTTAGTATTAAAGAATTAAATTTGGGTTTCTCAACAATAATAGAGGTACATGATGCATCCATGAAATAATTGAGGATTTTTTTCAAATCATTGGCTAATCTAGTTGTTGGTACTCCAAACAACATAATGCCATCCATGAATTGTTGATGTGTGATTGGGAGTTCATCTTCATATAAACGCAGCCCTTTGAGTTTACCTTGATTTACTATTGCTTTAAGAGATTTCCCTAGACCCTCTACCAGAAAGATGAATAGAAAAGGGGATATGGTGATCTCCCCAGCAGAAACCCCTTTAAGGACTGGATGTAGAGTGTGGGGGAGTTATTTAGAAGTATCAAGAAGAAAGGAGTTGAGATAAAAGAATTGATCCATTTAATATTGTGTTGTGAGAAACCATAAGCCTAGAGAATTTGAATGAGGTAATCCCAATTTAGTTTTTCAAAAGGTTTAGACAAATCAAGCTTAATCATCATCCCAACCTTCGTAGTTGTTCTCAAAGAATCTATTATATCATGAGACCCTATGATTCTATCCAATATATATTAACCTTCCAAGATATAGTTTGTTCGCAGGATATGATAGAGCTCAAAAGGGGTTTGAGATGGTTGTCTTTGACCATAGAGATAACTTAATAGAAAACATTACAAAGAGAAATTTATCTAAATTTGTTAGATATATTGGCTCCATTAGTTTTGGGGATCAAAATGAGGATGTTAGCATTGAGACTTGGCAACAAAGATGAAGAGGTCTAGGATTCTTACATGATTTAGTGAATTTTAAGGCCAAGGAATGACTAGCAAGCTTGAAAGAAGTCTATAGTAAATCCATCTGGACTTGGAGCTTTATTCTATGGCATAGACATTATGGCTTCCTCCACTTCAGTAAAATATTTTTCCCTCATTAGTGCATCATTTTGGGTTGGTTGTATTAGGTTGGGAATATTTGAGGCTATCATTTGGATTGTGGATCTATAATTAGGGAGTGGTTTTGAAAGGAATACTGATAATATGTTACCAATTCCTATTCAACATCTTCATATGCCATGAGTTTGGTCCCCTCCAAAGATGTTAAAGAAATTATTTTGTTGTTGTGTTTGTGTTTGATCATTGCCTTGTGGAAAAATTTGGTGCTCTTATCTCCTTTTAACCACCTTATTCTATATTTTAGTTTCTAGAGTAATTCTTCCTAATTGTGACGCTCCTTTACTTTGGTGATTAGTTGTCCCTCTTCCTTGACCAAATAATCTATGCAACCTTCCATAATGATTTTATGTTGAAATTACTACATTCTAGATTCTAAATCTTGTTTCTCTGTGAAAATATTACCAAACTCCAAATTATTCTAGTTTTTGAACTTTTCTTTAAAAAACTTTAATTTTAGTTGGAAGGAATTCATGCTATTCCTCCCTTGGTTATCAATTTTTTACTACCATTCCTTAGCTTTAGTTAAAAAGGATGTGTCTTGCAAATAGAAACTTTCAAATTAGAAAGGATGGTTGTGTGGCGTGACATTAAGATATATTTCCAAGTGTATAGGTCAGTTGTCTAAGCATATACTTGACAAGATTAATGCTTCCACAAAAATTTCCTTCTCTCAGAGTGCTTCAAAGACAATAACTTTGTCTAGTCTATTGGTGATTTGATGCTTCCCTCCGCATTTGTTATTTTGGGTGAGTTTTACATTTATGGTAATCAAGTCTGTCATTTGGAGTTGTTGAAGTGGGTCCTTAAATTATTGAGACTTCAAGTCCAATATTTGTATACCGCATTTTTTCTCATCTAGGGATTTTATGAGATTAAATTCCTCACCTAGAATTCAGAGTTCCTCCTAATGGATATCTCTAGTGACTTTTATGTTTTTGAGGAACCGAGTTTTCTTATTGGGATTTGGTGGTTGTAGACCATAGTAAGGAAATCAATATCCTTGGCTCCTGCATATTAAAATTGTCCTAAGATAATGTGAGCCATGGAAATCCAATAAATAAATGATAACCCTTGGGGATTCCATAGTATCACTAGGCCACTAACACCTCCAATGACATGAAGTGATATTTATTCACAACCTCGCCAACATAAGGAGGCTATTTTACTAATTTTTTCTTCGGATATTTTTATCTCCTATAGTATCATGGTTTTCAAGCTTTCATTCTGAATTGTTTCCTTCAGAAGTCTTTGATTTCCTTTGATGTTGATACCTATTATGTTCAATTAAATGATTTTCATTGGGAAAACACCTTCAATGATATCATAACTTGTCCTATGTTGACTAGATGATCTCCAACTAATTAGATCGGGGTTTTGATGATGATGATGATGATGGTTAATGTCCATTGAGACCAATCTTTGGTCTATCGGACCTAAGAAAAGAGTTATTTAATTTGATTTAAGATTTTATTCCTATGCTCAAAAAGCTTGGAGAGAAGCCTCCCGAGCTCACTATAATTTTGACATCTTAAAAGGCTAGGAAGGTCAGTATTGCAACAAAGATTATGAAATTGAGTTCTAATGTGGTCCTTAGTCCCTTCCTTTTACCTTATTTGATCTATAAGGGTTGTTCCTTGAGAGAAAAGGTATGAACCCCAAATCCCCTACCAGTTGACCTTGTCTCCTTCATTGACACTTAAGTTTGATATTTTACCCTACGGTGATTTGATGGTACTAGATTTTCTAGTGTTTTGGAATTGTATTTAGATCTTTGGTTTTCGATTCTTGAATACAATTTAGAAAAGTATGCTCGAACTTATCTAGAATCTTTATTTCCTCATCTGTTTTAGTCCTTTAAACAGAAGGCATAAGTTCCTCATCATGGGATGGATTTTATTGATTATCTTCCTAAGTTTTCCTTTTTTGTGATGTTTATTTTTGTTATATTCCTTCTTTTCTTGGACCTAGATTCATAATATCTTCTAAAAAATCATGCTCTTGTTCTTGATTAGTAAGAGCTTCTAACTTATTTTTGGACTGAATAGAGTCCCCTTTTTGTTTGGCTTGCATATTTTTTGGTGTTTGGTTTCTTCATCTAGTCATTTCTCTTCCTAATCCTTCTAAGTTTGTTTGTTGGGAGTCTTTCCTGGGCTCCTCGTAGAGGATTGGAAAATCCTGGAAGAGGTGACAACACGCAAGACAATGATGCAGTATAAGGGAACATGCTCATAATCAAGGGTTTGTTTTCAATATTCATCTTGATATGAGATTTCAATAGATTTTGGCAATGGTTGATAGACATTTATAGACACAGATATTGGCATAGGAAGTGTAAGCCCTCATCTTGTAACTTTTGAGATCTTCATAAAAATTCCAGTTATATTTCCTATTCTCTCAATACAAAACTCTTTAAGTAGCGAGAACATGCACACCTATATCTGTTTGGCCAAAAATTGTTCTTTTTTCTCAACAATACCTCTCTTTCTAGAATATCATGAATAACCCAACATTATTGAAAATATATGGGTCATTTTCAAAAACTTTGGCTCGATCCTCCTGATTTTTGAATATGATTGTCAAGAAACCCCTAGAACCCTATTCTAGATCCACATGACCTCTAGGTTTCCAGTTATGATGAATCCATATAACCAAGTCCCTTTTAGTGGGCTTGATGTAGATAAAATTACACATAAGAGAATGGTATTTTATATATTGTATTATTTTTATAACTATCAATTTTGGTGGACCTTGCCCCATATTTGGGATATTTCTTAGCTTTCGGCAAGCATTTATTCTTGAACCAAGATTGTGATTGTTCTACTAGCGGAATATTATCCCACTTCTTCTTATCTCTACCTTGTCCATGATTCGTGTTACACAGAACTAGTTCAAAGGAGTCAAAGCCTAAAACAATGTTTTGATGCGCCCCTCCCTCTAAGGGTTTTCATTCTCAGCTATCAGTGTTTAAAATTCTAGAGAGACTACGTTTGTCGTGGTTAAGGTAAGTCATAATGGGCATATGTTGTCAAGTTGTAGAGGTTAGGAAGATGAGGGGTCAAAGTAGAGCACACTCCCATTAAATTATTGTTATTAATAATAATTGTAAAAAGAATTAATATATGAGTTAAACATATATACATTAAAATAAAAATAAAAATAAAAAACATGTAACAAAATTCTTAAATATGGAAATTGGCCCCTTCTTTACGGCAGAGATTCTTAACCTGTAAATAGGTTTTGTTATAATACCATAGGTCAATACTATGGTTTATTAATACCACACGCCCAAAAACACATACTCATGTTGATATGACATTTAATTAAAAATGAGAAAAAACATATTTACTTCTGAAATAAATCTCAATATTTTATATGTGAGTACCACTAAAAATATTATAAAAAATTAAATGGAGATAAAATCTCTAACATTCACCTAATAATTATTAATAATTAATTTTAAATTTTAAAAACTTTATTTCAAAATAAACAACTATTAACATAATAACAATTTTTAAAATTATTTATTTATTCTTTTTAATTTAATTTTATATTTGTTTAAATATCTATTTATTTAATTAAATTATTAATTAATTAGATAAATTAAAAATAATAATAATAATAATAATTAACTATTTATTTTTAATTAAACTTAACTTTCTGCAAACCTTTCTTTATCTTATGAAGGTTCTTGAATTTATTTTTAATTAAAAAATGATCCTCAAAATATCGTGTCACGTGAGCAAAATTTGGATACCGTAGAGTACCGCCTTATATCGTGTCACGTGAGCAAAATTTGGATACCGTAGAGTACCGCCTTTTTGAAGTTCTTCAACTAACTAATGCCACTATTCGAACTCAAGACTGCTAGTTTAAGGTCATTTCTGCCAACCAAAAATCCAACTTGAGCCGTGACATTATTCCATTGTAGTTTTTTCTTTATATAGTCGTTTACTTCATAATTTCTCTTACTTTTTTTACTTTATTTCTTTCATATATCTCGTACTCTTTAATCGGATCTCATTCCTTTTTTTATTACACATAATTTTTGACTTAAACCCTAGATTTATTGTGGTAATTTTTTAGACCCTCACACCAAAGGCTACTTAAATGATCTATGCACTTAGATATTTAGAAGGGTTTTTAATTTTTTTTGGTTTGTTTAAGGTATAAATGAATATTAATTTAAGATTATTTTTTATGTTTTTTTTTTTTTTTTTTTTAAAGACTATTTCTATTATATGGCATATAAAATACAATTTGAAACTTTTCTACCGTAGTTGTTATGCTAGTTAATTTTAGCAAGTGTAAAGTTCAAAAGCACAAAAAAAGGACAGGCCCAGTTGGAGAAACCAGTCCATAGATTGTTGCCCTAAGTGGGGAAACCAGCATTTTTAGAAATTATCCAAAATTCAAAGTGTTGAGCAGGAACAAGAAAAACATGAAAACCGAGAAATGAAACCTAGCTGAAGTAGGAAACCTCTCGAAATAGATTCTGAAGCGGCGAGACATGCTACTGGTCCTGTGGAGGAGTTGTTAGCCACCTATAATAATTTGACAAAGCAAAAAGGTGGCTAAATTGGTGGCTGAGTCTTCAAGAGAATCTTTTCTTTGAAAACATATCATTCTTGAAGTCTCAGGTATCTTTTATCCTTCAGAAATCTTCACTGTTGTTTCCCTCAAAAGTGTTCAAACCTGTTATTTTACCATGATGGGAACTGTTTTAAGGGGCCTCCATCTTCACCATTTCATCCTCTAAATTACCCTCCATATTCCTCAATCTCCCTGATGATTTACCCTTCATTCCAAAATTCCCCTTTAAACCTTGTATCTCCCTCATATTTGGTTTAAAACACCCCTTTTTCCCACCTATTGGAACCTTCATTCAGCCTAAAAATCCCTTTTTAAGGCCTAAAGCAGCCTTTTTCACTCTATGGGTGTATTAGCCCCCGAAGGCTTAAAATCCCCTAGCCCCTCCTCCACATATGACCCGCGCTACGACCAAGCGCTTAAGGCTTCATCGCAATCACAAACCTTTTCTTCCCGAACTTCCCTTTATCTTTTTCCCCGATGCGATAAGCGCTTTTCCCTCCAAACCCCTGGTTCCGCCTTCTCCCACAGAACCATTCCCCTGCACTTATTCCAGCCCATACCCATCGCATCGACAAATTTCAATCCATCAGTCCCTTTCCTTTCCCTCCGCGATACCCGATCTCCCGATGCGATCCCAACTGTCCACCCAACAGATCTGACGGCTCACGTTTAACCTGGCCGCTACCCCACCGTCCGCTCCGCGACAAAGAAGATTACATCACCTACTTGGCCCATGGCTCGTTACGCCCGAGCACCTTGCCGCTAGTCGCGCTCACTTCGCACCGTCGGATCTGACACCCCGGATTCAATGGTCGTCGATCCATATCACATTTTTTTGCCCCTCCCCAGCACCGCGCAACTCTTTTGCTAAATGGGCGGTATTGAAAATCCACGTGTCGACCATTCTATGGAATCGCACTCCATTCGCCCCGAACCGCTTACCGCCTCTTTGCTATGCGATAACCACCAGTGGTTTCATAAAACCATTTTTCCTCATTTTCACGCCCCGTTTCGAATTTTAACCTGGTTAGCTGCTCTGCCAGGGTTTCGCTCCTTCACCACCGCATTCCACCACTCGCACTGCTCTTCCGCCATGCCCCCGAGCGTCTGTCGCAGTACCCAAGCTCCCATAGGATTTTATAATATGTTTATTGTGTTTTGCAGGTTTCAACAAGTAGTTAATACATATGATTTCCACAGTCACAGTCAAGTGACAGAGGTTGCAGGGTCACGATCCTGTAGCCAAAGATCACAAGAAAGGAAATAGAAAGGGTTCCGTTTCATGTCATTCAATGGATCATTATCTCTGATCCTAGCAAACCCTCCAGACCCACAAAACAACCCGGACACCTGTGTAGAAGAAACATCAAAGAGTATCAGCAAGGACTAAAGTTTAATGCATAATACTGAAGGTTTGACACTCAATCTGAAGATTAAATGCAAATTATCAGTGACCAAAGTAACAAAGGAGACCTATCAGCAGAGTGTTCTTTTCCTAAGGCGGGACAAACTCCCACAATCTACCCCTTCTTTCATCGAGCCCCAGAACAGTTATTACTCTGACAGAAATTCCTAGAATGTCAGTACGTTGCTTGCACAGCATGGAAGACCTGAAAGCCAGATGACCCACATTACTTGTCACAAGGGATTAAACAGAGTACTACAGCCAGAAATTATTTCAAAGAACATACCCTAAGAGTTATTTTCAACCTGACAAAGACTCCTAATTCATCTTGAGGGTACACGCAGTTAATGTAAAACCATTAAGTAGAGTGGGCATCTGAATACTTCTTCCCCTCTGTCTTAATGAATCATTTAAGTCATATCTACTACTACTACCACTCATTCACCTATAAGAACTCATCGAAAATAGGTTGTTGGTGGTTGGAAATTAACTGATTGTAAGTTGTTTATTGAGTTAGAGTTCCCTGAGTAGTTTTTGTAAATAGGTTGGGAGATGATTTCTGGATTGTATCAAGCTATTGGACAAGAGTGTATGTGACTAGTTTTGCTCTACTAATATGACAATCATGTTCATCGGATCCTGATCTAAGTCATTGGTGATGTGCCCCTTCTCTGTTATTGTTTTCCCTCTGTGTTACATTATGTTTCATTTTCTCTGATAAGAAACAGTAATTTTAGCTTAGGATATATTGCTGCAAGTACCCTAATGCTTCCTGCACATTCTTATCTTTATGTTTTCTGCTATTTGTGTATATTAGAAAAAATTCAATACAATTTAACCAGTTAAAGAGTTGGTTTGCCCATGCTTACTGATGTATGAATTTAGAGTTTGTTTCTTAGATGTTCTTGTTTGGTTTCAGCTGAAAGAATATGAAAATAGGGAGATTTAGTGATTAGCCCTATCCCCTAAGTTCCCTTTCCAACAGTTAACTTTTCTAAGATCCCTTTGAGTTGAATGTCAAAAGCAAAGAAGGTTAAAAGTCTTTCTCTGATCTTAGGCTTCACTCTGTGTTTGAACTTAAGTGTTTTCTACTGTTTGAAAGTAGTCAGGAGGACTACTGGATTGTTGTCTTTGAAGTTAGCCTCATCAGGAGTATTGATCATAGAGGTATAAGGTATGCCTTATAACTTGACTTACTCCGAAGTGGTCACCTTGGAAGGTTTTCCTTTTCATTCCCATTCATTTCCTTATTGTTTCATCTCATACAATCATCTTAAGAGATCCTCCGTTTTAGATGACTAGCCCTTTGAAAGCCTTGGATATTTGGATTTCAAGTAAACCCTTTTATGACCCCATTGCCCAATGAACTTGTATTCTCTTTGAATTATCTCCCCATTGTCGAAAATCATTCACTACTCATTCCTTTACCTTGCACTAAACCCTTATTTCAATGTTTCCCAACCAAACAAACGAAACAAAAACCCTTGTGCTCTATAACTAGCCTAATACCTTAAACTGAACTTTAAAGATACATTATTCTTTACCTTTATATTATAGAGAGATCCCTCTCTGGATCCAAGAGGGCTAGATCCTGAGATCCCAAAGTGGTTCTGATGTTTCCTGGTCATTTGGTATGCCAGTAGACCAAATCACTAGGACCACAATAGGAGGCTCTTCAACTATGAAGTAGGCATAGTCGTCAGAGGAGTCCTCTTCTTTCTTCGAATGCTACACCATTGGCTCAAGTGTTGTAGTTGAACGCACTCCTACATCCTTATCCTTGCCATCTGTTGCCGAGTTGTCACTCCCTTCACTGCTGGAGGAACATGTGGCTGATTTCGTAGGCAGGGCCTTTAATTTCCTAGACTGAGGGTGGGAAGATGATATCGTGGATTTTCTAATATTTTTCCAAGGGCCCGAGCTAGCAGAGCTGGATGCAACATCCTGAAAACACAAAAAAAGAGTCACGGAGATGAGAGGAAGGTCCAGAGAGCCAGCGGAATTGAGCTAGAAAGATGCTGAATTGTCCTCATGGAGTGGGAGATGGTTGTCATCTTAAAGGGAAATGGAAGGGTGAGAGGATTGGACTCTGCCTCAGCCTCTTCTACAGTGCATTATGTGCCTCCGAGACATGACGTTGCAGGAGGGCGATGGAGCAGCAAGGGGAGAAGCGAATAGAAGGCAGGAAGCCTCAAGCAACAAAGGAGGCAAGGAATGGACGTCGAGGAGATCTGGACCAAGACTAGTGGAATGAATAGAGAATTCCAAACTGCAAGAGAATACGGTAGAAGTTAAGGTGTTGGGCGCCATGAAATAGCGGGAGGGGAAACAGGCCAGACGAAAGTAATGGCTCGAGGCAGGTGGTTTAATGCCAGCAACAAGAGAACAACTGCGATAATTATGAGCGATCGAACGGAGGCCATGCGCAGCCATGTGGTTGAGCCATGTGCCTTGCAGAGGAGCTACCACGTCCCTCATCCTAACGATCACCCGCATTCGGGGTTCCCTATGCTACTATTAACTCTTCTTCTTTTTTATATTAATTTTATAATTTAAATTGTTTATTAAATTATTAAATTATTATATTATTCATTGATCTTTTTATATAAAAATTTTAAAAAAATAAAATAAAAAATAAAAATAAAAATTATTTTAACTAATTAACTAACCTAGTCAAATAACGGCTAGTTTTTAACAACTAGTTTTAGCAATGATGACCGGGAAATGATGTAGCCTTACTATTTATTTTTTGAGATCAATTTCCTTCTTCACCTTTTATTGGGGATGAACCACATTAGATGGTTCGAAACATTGACCAAATCCTAATGATGCGATTAATCCGAAAGACATTTATCTAAATTGGCTATGTGTTTTTCCAATTTTGCCTAGATCAGTGTGAAGCAATTGGTAGAGTGTATGAGGTTGTGGTGATCACAAATACATTTTATTGTTTCATGATTCCTTGGTTGATTATACAATAAATATGGAGGGGTTTTGAGGAGTTGCTTCCCCCCAGAATATCTAGTGTTGTGTATTGATTTTCTTATTTCTCTTACTTGCATGTGATTGAGCGATCGTGATTTATATTCTACAGATTTTGTGGAAGGATTCAATATCTTTCTTTAGTACATTGCATGATTAGATTGAGTCCATTGATATAATTTCTACATGGTATTATAGTTGTGTTAGAGATTTTCTACATGGTATCAGAGCAACAGGAATCACAATAGTGGAGAATAAATTGAGTTTGTGTTGAACAATATTCAAATTTGCAGGTACTTTCTTTGGAGCTATAAGCGGATCAAGATGTCTTTCAGTGGCTTGAGACTCGAATATGCACTCGAGGGTAGTTTGAATTATATTACATGGAAGGACAGGATGGAGGCATTGTTGGAGGACAATGGGTTGAAGGAATTCATAGATAATGATATTCCCTAGCCTGTAGTACCAGATGCCCAACTTCTTGATGCATGGCAGAAGAAGGTAGCAAAGGCAAGGAGGATCTTGTTAGAGGGAGTTCCAGATCACATTGTCTTGAGTCTACATGGAAAGGAAACTCCATATGCTATGTGGAAGGTTTTGACATATCTGTTTCAAAGCAGTTATGACCATAGAAAATTGACACTCAAGGACAAGCACAGGAAAATTAAAATGGAGAGTCCACAAAAGAATAAGAACAACAAGAAGGCTCCAAGAGCTGCAACGAGTGAAGCTTTGGCCTCACAGTTTGAGTTGGACTTCTCTCTCATTGCATGAATGGCGTCAACTGTGATGGGACCTATGTGGTACTTGGATAGTGGAGCATATTTCCACATGATAGGAAACAAATAACTCTTTAGTAGCTTGGAGGAGAAGGATCTTCAGATGCACATCGAGATGGGTGATGATGGGAGGTATAGCGCTACCAAGATTGGTACAATTACTTTCCAGAGATAGTCAGGTAAACCTTTATTATTAAAATATGCCATGCATGTACCAAGCTTGAAAAAGAATTTAGTTTTAGTTGCTATGTTGGGGGATCTTGTATATGATGTGGTTTTTAGTGAAGGAAAGGTGTTCCTTCATCACAAAGCCACAAGATAGGTAAAGAATATTGAGGTTCGTGTAAATAACCTCTACAAAATTGATGTAGATGGTTGCGTAGAATTGAGTAGTAAAGCAAGGAAGGTGGTGAGCCGGGATATAAGAGAGTTATGGCACAGGAGATTGGGCCATATACACCACAGTGCTTTGAGGATCATGCAACAGATCTCTACAATTCTTCCAAAGGTTACTCTTGCGTAGATAGACACATGCAAGGGATGTACCATGGGGAAGTATACTAAGGCCACCTTTCATGAGAAGGAGAACCGAGTAGTAGAAATCCTTAAGAGAGTTCACTCAGACGTGTGTGGACCATTCTCTACGCCTTCCACGGCAAAGCACATGTATTATGTGATTTTTGTTGATGATTTTTCTAGAAAGTGTTGGATCTTATTTCTGCAAAAGAAAGATCAAGTGTTCTCCAAGTTTTGTGAGTTTAAAGCACTGGTAGAGAAAGATACAGAGAAGAAGGTGAAGGCTCTAAAAAAGCGACAATGGTGGTGATTATATCTCTAATGAATTCAAGAACTTTTGTCCCAAATAAGGAATTCGAAGAGAATTGATTGCACCTCATAGCCCACAACATAATGGGGTTGCAGAAAGAAATAACAGATCAATTGTGGGAGAAACACAAGCTATGTTACATGATCAGGGCCTACCATTGCATCTATGGGCAGAGGCATGCAACACAACGGTATTTGTGCAGAATCGGAGTCATCATCAGATACTTGGCATGAGTACACCAAAGGAGGCTTTTGCAGGTAAGAAACCAGATGTTTCATATTTTAAAATTTTTGGCTCATCTTTATTTTTCCATGTGACCAAAGATGCCAGGAAGAATATAGAGCCAACAACATAGGTTGGGATTTTTTTTGGGTACACTGATACTCCCCACAACTATCAGGTGTATTTTTTGGCTAACAGGATGACAATTTTCAGGAGAGATGTTAGATTTGATGAGGAGAAAGCCATGTGATTGTCCCTTGAGAGGGATATTGATTTGCATGCAGATGATGAACTCTTAGTTCCAAAGGATGAACCTCAGGATGTGGAGCATCCACAAGCTGAGGATCACAGAGTCGCAGAAACCACTTATGTAGAGACATCCACCAAAAATGGTAGGAAGCACACCAAAGAGGCTGATAGATTGATGCTAGATGCGACAGAGCATGTAGGAGCACCTACATCACAACGCAGCTAGAGAAGGTCCCCAGACAGGTACATTGGATACATGGCTCTTATGAGCGAGTGTATTTTGACAAAACCATCCTCTTTTGAGGAAGCAATGCAAAAAACAACATGGGTTGATGCCATGGTTGAGGAGTATGACTCCATTATTAGAAAAAATGCATGGGAATTGGTCCCAAGACCAGTGAGGAAGTCAGTGGTTTGATCTAGGTGGATCTACAAGGTGAAGTAGGGAACATATGGGAGTGTGGATAAATACAAGACTAGATTTATGGCCCGAGGATTCTCACAGGTAGAGGGGATTGACTATGAGGATACTTTTGCACCAGTTGGAAGGTACTCATCGATTAGATCTATCCTTGCACTCTTAGTGCAGATAGGATGGAAAATATGTCAGATGGATGTAAAGACAACCTTTCTCAATGGATTTATTGAGGAAGAAGTGTATATTGAGCATCCATAAGGTTTTGAGACCTTTGACAGGGAGTCACATGTGTGAAAACTCAAGAGAGCATTATATGGGCTAAAGCAAGCACCTCGTGCTTGAGACACCAGGATCGAAAACTATTTCACCGAGTTGGGCTTCATAAAGTGTGAAGTGGATGCGAACCTATATCATATTTTGGTTGATGGTAAGATTTTTATTATTGTACTTTATGTAGATGATCTTATACTGACAATTGATGAGCAACTCATAACTTCTTGCAAAGAGGATCTTGCAAGAGAGTTTGAGATGAAGGATGTGGGGCTTTTGCATTATTTCCTAGGCTTCAAAATATGGAAAAAATATGGGGAGATGTTTGTATCTCAGGGCAAGTATTCCAAGGAGATTTTGAGGAAGTTCCACATGGAGGGCAGCAAACCCATCGATACTCCTATTGCAGGTAATTTGAGGAAGGAGGATGCTACTTCAGGTGAGGTAGTGGATGCTACTTTTTACAGGCATCTTGTGGGTTCACTTATGTATTTGGTGAACACATGACCAGACATATGCTACATAGTTAACCAGCTTAGTCAAGTTATGGTTAAACCTACCAATCTCTTTTGGAAGGCAGGGAAGCATGTGTTGAGATATCTCAGGGGCACTACAGAGTATGGATTAGGGTACAGAAGGACAGAGGGGGTGAAGCTTCAAGGCTTCACTGATGCAAATTGGGCAGGTAGTCCATCAAGAAGGAAGAGCACATTAGAGCTCATCTTCAGCATACGATCAACAACAGTTTATTGGTACAGTAGGAAGCAGAGATCAGTTGCACTCAGTTCAGCCGAGGTAGAGTACATGTCAACTAGTTAGGCTACATGTGAGACGATATGGATCAGGAAAATACTTGTTGGTTTGTTCGGTCATCAGATGGATCCGACAGTGATACATTGTGATAACCAAAGTTGCATAAAACTCTCGGTTAATCCAGTATTCCAAGGTCCAAGCATATTGACACCTGGTACCCCCATCTCAGATATTTTGTTCAGAGGCGCATTATGTTGTTGCAGTACATTCCCACGGAGGATCAGGATGCATATGTCTTGACGAAGGTGCTTGCGAAGATCAAATTCGAATACCACAGAGGCAGGATTAGGGTAGCAGATAATCCCTTTCTTATTGAGAGGGATTGTTGAAATTTGGAAAGAAAATGCAACACACACTAGTGTGGGATCACAGGTCACATAGTGATGGGTCCTAGTGATACATTAGTGTGCAACTAATTTATTAAATAAATTGGAAAATTAATTGTAATCTTATCTCATAACAACTTGTAATATCTAACTAATTGTGATAGACTTAGTTAACTCAAGAATTTCGAGTTGAAGGTCTAAGGATAGGCATGTAGAGTGATTATATTATTAACAGGGTCTAGTTGTAGTTGTAGCACTAGTGTAGTGTGGGTAGAATCAGTTAACTCACAATAATTGAGTTAAAATCAGTTTAAATAGTTCTAATTGTTTGATGAGCTGGTGGAAGATCAAGTGAATTAAAATATATTCAATTCACCAGTAGTGATCTACCAAGTAACTAATGATTCACTATTTATAGTCGCATGCATGCTAATTCTAGTGGATACCCAGTTGAGACAAAGGTCCAAGGCTAGTAAACTATCAGTTGTATTTTAGGAAAACTGCCCAGGAGAAATTATAAAACCATGAGAAGCCCATGATGGATTGCACAATCAAGGAAGGCTAAATTTCCTATTTAATAGTGATTTAATTCTCTAGGGATTTCATAAGCAGGGTAGGATGAGGATAGGCTGATAATTAACTATTTCTTTGTCCAATTTTTCCTTGATTAGTGTGAAGCAATTGGTAGAGTGTATGAGCTTGTGGTGATCACAAATACATTGTATTGTTTCATTATTCCTTGGTTGATTATACAATAAATATGGAGGGGTTTTGAGTAGTTTCTTTCCTCGGGAATATCTGATGTTGTGTATTGATTTACTTCTTTCTCTTACTTTCATTTGATTGAGCGATCATGATTTATATCCTGTAGATTTTGTAGAAGGATTCAGTATCTTGCTTTAGTACATTGCATGATCGGATTGAGTCCATTGATATAATTTCTACATGGTATTATAGATATGTTAGAGATTTTCTACACTGGAGAGTGTCTCCCACATTGAAGATGCCTCTTAAAGTTACCCAACCGAGAATCTTAGATTACTAGAAAATAACGTTGGTGTTTTTTAATTTGTTGGATGTTGTTGAGGCAGGCTATGATTTCATTATGATTTTCCTATTTTTATTTGATGATGTGACCCAAAAAAAATTTCATTTTCCAATTTAATTTGATGGAGTGAAAATACTAGCTCCTATGGCCACTAGTATGGAAAGGATATAGGATATTGTCAGAAACTTATGCCTGAGTTTCTGATTTAGAGTGAGCATTCTAGTCATTTACAACCTATGCTTAAATTTATAAATTTTCTTCTTGGAATTCAAGAGGGTTTACTGAAAAATATATTTCACTTGCAGATTGGGTTTAGTTCTAAATTTTAGGTATGCTTTTGGAATCTCAGTCGCTAGAACCGTTCCTCTTGCACATTTATTACCTCAGTATGGTGTTAAGTGAGGGTTAGAACCTATAAATAGAAATTTAAGAGAATGGTGAAAGTTAAGGGAATGAGAGCCAAAGGGAAGACGACATAGAGCTAGCAATGTGTATAACTTCTAAGGTGTGGAGGAAAGAGACGAGGAAAGTATAAGAGTAGAAAAAGTGAATGAGGGACCATGTTAGGTAGAAAAATGGATTTATAGGCTTGAGGGGGAGTCATAAGAATTCATTATAAGGAATTACAAGTAGGCATATTTGCCCCAACGTAAGCATCTAGATTTATAGACCAGAGTATCAGAACCTCATGATTATAGAAATAATACCTACAAGAGGTGATGGGATTCAATGAATTTAATAACATGTTTGATGTATGCTCATTCTAGAAGTTCTCAATTGATTCCTAGAGTCGACCCCCACACTGAGTGATTCTGATACCCATCACCACCCTTATGATCATGAGAAAGTAGCATATTTTCTATCCAACAATGGGGAGAGGGATCTAAAAGGCCAAACAATGAAGGTCAAGACCTTCTTCTCTAAACCACCACACAACCAAAAACTAAGAAGTGAAAATCCCACCTATGGCCTGGTGATACCACCAAAAACCAAAGAATGTAGAGAAATTCTAATTTTGGCAAGAATATGTGGAGATAGTGAGGGTTTCCATATTAATTTGATGGTTCATCATAACTCATAACATGTGTTACATCATGGGGAAATTTGGCCACACCACCCCCCCTCTTTAATTCCTAGGGAGGAAGCGAGGTGGCAGGCCTTCCCCCCCTTTCATAAGTGCACTTTCCAACACCCCCATTAGGGTTTGTTGATCTGTAGTGATGAGAATTTATAATTGATCTCTCTGCTTTGTCCAATCTTCATTTTTATAAGATGGGGAAGGGTTAATGTTACAATTATTTCATCCCAAATTCACCAAATAGTTTGCCACCTTATTTTTAGAATGGTGGGAGTGTGAGAGGAGGATAATAGGAAAAGCAGGGTCAATGAACTACTATGAGATCAAAAAATTTCCAGCCTCTAGATGCTACAAACCTTTTCCAGGGGTGATCCATTAATAAGTCTCTTTAGAGGGTTGATAGTCAATTAAGAGTCATAATCCACATAAGGCTTTATGAAAATATTTGTTATAGCTAGGTGAATTCTAGTATCCAAGGCAAAGAATTTTCCTATATTATTACTATTGAACCCACAATTGTCTTTAAATAGAAATAAATATTTCCCATTGTTGTCTCTTAAGATACCTCTAAAGGCAGCAAAGCATGGATTCCCTTCCAAAGCTCCATCAAAATTTATCATGATAAACTCTAGGGGGGGAGTAGTGAAGATTGTTGGTGAGTCAAATCCACTATGAGGGAGGAAGTGGCATGAAGTATTACTCATATATGGGGAGATATCGAGTTTAGTAATGATAGATACCTCATGTGGGTTTTCTTCCCAATCAATATGCATCCAATAATATGACATAATTGATTCTCGGAAGTTATGCATGATGATTTTCCAAATCATTCTTTCTGAAGACTCTACTTACTTGAAAATCATATTATCGTGTTCTTTCCATATGATCCATATGATAAATTTTGGCACAATGAACCATACTTTGTTAAGGATAGAATTTTTGAATATCCCTAGTCTCCATTTATCAATAGTTTCTGTGAGGTTGGTCTAATTTCGGTTAGAATTCCCAAAAAGAATAAAGATTCAATCCCATAAATTTCTAAATAAGTGGAAATAATTTAGTATATGTCCCAAGTGTTCCTCTTGAATTTTGAAAAGTACACATATTGACAGACCCTCAAATCCCTTTCTTTTAATTATATCTAAGGAGAGTGCCCAAATCCTCGCTATCAACCAAAGGAAATGAGCCACTTTTGGCCAATGACCCTGGAGCCAAACTTTACACCAAATGGAAATTTTAGGAAAAGAGTTATGCTCGGCTATCAGCAAGTAGGCTTCCTTGATTGTAAACATCCCTTTCATTTGGTATCCCAAAAGAATCTTATTTAGGTTATTTACTATTGGGATTTTCTGGTTTTTAGTTCTTAGTTGAGCTTTTTCCAAGGGTATAAGTACAGTGGAGTTGGCCATCCCTCTCTTGATTTCCATTTTCTCCATTCTAAGGTATTGGTGGATGGTTTCTAGAAATCAGATACAATGCTACAATTTCTAGTTGTGGTGATATTCACCAACTCCATGAGCTCTTCTTAGGATTCCAAGTCTACTATTTTTTTCCAAGAATATATCCAAAAAAGGGAAATCTAACCATATTTGATTCCCATAATGAGTGATCCTCAATAAGTTTCTTATTTTCTCTTTCCAAATTTCAAATTTAAAATAATTGTGGAAAATATAGAGTACGTAGTTTCTCGAATTGGGAAGAGTGAGGACTATACTTAATATTCCATATTTGTCTCCATAGTTCTTGTCCACCTTTTATCCACCATAATTTTTCTCCCATTACATTGTTAAGTGTTTCTGGGTCACATAGACCCAACCCACCTGACAACCTTGGAAGGCAGAGTTTATCTCATGTGACTAATGACCATTTTATTTTTATAGTGGCCCCGCCCCATAAGAAGGTTCTATAAATATTCTTGATTTATCTAAGGACTAATTATGGGGTTTCCATCACTAAGAGTTTGTATATAGAAGAGCTTGTAAAACTAATTTCAAGAGAACTAATTATCCAACCATATTTAGCGACCGAAAGGTCCAATTATTAGGTTTTTGCAAAATTCGTTACATGGTGCCCTTCTAGTGGGTGGTTTTTAGTGAGCTTTCAACTAGAGGGGAAACACAGTATTTGGTTTGCATTTTTTTGAGTTGGAATCCCATTAGATGCACTAGGTGGTGCAGCACAAACACATTAGTATTACAAAATTAAATTTGGGTACATGATGCATCCATGAAATAATTGAGGATTTGTTTCAAATCATTGGTTTATCTAGTTGTTGGTACTCCAAACAACATAATGTCATCCATGCATTGTTGATGTGTGATTGGGAATTCATCTCCATATAAACGCGGCCCTTTGACTTTACCATGATTTACTATTGCTTTAATATATTTCTCTTGACCCTCTACCACACAGATGAATAGAAAAGGGGATATGGTATCTCCCCAGCAGAACCACCTTGAAGGATTGAATGTAGAGTGTGCAGGAGTTATTTAGAAGTATGGAGAAGAAAGGAGTTGAGATAAAATAATTGATCCATTTAATCTTGTGTTCTATGAAACCATAAGCCTAGAGAATTTGAATGAGGTAATTCCAATTTAGTTTTTCAAAAAATTTAGACAAATCAAGCTTAATCATCATCCCAACCTTTATAGTTCTTTTAAGAGAATCTATTATACCATGAGACACTATGATTTTATCCAATATATATTAACCTTCCAAGATATAGTTTGTTCACGAGATATGATAGAGCTCAAAAGGGGTTTGAGATGGTTATCTTTGAACATAGAGATAACTTAATAGACAATGTTACAAAGAGAAATCGATCTAAATTTGTTAGATATATTGGGGCCATTAGTTTTGGGGATGAAAATGAGGATGGTAGCATTGAGGCTTGGCCACAAAGATGAAGAGGTCTGGGATTATTCCATGATTGAGTGAATTTCAAGGCCAAGGAATGACCAACAAGCTTGAAAGAAGTCTGTAGTAAATCCATCTAGCCTAGGAGCTTTATTCTATGGCATAGACATTATGGCTTTCTCCACTTTAGTAAATGATTTTTCCCTCATCAGTGCATCATTTTGGGCTGGTTGTATTAGGTTGGGAATATTTGAGGCTATCTTATGGATTGTGGATATTTTATTAGGGTGTGGTTCTGAAAGGAAACAATGATAATATGTTACCAATTCCTATTCAAGATCTTCATATGCCATGATTCTGGTCCCCTCAAAATATGTTAAAGAAAGTATTTTTTTGTTGTGTCTATGTTTGATCATCGCCTTGTGGAAAAATTTGGTGCTATTCTCTCCTTTTACTCACCTTATTCTAGATTTTTGTTTCTAGAGTACTTCTTCCTACTTGTGATGCTCCTTTACTTTGGTGAGTAGTTGTCCCTCTTCCTTGACCAAATCATCTATGCAACCTTCCATAATGATTTTATGTTGAACTTACTACATTCTAGATTCTAAATCTTGTTTCTATGTGAAACTATTACCAAACTCCAAAATATTCTAGCCTTTTAACTTTTATTTAAACAAATTTAATTTCAATTGGATGGAATTCATACTATTCCTCCCTTGGTTATCTATTTTTTACCACCATTCCTTAGCTTTAGTTAAAAAGGATGTGTCTTGCAAATAGAAACTTTCAAATCAGAAAGGATAGTTGTGGGGCATGACATTAAGATCTATTTCCAAGTGTATAGGGCAGTTGTCTAAGTATATACTTGACAAGGTTGAAGCTTCCACAAAAATTTCCTTCTCTAAGAGTGTTTCAAAGACAATAAATATATCTAATATATTGGTGATTTGATGCTTCCCTCCGCATTTGTTATTTTGGGTGAATTTTCCATTTATGGTAGTCAAGTCTGTCATTTAGAGTTGTTGAAGTAGGTCCTTAAATTGTTGAGACTTCAAGTCCAATATTTGTTTTTTCTCATCTAGGGATTTTATGAGATTAAATTCCTCACCTAGAATTCAGAGTTCCTCCTAATGGATAGCTCTAGTGGCTTTTATGTTTTTGAGGAACCGAGTTTTCTTATTGGGATATGGTGGTTGTAGACCACAGTAAGGAAATAAATCTCCTTGGGTCCTACATATTAAAATTGTCCTGAGATAATGTGAGCCATGGAAATCCAGTCGAGAAATGATAACCCTTGGGGATTCCATAGGATCACTAGGCCACTAACACCTCCAATGACATGAAGTGATATTGACAACCTCGCTAACATAAGGAGCCTATTTCACTATTTTTTTCTTTTGAAGATTTTTATCTCCTATAGTATCATGGTTTTTCGGCTTTCATTTTGAATTATTTCCTTCAGAAGTCTCTAATTTCCTTTGACATTGAGACCTATTATGTTCCATTAAATGAATTTCATTGGGAAAGCACCTTCAACGGTATCATACCTTGTCCTATGTTGACTAGATGAACTCCAACTAATTAGATTGGGGTTTTATTGGTCCTTAGCCCCTTCCTTTTACCTTATTTGATCTATAAGGGTTTTTCCTTGAGAGAAAAGGTATGAACCCCCAATCCCCTACCAATTGACCTTGTCTCATTCATTGATGCTTAAGGTTGATCTTTTACCCTAACGTGATTTGATGGTACTAGATTTTCTAGTGTTTTGGAATTGTATTTAGATATTTGGTTTTCGATTCTTGAATACAATTTAGCAAAGTATTCTCATCCTTATCTAGAATCCATATTTCCTCATCTGGTTTAGTCATTTAAACATAAGGCATAAGTTCCTCATCATGGGATGGAGTTTATTGGTTATCTTCCCAAGTTTTCCTTTTTGCGATGTTTATTTTTGTTGTATTCCTTCTTTGCTTGGATCTAGATTCATAATATCTTCTAAAAAATCATGCTCTTCTTCTTGATTAGTAAGAACTTAGAAATTATTTTTGGACTGAATAGAGTCCCCTTTTTGTTTGGATTGCAGATTTTTGGTGTTTGGTTTCTTCGTCTTGTCATTGCTCTTCTTAATCCTTCTAAGTTTTTTTGTTGGGAGTCTCTCCTGGGATCCTCCTAGAGGACTGGACAATCCTGAAAGAGGTGACAACACTCAAGACAATGATGCAGTGGAAGGGAACATGTTCATAATCAAGGGTTTGTTTTCAATCTTCATCTTGATATGAGATTTCAATAGATTTTGGCAATGGTTGATAGATATTTATCGACATAAATATTGGCATAGGAAGTGTAAGCCCTCATCTTGTAACTTTTGAGATCTTCTTAAAAATTCCAATTATATTTCCTATCCTCTCAATACAAAAGTCTTTAAGTAGCGAGAACATGCACACCTATATCTGTTTGGCCAAAAGATGTTATTTTTCTCGGTAGTACCTCTCTTCCTAGAATCTCATGAATAACCCAACATTATTGAAAATATATGGACCATTTTCAAAAACTTTGGCTTGGTCCTCCTGATTCTTGAAGATGGTTGTCAAGAAACCCCTAGCACCTTATTCTAGATCCACATGACCTTTAGATTTCCATTTGTGTTGAATCCATCTTACCAAGTCCTTTTTAGTGGGCATGATGTAGATAAAATTATGCATAAGAGAATGGTCCACTATCAAGTTTGGTGGACCTTACCCCATATTTGGGACATTTCTTAGCTTTCGACGGACATCTATTCTTGAACCGAGATTTCCATTGTACTACCAACGGAGTATTATCCATCTTCTCCTTATCTCTACCTTGTCCATCATTTGTGTTACACGGAACTGGTTCAAAGGAGTCGATGCCTAAAACAATGTTTTGATAGAAGAGGCTCGTGCCCCTCCCTCCAAGGGCTTTCATTCTCAACTATCGATGTTTAAAATCCTAGCGAGCCTACCTTTGTCGTGGTTAAGGGACGTCATAATAAGCATATGTTGTCAAGTTGTAGAGGGGTCAAAAGCCCTAACAAAACACTCTTATTAAATTGCTATTATTATTAATAATTGTACAAAGAATTAATATATGAGTTAAATATATATACATTAAAATAAAAATAAAGTGAAAACAAAAAACAAAAAACAAAAACATGTAACACAATTCTTAAATATGGAAATTGGCTCCTTCTTTACGACAAACATTCTTAACCTGTAAATAGGTTTTGTTATAATACCATGGGTCAATACCATGGTTTATTAATACCACAGGCCAAAAAAACACATACTCATGTTGATATGACATTTAATTAAAAATGCAGAAAATACATAACAACTTGTAATATAAATCTCAATCTTTTATATGTGAGCACCACTAAAAATATTCTAGAAAATTAAATGGAGATAAAATCCCTAACATCCACCTAATAATTATTAATAATTAAATTGAAATTCTAAAAACTTTATTTCAAAATAAACAACTATTAACCTAATAACAATTCTAAAATTTATTTATTTATTCTTATTAATTTAATTATATTTTTTTTTAAGTATATATTTCAATTTTATATTTTTTAAATATATATTTGTTTAATTAAATTATTAAATAATTCAATAAATTAAAAATAATAATAATAAAAATTAACCATTTATTTTTAATTAAACTTAACTTTCTAAAATATTATTTTGATTTTTCTGTTGAGCTTTTTTGCACCATCTTCACATTATTTATTTTTCTAATTAAATCATATCTTTCATCTATATCTCTCTAGCACAATGGATCAGTGAATGATTAGAAACATCCACCTAATATGATTAATCCAAAAAAATAAGGCGTTAATTTAATCATATCCTTCATCTATATCTCTCAAGCACAATGGATCAGTGAATGATTAGAAACATCCACCTAGTACGATTAATCCAAAAAAAAAAATTATTAATCCAAAAAAATAAGACGTTAATTTAAATAGATGGAATTTCGTAATTTTCAATATTGTACTGTTGAGTACCGCTCTTTCTTCAGCCTCTGAAGTTCTTCCACTATCTCATGCCACTAATCGAACTCAAGACTTAACCAACTTGAACCGTGGCTTTTTTCCTTTGGAGTTTTTTCTTTATATACTTGCTTAACTTCATAATTTCTCTTATTTTCTTTTTGGAAAAAATAACTTTATTTCTTTTATATATCTCGTACTCTTAATCGGATCTCATATTCCCCTTTTTTTTATTCATGTCTACTTAAATGCCCTATGCACTTAGATATTTAGAAGGGTTTTTAATTTTTTTGGTTTGTTTAATTTATTAGAGAGTTGAAGCTTAAATTTTATAATTTACCGAATACAATTGTGCAAATGATTTTTTAATTTTATTATAATTTTAATATATTGTCTAAAAATAATTTAATTATAATTGAATTATTCAAATATATATATATATATATATATATATATATATATATTATTTTAATAAAAATAAAGGTATTTAATAAATATTTTTTTGTATTGAGGGGCGTCTTTCAATTAGGTGGCAGTGTTGTAATGTAATGGTTTTAAACTTGTTTGACTAGGTCAAATTTTGTTGTTAGTATTATTATTATTATAACTTCGATGTGGGTGGATAAACGTTGGATACGGGATCTCCACAAGGGGCACCCGTTACCCCACCGACTCTCACAATGAATTAAGGAAGGTGGTGACATGGGATGCCCTTCTCATACAACATTGGTGCGGCTTAATTACACTTAATGGCTAGCCCCTTAAGGTTTCTCCAAACTTTTCCTTCGACGTATATACAACCGTGAGGCGAGCATAGGTTCAACTAGTTGCAAGGTTGTTGCTTAAGTTACCCTGTAATATTATCTATTATTATTCAAGTTGGCAATTGCATGAACAAAAGGTGGTCTTCTGTAGGTTTTTCTTGCTAGGCATGGAAAGGGTGAAGTTTTTGCACAATTTTATCTTCTATCAGTAGTATTTTTCATATTATGCCCCTCTCAAGTTCCTCATGTTGGAAGAAGGTAGCCAGCTCTCGAGAGGTTGCTGGAATGAAGAAATTGAATAAAAAATACCCATCTCCAAGGCAACACAAGATGTAATGACCCATCTCAAATTACGAGCAGAATATGATTATTAACATGCATATGATAGCTACATATGCATGCATTGCACTAGTATACTTACTAATTGATTATGAAGAATGTCTAAGTAAAGGAAAAATGAATTAATTATTAAAAGTACTAATTAAATTTCTAACTGTTAGGAATATAATGAATATATTTAAGTTTGGGATGGAAGAAAGAAAATAACAGAGAAGGCACTTAAGTGTTTTAAATAACTATCTATAGAGTAGTAGGAAATATATTAAATGATTCCAAGAGCACAGAAACTTTTACCCACAAACGAAAGGAGTATCAATGTCTCTTAAACCTTTGCAAGTTAATTTCTTAGCAAACTATTTCCAGATGTTGAGAAACCAAAAATAAACCCAAAATTAAATAAAGGATAACATATAGACAATGATTCATGTTATTCATTAATAAACTATTCTCAAACTAGGAAATCAAAACTCTAGAAAACATTGTCCTCCTCTCTAACAAATAAACTCAAATGAACCCACATCTATTAATAATCTAATACTTAGCATTCTTTTAAGATAGAAGTTATCAACCTCTAAATAATTTTGAAAAATCGCGGCAACTTCCAATTAATGTGATCACCATGTCAAAAAGCGGCGATTTCCTAGGAGTTTAAGAAATTATTTTATGTAGAGGTAGTGGGAAATGACTTAGCGAGGAAGAAACTTACCTGATATAAGGAGATTGAAGGAGGTGAAGAAGGGGACATAGGGAAGCAGAAGGAGAATAAGAATTATAGAAAGGGAACACCTGGAACAAATCTAAGGGATGAGCCTGGGGATCTAGACTCAATGGAAAACTAAGAACATTGAACATTGTTCTTAGATTATTAGGCACGGGTGCTAGAATACTTCAATCAAAGTCTTCTGGGTTTGGGAACCAAAGAGGTTGATCCCAGATAGGTAAGGAGGAATTGGTTGATTTGATAACGAAAGTAGATGACTCGGATTTTCCATGGAGCAACATCAACTAGAGATTGTCATCAAATGGGAAAACTAAGTACGTACATGTATTTAATTTGATATATTTTACTCAGAAAATTTATTCTCTGATGGAACTATTGTTTAGGCCCATACACGGGATATGTTATCACCTGATATTTGTTGAGGAGGACTCGCAACATTTCAAGATCCACCTCAAGGTATTTCACAGTGTTTGGCATCTCCAATGTAGTTTCATTGGTACAGTTAATTTCAAGGATTTTCCAAGTTCCCATTATTTATTTTATCTTAGGTCTCTAGTTTTCCATGTTGGCATGTTTGTTGTTATTCTATTCACTTGGGTCCCAACACAATTTATGTTATGGTTCATAGTTAGTTTCTTTCTCTTGTTTATAACACTCTTATGGTTTAGAATTTTCTTTGTTGTTCGGGTGTGGGGATCAAAATGAGGATGTTAGCATTGAGGCATGGCCACAAAGATGAAGAGGTCTAGGATTCTTCCATGATTGAGTGAATTTCAAGGCCAAGGAATGACCAGCAAGCTTGAAAGAATTCTATAGTAAATCCATCTGGACTTGGAGCTTTATTCTATGGCATAGACATTATGGCTTCCTCCACTTCAGTAAACATTTTTTCCCTCATCAGTGCATCATTTTGGGTTGGTTGTATTAGGTTGGGAATATTTGAGGCTATCATTTGGATTGTGGATCTGTAATTAGGGAGTGGTTTTGAAAGGAATAATGATAATATGTTACCAATTACTATTTAACATCTTCATATGACATGAGTCTGGTCCCCTCAAAAGATGTTAAAGAAAGCATTTTGTTGTTGTGTTTGTGTTTGATCATCGCATTGTGGAAAAATTTGGTTCTCTTATCTCCTTTTAACCACCTTATTCTATATTTTAGTTTCTAGAGTACTTCTTCCTACTTGTGACACTCCTTTACTTTGGTGATTAGTTGTCCCTCTTCCTTGACCAAATAATCTATGCAACCTTCCATAATGATTTTATGTTGAACTTACTACTTTCTAGACTCTAATCTTGTTCCTCTATGAAAATATTACCAAACTCCAAATTATTCTAGTTTTTTAACTTTACTTTAAAAAATTTCAATTTCAGTTGGAAGGAATTCATGCTATTCCTCCCTTAGTTATCTATTTTTTACTACCATTCCTTAGCTTTAGTTAAAAATGATGTGTCTTGCAAATAGAAACTTTCAAATAAGATATATTTCCAAGCATATAGGCGAGTTGCCTAAGTATATACTTGACAAGATTGAAGCTTCCACAAAAATTTCCTTCTCTCAGAGTGCTTCAAAGACAATAAATTTGTCTAGTCTAATGGTGATTTGATGCTTCCCTCCTCATTTGTTATTTTGGGTGAACTTTCCATTTATGGTAATTAAGTCTGTCATTTGGAGTTGTTGAAGTAGGTCCTTAAATTGTTGAGACTTCAAGTCTAATATTTGTATACCGCATTTTTTCTCATCTAGGGATTTTATGAGATTAAATTCCTCGCCTAGAATTCAGAATTCCTCCTAATGGATATCTCTAGTGGCTTTTATGTTTTTGAGGAACCGAGTTTTCTTATTGGGATTTGGTGGTTGTAGACCACAGTAAGGAAATCAATATCCTTGGCTCCTACATATTAAAATTGTCCTGAGATAATGTGAGCCATGGAAATCCAATCAATAAATGATAACCCTTGGGGATTCCATAGGATCAATAGGCCACTAACACCTCCAATGACATGAAGTGATATGTATTCACAACCTCGCCAACATAAGGAAGCTATTTCACTAATTTTGTCTTCGGATATTTTTATCTCCTATAGTTTCATGGTTTTCAAGTTTTCATTTAGAATTATTTCCTTCAGAAGTCTCTGATTTCCTTTGATGTTGAGACCTATTATGTTCCATTAAATGATTTTCATTGGGAAAACACCTTCAACGATATCATAACTTGTCCTATGTTGACTATATGATCTCCAACTAATTAGATCGTGGTTTTATTTGTCCTTAGTCCCTTCCTCTTAACTTATTTGATCTATAAGGGTTGTTCCTTGAGAGAAAAGGTATGAACCCCAAATCCCCTACTAGTTGACCTTGTCTCCTTCATTGACACTTAAGTTTGATATTTTTCCCTACGGTGATTTGATGGTACTAGATTTTCTAGTGTTTTGGAATTGTATTTAGATATTTGGTTTTCGATTCTTGAATAAAATTTAGAAAAGTATGCTCAGACTTATCTAGAATCTATATTTCCTCATCTGGTTTAGTCCTTTAAACAAAAGGCATAAGTTCCTCATCATGGGATGGATATTATTGATTATCTTCCTGAGTTTTCCTTTTTTTTATGTTTATTTTTGTTGTATTCCTTCTTTTCCTGGATCTAGATTCATAATATCTTCTAAAAAATCATGCTCTTCTTCTTGATTAGTAAGAACTTAGGACTTATTTTTGGACTGAATAGAGTCCCCTTTTTGTTTGGCTTGCAGATTTTTTTGTGTTTGGTTTCTTCGTCTAGTCATTGCTCTTCTTAATCCTTCTAAGTTTTTATTTTGGGAGTATTTCCTGGGCTCCTTGTAGAGGATTGAACAATCCTAGAAGAGGTGACAACACTCAAGACAATGATGCAGTGTAAGGGAACATGCTCATAATCAAGGGTTTGTTTTCAATATTCATCTTGATATGAGATTTCAATAGATTTTGGCAATGGTTGATAGATATTTATAGACACAGATATTGGCATAGGAGTTGTAAGCCCTTATCTTGTAACTTTTGAGATATTCATAAAAATTCCAATTATATTTCCTATTCTCTCAATACAAAACTCTTTAAGTAGCGAGAACATGCACACCTATATCTGTTTGGCCAAAAAATGTTCTTTTTCTCGGAAGTACCTCTCTTTCTAGAATCTCATGAATAACCCAACATTATTGAAAATATATGGGCCATTTTCAAAAACTTTGGCTCGGTCCTCCTGATTCCTTAAGATGATTGTCAAGAAACCCCTAGCACCTTATTCTAGATCCACATGACCTATAGGTTTCCAGTTGTGATGAATCCATCTTACCAAGTCCCTTTTAGTGGGCTTGATGTAGATAAAATTACACATAAGAGAATGGTCTTTTATATATTTTATTATTTTTATAGCTATCAAGTTTGGTGGACCTTACCCCATATTTGGGATATTTCTTAGCTTTCAGTGAGCATTTATTGTTGAACAAGATTGTCATTGTAATACCAATGGAGTATTATCCCACTTCTTCTTATCTCTACCTCGTCCATGATTCATGTTACATAGAACTAGTTCAAAGGAGTTGATACCTAAAACAATGTTTTGATGAGCCCCGCCCTCTAAGGGCTTTCATTCTCAGCTATCAGTGTTTAGAATTCTAGAGAGACTACCTTTGTCATGTTTAAGGGAAGTCATAATGGGCATATGTTGTCAAGTTGTAGAGGTTAGGAAGATGAGGGGTCTATTATAGCCCAAATCCACCTCAGGCTGAAAGAAGGCGGGATTCAGGGTAACACCAAACCACGCTCAGACTGGTAGCTAGCCCTACCAGAACAGGAGAGGGCTCTCTCCGGGTCAATCTCAGGAAAAATGTATCAATAGGCCTTGAGATGACTGAAATGAGTGCTAATTTTAGGCTAGGTATATTAATCAAGAAGTTTGGAATGATTTTTAGGGGTTTTTGTTGGAAAAAGGGAAAGGAAATTTTGGGCTTGGGGATGAGGCCAATTTCTTGCAGAGTTCAAGTTGGGGCAGGGAAGGCAATGGCTTTGATGTCTTAGATTCAATGAATGGACATAAAAGACTATTGAGGAGCTGAAGAGGGCAAGAAGGTGCAAGGATCCTCTTCAAACGGAGGAAAACATATAAAACTAAACAAAATTTTAAGGCAGAGCACCAGCAAACTAATGAATTCTACCTTAGTTACTCATTTGTTTATTTCAGAAGCAATGAGAAGGGAAATGACATACATATAACATTAATGAAACTTACAGATACATGGAGAAAAACATCATCAAAACTTAGAGCCACAAGGATCCCAACAAGTGCTGCAAAACCCTGGTCTTTCCTTTGCCAAAAATGCATAAGTGTATGTATAATGAAGTGCCAAACTTTTCCCAAGTATCCAACCCTGAAAATGTCTCAGAAAATACAATATATAGACAAGTCTAATCCCTTCCCATGCCTCTAGGGGTCGAGCTCATCCTTCTAGGAGCTGTTTCAACCAATTCTAAACAAGGAACTGAAATCTAGGCAATCAAACAACTTGCCTCTATATGGAGGGAAACTGATTCATTCATTTAATTTTCACTTTTTAGTGAATGAATCCTCTAGAACAAGTAAATATGAGCCAAAATTACATCATAGTCATCAAATTACATCAATATAGATCAATAGTTACATCAAAAAGTGAAACTAGTCAAAACTGGGCGAATTTCTGAGCTGAAGAGTGAAAATGAGGCCAAATTTCTCTATGCGTCGCGCCCAAAAACTCAATGCGTTGCGCCACTTTGAGCCTGTTTTTGAGGCACTTCCTGAAGTCCAAATTGAGCTCATGATAGATTGTTGGAAAGCCCTGCCTGTCTACTATCCAACGCAAGTGGAATTTTTCAATTTGGAGTTCATTTTCCTTTCCAAAACTGCAATCTCCCAAGACTGGTTCCTGCTGGTGCAAAAGGTGGCAGAAAGGCCATTTTTGGAGTGTTTTTGACCCTTAAGACCATCCAGAACTTGATGAAATCCTTAGGTAATCCATGAGCATGCATAATTTATCATAAAAAATCCAAAAATTTCAATTTTTCCTCCAGAAGATCTCTCAAACGTAAGCGCGCGCAAGGTGGCGCGACGCATCGGGCAGGAAAATCTGTTTTGTGATAAAAAAAACAAAATTGACAAAATTTTCTCTAAATTCCTTGAAATTTGGAGTGTAGGTCCCCCATCAAGTATCATGCTCAGCCAAAGAATCTTCGGCCAAGATTTGGAGTGGATCAGGCCTTTTGCGCCTCCTCAGTGCCCTTCTCAGCCTCGCTTTCAGAATCTTCATCTTCGCTTTGCAAACATGTGTGCGGGGCCAATAGTGGTTCTTCATGTGCCTGAGCATGTCTTTGTCCCTATTGGCCTTCGCCAACAGTTTCTCAAGATGAATGTTGACTCTCATAAGGCAAATCTCCCGCTCAAACGGTGTCATGTCACCTGGTCTTTTTCGGGCCAATTCACGGTCTTCATGAATTTTCTGCAGCTCCATGAGTGTCTGATGATCCTCCAATTGTTTATTCCGTTGCTCCAAGTAATTTATAACCCACTGAGCTCTCTGCAACTTCACGGTCAATGTGTCGATCTAAGCTTTCTACTCCTGGATGGTTTCTTTCAGCTTTGAGCTGGGAGAGCTTGAGTCAACATTGATCAATATAACATTAGTATCTTGGCCTCCTGAGGGGCCTTCATCCTGCATAGGCCTCTTGCCTCTGTCCTGTCCCTATATCTGTTCTGATGTCGAAGGCGAGACCCCTTCCACCCCAGGTGGAGATAGTACTCGCTGAGCTGATGCAAATAAAGCTCTAGTGCCTCTCTGATAGGTAACATATACTGGAGCACTGATAGGCTCTGTCTCGAGAATCTCAAACTGATGTGAAGGCTCTCCTGCATCATGAACAATCTCGGGAGGAGGCTGAGGGGCTGTAAAAAGGTCATGGGAAATGAACTCCTCTCATGCAATGCCCTGCAATCCAAGCTGATGTACCACAATGATCTTGATGAGCGCATAATGATAAATGTTGTTATGCTGCTGCTTTGGAGTCTTCTTCTGCACAAGGGTAGTCATCCTTTCTATGTTTCGGCACATAAAATATGGAATGTTCATCATCCGTACTCTCGTGAAATGCATCAACAGCCGGATGTGGTATGCATAAAGGCGCGAGAATCTACCCTCGCAACTGAAATACCGGATAATAAGTCTCATCAATGGCGCATATGACTCCTTCAGAAACCGGAATGGGAATACCCTGCTGAGCTGCTTGATATAGCTGGGTCTGATGTATGGCTCATAGAACACTTTGTCCAACTGCTGTCTCTTATTCCACTCTTCACCTACATTGGGTATCCCGGTGGCCTGAGAAATGGTTTTTGGTGTCAAGGTGAAATTCACTCCAGCAAGGTTTACATGACCATCACGCAAATTTAAAACAAACAAGCGAACCAACTCCTGATGATGCTGAATCTGAGCAATCATCTCACAATACTGAAAGCATGATTGTTGCTGAAAGCATGCCATTGCAAGCGGGCATGCCTGCAATTGAGTCAAGGAAGTGGGCTCTTCTCTGACGTGCTTGCCACTTTTATGAGGCCTTCTCGGTACATTAAGCTCAGTGGTTGAGTCATTGTCTTGCTCATATTCTTGCTCATATGATGAATCTGTCTCTGTCATGGTGCTGCAAATGTATGTGTCAACTGTATGTTTGGTTGGTTTGAAAATGAGCAAGTGGTGCTTTGGTTTCAATTCCAAATGTGTGCCAAGGGAAATGAAGAGCTGTGGTAAGTATGAACAGTGGGAAAAGTGGGGGTTTGTCAAGTGAAATTAATTCAATAACAGTCACTTGACAGTTTGGAATTGGGGATTTTTTTTGCAAATGATATGGGAGAGGAATAAGGAGAAGGAATGATAGGGTTTAAGGATTTGAATGATATGAATGGTTTTATAAAGGAAATAGGAAGGGATATGAATGATATCATGACAGTGATGGGGAATGTGCTATGAAGTTCTTGGCACCAAAATTCACACCTTTTAAAATTCAAATACAAACCTTAAGAGCAGTTTTTGACAAATGAGAGGGTTTATCATTTTGGCATTCAAATTCTTATATTTCACTTTCAAACCACACCAAACACCAGCTAATATCAATAGCCAAAGCCCACAAACTTACTTGGATCATTAGAAAACTGAGTTGATTTGAAATTTGGTGAAGCGGTGGTGAAAATTTGTTTGGAGGCTCTGTGCGCCGCGCCTCCTGGATGCGTCGTGACAGTGCAATTTAACACAGTGAAAATGGGCCCAATGCACCGCGCGACCTATGTGTGTCGCGCCCTCCTTCCTGTGTGCCTCGCAACTCCAAACACACAGTCTTCAGTTTTAAACTCACAGTTTCGCCCTTCCACAACTAAGCTTGACTTCTCTGATGCTTCTTGGATGCAAATGGCTTGATAAACATAGAAAAATCTTTGTAAAGTCATGGATTTGATTTTTGCTTTGTAAAGACCCACTTTTGTAATGTTTTGAAATTGGCACTTTTCACATTTTTAATACAAACTCTGTTCTGCTTGTTTCCACTTGACCTTTTGGCTGAAATGATGAAACTCTTGGCAATTTTTTGCAGGGATGGTTGGCATTGTATTTCGGCAAAGGAGGACCAAGGCTGCCTCTAAATTCTTCATGACGGAAAAATTTAAAAATTACATATTTATTACAAACAATAAATTTGACAATTTCTTCTTCAAAACAGAGTTTTGAAGAAGAATCGTTCTCAAGCATTATTGATGATGAAAAATTTGAAATGAAACTTATTTGGAACCTCCCTCTGGCCTGCTGGCATTATTGGACACTCGGAAACACAAAATTTGAGAAACCCTAGACCTAATGACTGAGATGACTCTTAGTTAGCCAAGAGAACAAAACAAGACTATGAATGACTTTGATTTTGGCGAACAGACCTGAGCCAGCAGGTACAAGGCATGAGGGGGAATGAGTGACAAAGCCCTTCCGTCAGATGATGGCATGCCCCTAACGGAATGCAGATGAATGAGCTGAATGAAACACCTAAAAATGAAATGCAATAAGAGAAATGATCTCTGACGGAGGGATGTAAAGACCGACTCTAACAGGGTCAAAGGTTTTAGCAGAGAACACTCCCATTAAATTATTGTTATTAATAATAATTGTAAAAATAATTAATATATGAGTTAAACACATATACATTAAAATAAAATAAATTGAAAAAAAAAGCATGTAACAAAATTCTTAAATATGGAAATTGGCCCCTTCTTTACCACAAAGATTCTTAATCTGTGAATAGGTTTTGTTATAATACCATGGGTCAATACCATGGTTTATGAATACCACAGACCCAAAAACACATACTCATGTTGATATGATATTTAATTAAAAATGGAGAAAAAATATAACTACTTGTAAGATAAATCTCAATATTTTATATGTGAGTACCATTAAAAATATTCTAAAAATTTAAATGAAGATAAAATCCCTAACATCCACCTAATAATTATTAATAATTAAATTGAAATTTTAAAAACTTTGTTTTAAAATAAACAACTATTAACATAATAACAATTCTAAAATTTATTTATTTAATTTTTTAATTTAATTTTATATTTTTTTAAATATCTATTTATTTAATTAATTAAATTAATTAAAATTAATAATAATAAAAATTAAGTATTTGTTTTTAATTAAACTTAACTTTCTAAAATATTATTTTGATTTTTCTATTCAACTTTTTTTACAACATCTTCACATTATTTATTTTTCTCTTTAAATCATATCCTTCATCTATATCTATCTAGCCACAATGAATGATTAAAAACATCCACCTAAAAATATTAATATGATTAATCCAAAAAAATATGACTTTTCATAATAATCCTAAACAATATACAGACCGACCGTAATGGAAACCTTCACGTATTAATTATCACCATCATTATTAGGATGAGAATTGAATACCTTTCATTATCAATTACCACCCTCATTATTATTATGGTGCATATGACATCATCTCTTAAATTTAAATATACGGAATTTAGGTTCTTGAATTTATTTTTAATTAAAAAATGATTCTCAAAATATCGTGTCACGTGAGCAAAATTGGGGTAATGTAGAGTACCGCCTTTTTTGAAGTTCTTCAACTAACTCATGACACTATTCGAACTCAGGATTTCTGGCTTAAGGCAATTTCTGCGAACCAAGAAACCAACTTGAGCCATGATATTATTCCTTTGGAGTTTTTTCTTTATATACTAGCTTAACTTTATAAATTTTTTTTTTATATTTTTTTTTAATTTTAATTTTTAACTTTATTTCTTTCATATATCTTGTACTTTTTGATCGGATCTCAGATTCTTTTTTTTTATTACACACATAATTTTTGACTTGACCAAACTCTAGATTTATTGCGGTATTTTCGAGACCCTGACACCAAAGGCTACTTAAATGACCTATGCACTTAGATATTTAGAAGGGTTTTTTTTTATTTTCTAAATAAGACTATTTCTATTATATAGCACATAAAATACAATTCGAAACTTTCCTGCCAGAGTTGTTATGCTAGTCAATTTCGGCAGGTGTAGAGTTCAAAAGCACAAATAAAGGACAGCCTCAGTTGGGGAAACCAGTCCATAGATTGCTGCCCCAAGTGGTGAAACCAGCATTTTCAGAAATTATCCAAAATTTTAAAGTGCTGAGCAGGAACAAGAAAACCGAGCAATGAAACCTAGCTGAAGTAGAAAACCTTTTGAAATAGATTATGAAGCAGCGAGACATGATATTGGTCGTGTGGAGGAGGCTCTTCAACTATGAAGCAGGCATAGTCGTCAGAGGATTCCTCTTCTTTCTTCGACGGCTACATAGTTGGCTCAAGCGTTGTAGCTGAACGCACTCCTGCATCCTTATCCTTGCCATCTGTTGCCGAGTTGTCGCTCCCTTCACTGCTGGAGGAACGCGTGGCTGATTTGGTAGGAATGGCCTTTGATTTCCTAAATGACTGAGGGTGGGAACAGGATATCGTGGATTTTCTGAGACGTTTCCGAGGGCCCGAGCTAGCAGAGCTGGATGCAACATCCTGAAAACGCACAAAAAGAGTCGCGGAGATGAGAGGAAGGTCTAGAGAGCCAGTGGAATTGAGCTAGGAAGTTGCCGAATTGTCCTCATAAAGGGTGAGATGGCTGTCATCTGGAAGGGAAATGGGAGGGCGAGAGAATTGGCCTCTGTAATATTCCAAAATTTTCCAACAATAATTCGGAATATTAATTTTCGCTAATTTCACCTAGGAGGAGAATAAATGGGTAAGGAGACCCATGCATAATGAAATTCTCAATAAAATCCCTCATAGTATGAAAGGGGATCATCTTTGGAGCTGGTTTTCACACCCTCATGTGTGAACAAGGTTATTTGCAAGTGGACAAGGTCAGGTTTGACCAAGTCAACAACGCTGCCATAAGAGGAGTGGCTTACTTTGGAATACAGCGTAGTGTGAATGAGGAAAGGGATATTTGGTGGAGGAAACCCTAATGGATGGGGCCCATGGAGAAAGAGCTTTCACTTATTTAAAAGGAGGGCAAGGCAACTATTGTTTCTAATGCTTGTATTATTCATCTCATTGTCTATTCAGACAATTGTGCATTCCTTGTTGTTTAGCAAGAGTTGCTGGGAGGAATTCCTGTTTATGATTCTTTCTCCTTCTTGAGAGGCCTCTTGAGGGATTGGACTAATTTTCCTCACATCTAGGCTTGCGGCCAAACATCCTCCATCAAGACAACGTTATTTCTGCAGCAGAATAATACTGTGTTGTTGGGTGTTGCAGTGAGGGTTCACTACACCACCTCCATCAGCTAATTTTCAGAGGAGGAGTCTCTCTTCTCTTTGGGAGATAAGATTGGAGGCATTCCGGAGCTGATTGCAGACTTTGGCATCAAGGCCAACTCATTCCCTAGCCCTAAAATGCAGTTCCATCTAGTGACTGTGTTATTTTGAGTGGAGAATTTGTAGTGGGGCTCTTGTAGATTCTTGGAGGGAAAGATCTTTGGTGAAAGGATCAGCGTTTCACTCTAAAGATCCATTGGAGGAGGCATATTCAGTTTGAGAATCATCTACAGTCTCTCCATCCAGTTCTATTTCTGAGTTGTTGCAGCTACCCAACAACTCCGGCATTTTGCAGTTTTTGTGTTTTATTGCCAATCCTTTCAGGATTGACATGAGGTAGCCTTTGGGAGATAAGATATTCACTCCCAATGTTGTATTGGGCCATGTATTGATATATCTATGTATTTGACATATGTAGCATGCAGTTTCTTTCTAAAACAACGTTGTCATAGCTTGAGCATACATGTGTAGCAGTGGTTTTATCATGTTCCTTGTACTTGTTTCTTGAGGCTGAGTATTGCCTATCTTGAGTGACCTTTTTCCTCAAAATCTTGTATTCATTTATTGCTGCTATTATCTAATGAGATGGCTATAGATTTCTCTCATGTTTTAATGAGTTGAGTGTTGCTACTGCACCATTATTGTGTTTTCTTATTGCTGGAGCTCCAACTCTAGAATATCTTGAGATATTCTCATTGTTGTAGCATTTTCCTAATTTTGGAATATGACAGTGGTATCAGAGCATGATCTCTGACTCAGCCGGTGGATCTCAGCCATCATGCTATCAAAGAGAGAGAAGATGAAGACTCCATTATATGGAGAGAAAAAGGAAGATAAGCTTACAGAGCTTCTTCCAAAATCTGTACAAAGCATTCATGAAGAATTTGATGTAGAATTATATAAATTATGTGTTATATATCCAATATTCTCCTGGTCACACACTATTTGACTTCATGCACAATAAAAAATCTATTCCACTATTGATCATCACATGCGGAAATTAAATCAATTGAAATGCACACATGAAACCATAAAATTTCACACACATTAACGCAGTTGTTTAACGGGAAAGCCTGAAGCTAAAAACCCCAACTATCTGTATATAATATATGTCATAGAGATCATGTAACAATCCTGATACAAATCTCAACACACGAGCCCCCGTGATAGTCAATCACACACACCAACTGTCTGACTCCAAATCCATGCACCATCTTCACACTGCTAGCTCTCGTCTAAATGAAATAATCCCTCAAGTAAAGAGTGGCTCAATGATCCTGTCAGCAGCCATGTTGCTCACGCTTCCTTCAGGCTGGCATCTCCACTGAGTGTTGGATGCAATCAATGCATCACTATAGTCACAACTGATAGTCACACTTGCTCTTTTACCTATCTCTCCACTGGTCTCCACTGAAACTGCCATGCACTGTAGTTAACTGATGTATTCTTCAGTTGATTAATGAGTTATTATTTAGTGAATTAATTAACTAATGAATTCACACCACTCTCACTAGTGTATCAATCAGTTAGACTAGATACAACTAGCTCAACTGAGTCTAACTGAGTTAAACTAAATACAACTCCACCAACTACTTCTCCAACTCCACCAAACTCTATCACATGAGTTCCTCTAATCAAGTCTCATGCATTATTCAAGAACCTTCAATGTTTTTAAATTTTCCTGCAAGCTACTGTGCCATCTCGTGGCACTTAACCATGCTCCAAGAGAAATAGGACAATGTTTAGAGTCCAAATATTATTAAGAGCTAATAATATTCGACATATCTATTTTTAGACTAGCAATCTAAAAATAGATTCCACCCAGTATGTCTAAAAATAGAAGTCCATCTATTTTTCCAACTTGACCAACCATCCACAAATAGCCTCCTGCAACTCATAGAATATGATCAACATGTCTAAAAATAGAAATAGTTTAAAAATAGTCTTTGAGCCAAAAATAGCCTATGGGCCCACTTAGTGAAGGCGACTCTTTTCACTAAGCTCATCATCTTGTTGAATCTCAACACTCCCTCTCAACAAGATAGAGATTATCTGCCACCCCAATCCTGTCTCTATGGTATTCGAATTTTCTCCTGGTGAGCGCCTTCGTCAGAATATCTACATCTTGATCCTTCGTAGGAATGTAAGAAAGTAACATGATCTTCCGTTGTACACAATCTCTGCTATGATGGTACCGGATGTCAATATGTTTAGATCTATCATGAAATACTGGATTAACCGAGAGTTTAATGTAACTCTGATTATCACAATATATCACAGTAGGATCTAAGTGTGAACCAAACAACCTGACCAAGATCTTCCTCATTCATATAGCCTCGCATGCAGCCAAACTTGCTGCCATGTACTCGGCCTCCACTGAACTGAGTGCCACGGATATATGTTTCCTATTGTACCAAGAAATTGCTATAGACTTGATACTGAATATCCCTCCAGATGTGCTCTTTCTGTCTGTTGGGCTCCCTACCCAATCTGCATCCGTGAAGCCATGCAGCTTCACCTCATCTGACTGTCTGTACCACAATCCATATCCCGATGTGCCCCTGGGATACCTCAGGACATGCTTGCCTGCCTTCCAAAAGAGCTTGGTAGGCTTAACCATAGCTTGTGAAACCTGGTTAACAACGTAGCATATGTCTGGTCGTGTATTGACTAGATACATGAGCGAACCAACCAACTGTCTATAAACAGTGGCATCCTCTTTCCTCCAACCACCAGGAAGAGGAGTGTCGATAGGCTTGCAGTGTTTCATGTTGAACTTCTCCAGTATCTCCCAGGCATACTTTCCATGAGACACAAATAGTCCACCCTTCCGCTTCCAAATTTCCAATCCCAGGAAATAATGAAGGAGGCCCAAGTCCTTCATCTCAAACTCCTTTGCAAGATTTGCCTTGCATGAGTGTATCAATAGTTCATCACCTGTTAGTATCAAATCATCTACATAAAGTACAATGATCAACAACTTACCCTCCACCACAATTTGGTATAGGTTCGGATCCGCCTCACTCTTGGCGAAACCAAGTCTGGTGAAATAACTATATATCCGTGTGTACCAAGCACGAGGTGCTTGTTTTAGCCCATACAACGCTCTTTTGAGCCTGCACACATGCGACTCGCTGTTGAAGATTTCGAATCCTTCAGGCTGCTCGATGTACACCTCCTCCTCAATGATTCTGTTGAGGAACGCAATCTTCACATCCATCTGATGAATGTGCCAACCCATCTGCGCTGAGAGAGCAAGGATGGTCCGTATGGAAGAATACCTTGCGACAGGTGCAAAGGTTTCTTCATAGTCTATCCCCTCGATCTGTGAGAAGCCCCGGGCAACAAATCTTGCCTTTTACTTCTCGACGCTCCTGTCGGAAGCTTGCTTCACTTTGTAGATCCACTGATTTCCCTTCCGGCCTTGGGACAATCTCCCATGCACTGTTTTTGACATTCGAATCATACTCTTCCACCATGGCATCTACCCATGCGGGATCCTCCACAACTTCCTTGAAAGAAGATGGTTCTGTCACGATACACTTGCTCATCAAAGCCATGTATCCAGTAAATCAGTCAGGTATTTGTCTCTATCTGCGCTGTGATGTAGGTGCTCCTACATTCTGCGCTGCATCAAGATTCAGTTGCTCAGCTTCTGTAGTGCGCTTCCGCCCTCTGATTTTTGGCGCTGCATGAGTGGTTTCTTCCACTCCATGAACCTCCTCTTATGGCCGATCCACATCCAGAGACTAATCTTTAGGAACTAGTAGCTCCTCATCTGCATGCAACTGTAGCTCCCTCTCAAGCGACAACTTCATGGCTTTCTTCTCATGAAATTTGATATCCCGTCGCACGACAGTCATCCGACTGTCTGGAAAATACACACGATAATTGTGGGGTGTTTCTGTGTACCCCACAAATATCCCAACCTCTGCGGTTGGCTCCAGCTTCTTCCTGGCATCCTTCATCACATGAATGTAAACAGGTGAGCCAAAAATATTCAAATGAGAAATATCAGGCTTCTTACCAGAAAATGCCTCTTCGGGTGTACTCATGCCAAGTACTCTATGAGGACAACAGTTTTGCACATAAACTACAGTGTTGCATGCTTCAGCCCACAAGTATATGGGAAGGCCCTGATCATGCAACATCGCCCGTGCATCACCCACGATTGTTCTGTTCTTTCTCTCCGTGAACCCCATTCTGCTGTGGGTTATGAGGCACTATGAGTTCTCTTCGAATTCTTTTTGCGCTGCAAAAGTCTTTAAATTTGCCAGAGATGTATTCACCACCATTATCGCTCCTTAGAGCTTTCACCTGCTTCCCCGACTCTTTCTCAACCAGTGCCTTGAACTCATAGAACTTTGAGTATGTCTCGCTCTTCTTCTGCATGAAGAAGATCCAACATTTATGAGAAAAGTCATCAACAAATATCACATAATACATGTGCTTTGCTGTTGAAGCTACTGAGAAAGGTCCACGCACGTCTGTGTGAATTCTTTCAAGGATCGTCGTGGTGCGACTATCCTTCTCATGAAAAGTGGTCTTCACAAATTTTCCCAAAGTACATCGCTTGCACTGATCTGACTGTGCAAGTGTACCCTTGGGAAGCCCAGTAGAAATCTACTGCAAAATTTTCAAAGCGCCATGGTGAAGATGGCCCAATCTCCTGTGCCACAATTCACCCTCATCCAAGATCACCACTGCTTCTGCTTTTCCTGCCATTGCTACACAACCATCTACCTACAATTGATAAAGATTCTTAACTCGAACTCCTATCCTCCGGGTTTCACCAGTTTTTTTACTGCGCAGGAAAGCCTTTCCCTTGCTAAAAACAACATCATAGCCCTTGTCTTCCAACATCGCCATAGAGATCAGATTCTTCTTCAATCCTGGAACATGAATGAAATCCTTCAATATGAAAGGTTTACCAGACTCCCTCTTAAAGGAAATGGTCCTGATACCAGTCGCACTGTATCTACCATCATCGTCCATCTCGATGTGCACTCCAAGATCCTTTTCATCCAAATCACTAAACAAATCTTTGTCTCCGGTCATATGGAAAGACGCACCACTGTCAAGAAACCACACTGATCCCATCACACTTGAAACCAAGCATGAAATCAGTGAAAAATCCATCTCAAACTGCGAGGCTAAGGCCTCTCCAGCTACAGATCCAACATCCTACTTATTTTTCTTCTTCTGTGGACAATTAGTGGCGTAATGTCTGTGCTGGTGACAGTGAAAGCACTTCACCTTGGACAAGTCCTAATTCTTGCCTTTCACACCGGATTGAAAAGGATTTTTCTTTCCCTTCCCTTTCCTTGCTTTGGCAGCCAAAACACAATTTTCTTCATCCTCATTCTTCAATGAAGATCCATCCCTGGTACCTCGCCTTATCTCCTCCTGCACAAGATCCGACCAAAGTCGCTCCCATCCCGGCAGTTTCTCCTGACCATTGACAGAGTCCTTGTAGTTATGCCAACTCTTTGGAAGCCCAAGGAGAGCCAAGCTCACCAAGTCCTCTTCATCTACAGTAACCCCCACACTTCCTAGCTCATCCTTGCAGTGGATGAACTTTGTGAGGTACTTGGGTATACTATCGCCTTTCTCCATTTTTATTTTTCTAAGCTTGTCTTTAAGCGCCAACTTCCTTTGGTCACTTCTGCTTTGGAACAAGTCTGTCAAAGCTTTCCACATCAAGAATGGAGAAGCTTTACCGTGAAGGCTGGACACTATGTGATCCTTCACACCTTCCAACAAAATCCTTCGACATTTTTTTGTCTTCTTTTGCCATGCGTCAAGTGCGGCTGCATCGCTAGAAGCAAGTTTTGGAATTTCAGCATCTATGAACTCCTTCAACCCATTATCATCCAGCACTGCCTCCATCCTATCCTTCCATGCAATATAATTCGAGTTTCCGTCAAGGGCATACTCCAATCGTAATCCGTTGAAAGACATTTCAATGAATGCTCAACTTCGACACCAAGAAAACACTGCAGCAAATTCGAATTCCACCAACACAAAACTCAGCCGCTTCAATAATTGCAATCTGCTCTGATCAATATCGCTTTGATACCATGTAGAAACTATATGAATTATGTGTTATATATCCAAGATTCTCCTGATCACACACTATTTGACTTCATGCACAATACAAAATTTATTCCACTATTGATCATCACATGCGGAAATTAAATCAATTGCAATGCACACATGAAACCATAAAAATTCACACACATTAACACAACTGTTTAACGGGAAAGCTTGAAGCTAAAAACCCCAACTATCTATATATAATATATGTCGTAGAGATCATGTAACAATCCTCATACAAAGTTGATCATATTAAGCTCTCAGTGCAATACAATTGCTACACATTAATCAGTTCTGATCTTGCAAATCCATGCACCGATCTCTGCCACCTACTAGCCTGCCTCTACTGCGCAATCCCTGCTGAAGAATGGCTCTGAATGAACTCGAATTCAGCCAGCCTTGCTCACACAATCCTCATTGGCATCTCCACTTATTGTTGGATGCTATCAATGCATCACTATAGTCACAACTGATAGTCACACTTGCTCTTTCACCTACCTCTTCACTGGTTTCCACTAAAACTGTCCATGCACTGTAGCTAACTGATGTATTCTTAAGTTGATTAATGAGTTATTATTTAGTGAATTAATTAAATAATTAATTCACACCACTCTCACTAGTGTATTAATCATTTATACTAGATACAACTAGCTCAACTGAGTCTAACTGAGTTAAACTAAATACAACTCCACCAACTACTTCCATAACTCCACCAAACTCTATCACATGAGTTCTAACTAAATTCCTCATGCATTAGCTCCAGTAAACCCTCAGGAATATCGTAATTCCTTCTGTCAGATGCTGTGCCACATATGTGCACTTAATTGAAGTGCTCCAAGAGAATAAGATAATGTTTAGAGTCCAAATATTATTAAGAGCTAATAATATCCGACACATCTATATTTAGACTGGCAGTCTAAAAATAGACTCCGCCCAATATGTCTAAAAATAGAAGTCCATCTATTTTTCCAACTTGATCAACCATCCACAAACAACCTCTTGCAACTCATAGAATATGATCAATATGTCTATAGATAGACATAGTCTAAAAATAGACTTTGCGCCAAAAATAGCCTGCGGGCCCACTTAGTGAAGGCGACTCTTTTCACTAAGCTCATCATCTTGTTGAATCTCAACATTTGAGAAGATAAGAAGGGAGATTTGTACAGGATCTCCAATAGGGTTTGAAACTGAGTCAAAATCTAGATTTTCTTATAGGGAGTGTGAGCATGCAGTCACACCCTATGAAGTACAACGCAGTCACATGGCCAAATTTGCCATGAGAAGAGAAGAAGGAGGAGGAATGACGAAGAGAGGAACTCTTAGAGGTTTCTTACATGAATATGAAGCTCAAACTCAGAAGTTTAGAGATCATATTACTTTTCCGGAGTTTTGCAAGATCATGGTGAGGAGGAGCAAGCAACATGATATGGATAGATTTATTCTATCTGTCTTTGATGATTCCCCTACTTGTTCAACCAAGGCATCAGATTCCCGAAGATGAGGCCATCAGAGTAGCAACACTGCACTTGGGAGGTAAGGTATATGCATGGTGGTTATTTGAGTCATTTACTTTGAAAAATGCAAATACCTCTTCCTATGCAATGTTCATTAGAACTTTGATGAAGAGATTTGGTAGGATGAATTCTGAAACACATGTGGAGGAAACAAACACATTCAAAAAAACAAAACCCTTGCATGTGATGAAGAAAACCATAGACTCAAAAAAACTTCAGAGAACCATGAAGGAGGCTGATATCTTGCATGTTACTTTGTCGGAGGCAAGACCTTCATCTTGTATTTTGGCATAAGGAGGGAAAGAGATACCTTTTCCAAAAGAGGATCTAATTGTTGGAGGGTTGCCCAATCATGTTGAGGAAGCTGAGGGCAACAACATTGTCATTTCTAGAGTTGATCTAGTACCTCATGCAAAGGAAGGAGGAGATCTTTCTCCAACTAGAGGGATTCTTGCAGCTTTGCAAGGAAGTCCCTAGGATCTCATACATGGGGGTTCAAGCACAATCAGTGAGCACCATGATTGTGCAGCATTGCAGCTGGAAGGAGAAGGAAGGGAGGAAGAGCAACATCATGTGATAAGAGGCACACACCCTTCTCTATTTCAGAGAGCTAGTGCAAAGAGGAGGCAGACTGTATTGTGTGGTGAGAGTAAGGGCAAGGTTGCCCAACCATATGTGTAGTCCACTCCTGACATTGATGTCTCACTGCATAGAGGCATTCCACCAGGGAGGCCACGAGATCTATCATTGATGAGAGAAATTTTATCTTTGGATTCACCACTCTTGGATTTTGGATAGGTGAAGATTCGGAGGAGAAATTTGGCATGGGGGATGTCAGAGTAGCAGACAGCAACAACAGCAGGAGAGCTTCACATGCTAGATCACTGGTGTTGTCTCTTAGGAGGATTGATCCTTACTGGAGGTCTCAGCTTTTAGTAGAGTACTCCAAGGATCTTGGTGCATGCATGATTCTTGATGACCCAGATAGAGATGATGAGTATATGGTGGATGATATGGTCATCTATTCTTATGACAGAGTCTTCTTGACTATAGATTCTAGTCTCAAGGAGAAGCTGCTGCATGTAGCACATGAGGACTTCTTTTCCATGCATTGTGATGCATATCTTGCCTTGGCAGAGGAGTTCAATTGGGAGGGCATTCAGCAAGACATATTTCAGCATATGGAGAGATGCAGAGCCCAGATGATGATGGAGAGGATGTCACAGCCACCTTCCTACTCATTGGGAGTGAGGGAGCATTTTCATTTGAGCCATTTTAGCTCAAGTCTTCGAGTACATGATGGAGAATGTACAATTTCACCTTATGTTTTGTACTTATTGTCTATTTATGAGTAGCATATTGTACCAAGGAGGATTATTCCTTCTTGCATATTGTATAATGATGTACTTGAAGCCATTTTTAGCATTGATATTGGCTATCTCATTGGTGGATTGTGGGGAAGGCCACATGACTTTTGGTGTGCACCATTGACACCTTTTTGTAATTTCATGTTTATATTTTGTAAAATTATTGTGGAAGCAAACAAGTGGCTGGAAGAACACTTGTTTTTTTTTTATTTGATGTAGGCAATGGATGCACTGTGCTGGTTCCTTGTGTGGGACCTTGATCCACTTTCCGGTTGTCATGTGACAACTTGTTTATATTGGTTTTTGCTTCCATGTATCGCTGATATGTATATGTTCATGGGAGGCTTTGATTGGAGAGTGGGCTTGAGATTGAGGATGCCCATTGAGAGCATGATTCTCCTTACTATACATGTTGTACAATTCAGGAGGAACCATGGGCCAACCATGAATGCCACATTACATTTCCTTCCTTCTTGTGGGAGGAACCACTTGAAGAATTTGAGGAGGCACTCCATGGATCATGAGGAGATGGAGTTAGTATAGACAATTCTTTTTCCTTTGAGGATGAGGGGAGACTCATCTATGAGCCACTCCATTTATATGAGAAAAACATATGGTGAGAGTATTTTTAATTTGCATGATGATTTGTCTTTATATATAAATCTCTTAACCATATATGTGCAGGGATTTTCTCAAAGGAGGGATATTCTTCCTTCTAGATTTGATGGTCTACATAAGGCCATTGTGGATGATCACTCCCTAAGTGAATATGGGGAGGATATTTCTTGTGGAGAACATACTCACATTGCACATGATATCATTAACTTTATCCAGGAGATTGGGGCAGTAAGAAAATGGTGGGGAGGCCACCCATCATTTTATTTTCTATGGAAGTGGAGAGTCAAACTGCATTGGCTACATTTGAGGGACCATTGTCCTTCTCCTTTAATTCACATGGCAGCTAGCATGATTATCCTTATGGTTCCCTTGATTGATATTGCTAGAGATTTTCTTGGGAGCATGATTGGAGGAGAGACACATTGGGTGAATGTGTCTTTTGAGGGAAGAATTCTTCACACTATTTGCACTGCATGTTCTAAGGGGAACATGGGACATGATATGGTTACCGTAACAACACATTTGTCACTTTTTGAGGTGAGCCATATGATGGAGGAGATGCCATATAATTATGACTTCCAACTCATCATATATGGAGGTACTTGGGCCAGCATGATTTGCAGTGTTGGAGGAGAGATCTTTGGAGATCTAGTCTTCATCTTTCCACTTGAGGGCAAGTATTTTGCAGCCCAGGATCAACACTCTCTCTACACTTATCATGAGTTGAGAGATGGATAGCATGGGGTAGGCTACATTGTCTACCATGAGCATATTTTCATCCCACCTACTTTGCCGAAGTCAAAGGTGGAGGACAGTTTCCAGGAGTTTCCTAGTTGGAAGGTAACTCATTTTGTATGGATGATTGCTTGGGGATGGAGGATCCACACGAGGAATATGTTTCTCAACACACCATAGAATCCATGCCTTGAGAGGAGGCTTTCCAGTTCTGTCCTTGCAGTTGCTTGAGGAAAAGCAACATTTGGGAGGGGAGGACTGTAATATTCCAAAATTTTCCGACAATAATTTGGAATATTAATTTTTTCTAATTTCACCTAAGAGGAGAATAAATGGGTAAGGAGACTCATGCATAATTAAATTCTCAATAAAATCCCTCATAGTCTGAAAGGGGATCATCTTTGGAGATAGTTTTCACACCCTCATGTGTGAACAGGGTTATTTGCAAGTGGACAAGGTCAGGTTTGACCAAGTCAATAGCGTTGCCATAAGAGGAGTGGCTTACTTTGGAAGACAACGCAGTGTGACTGAGGAAAGGGATATTTGGTGGAGGAAACCCTAATTGATGGGGCCCATGGAGAAAGAGCTTTCACTTGTTTAAAAGGAGGGCAAGGCAACCATTTTTTCTCATGCTTGTATTATTCGTCTCATTGTCTATTCAGACAATTGTGCATTCCTTGCTGTTTAGAAAGAGTTGCCAAGAGGAATTCCTGTTTAGGATTCCTTCTCCTTCTTGAGAGGCCTCTTGAGGGATTGGAATGATTTTCCTCACATCTAGGCTTGTGGTCAAGCATCCTCTATCAAGACAACGTTATTTCTGCAGCAGAATAATACTGTGTTGTTGGGTGTTGCAGTGAGGGTTCACTACACCACCTCCATCAACTAATTTTCAAAGGAGGAGTCTCTCTTCTCTTTGGGAGATCAGATTGGAGGCATTTCAGAGCTGTTTGTAGACTTTGGCATCAAGGCCAACTCATTCCCTAGCCCTACAACATAGTTCCATCTAGTGACTGTGTTATTTTGAGTGGAGAATTTGTAGTGGGGCTCTTGCAGATTCTTGGAGGGCAAGATCTTTGGTGAAAGGATCAGCCTTTCACTCTAAAGATCCATTGGAGGAGGCATATTCAGTTTGAGCATCATCTACAGCATCTCCATCCAGTTCTATTTCTGAGTTTCTGTAGCTACCCAACAACTCCGGCATTTTGTAGTTTTTGTGTTTTATTGCCAATCCTTCCAGGATTGACATTGTTGGGTATGTGTTTTCTCCTGTTGCCAAAGTTACTTCTATTAGATTAATTTTATCTGTTGCTGCTGAATTTGATTTTGAGATAGAACAAATGGATGTGAAGACAACATTTCTTCACGGGGATCTAGAAGAGGAGATCTACATGAAGCAACCTGAGGGCTTTATGGTGAAGGGTAAGAAATAACTGGTATGCAGGTTGAAGAAGTCTTTGTATGGGTTAAAACAGTCACCAAGGATGTGGTATTAGAAATTTGATACCTATATATGGGGACTTGGCTTCACCAGAAACAAGGAGGATCACTATGTTTATTTTGAATTAATTGGTGACTGTGTTATTTATTTGGTCTTGTATGTGGATGATATGTTGTTGATTGGAAATGACAAAGAAATTATCCAAGATTTGAAGACCCAACTGTTCTCCAAATTCGACATGAAGGATCTTGGTGCTGCAAACTATATTTTGGGCATGGAAATTAAGAGAGATCGGGCAAAGAAGAAGCTCTGGTTAAACCAGAGGAAGTATGTCGAGACTATATTGCAGAGGTTCAATATGCAGGATAGTAAACCGGTGAGTGTTCCTATTCCTGTAGGTGCAAAGCTGTCTGCTGAACAGTGTCCCAAGACACAAGAAGAAGAGGAGGATATGTCCCGTGTTCCATATGCAAGTGCAGTGGGTAGCATGATGTATGCAATGGTCTGTACTAGACCAGACATTGCACATGCAGTGGGAGTATTGAGCAGGTTTATGTCAAACCCAGGGAAGGAGCATTGGACAGCAGTGAAGCGGGTTTTCAGATATTTACGTGGCACTAGTGATTATGGATTGTGCTACCAGGGAAGACCAGGATTGGAAAGAATGTTGGACATTCGTGGTTTTGTTGATGCAGACTGGGCTGGAGATCTGGACCAAAGAAGATCTACAAGTGGGTATGTATTTAGCCTATTTGGAGGCGCAGTCAGTTGGATGAGTAAAAGACAGTCTGTAGTGGCTCTTTCAACTACAGAGGCAGAATACATAACAGCCACTCATGCAAGCAAGGAATTAGTTTGGTTGCAGAGATTGTGTTCAAGTATGGGGTTGGTACAACAAGCTATAAGGATAGACTGTGATAGCCAAAGTGAATTTTTCTTGGCTAAGAACCCTGCTTATCATTCAAAGACAAAGCACATTGATGTTCAATATCACTTTGCTAGAGATATGGTTGAGGCTAAAAGGGTGTTGCTGGTAAAGGTGGACACTTTGAAGAATGTTGCAGATGCATTGACGAAGTCTGTGAGCACTCAGAAATTCTCTTGGTGTAGAGAAACAATGGGTGTTGAAGAACTGGGCCAATGACTAAGCTCTCCTGTGGCCCCTTGCGGAAAGAAAACAACAAGTGGGAGAATGTTGGGTATGTGTTATATTATTTCCACGACTAAGCACGTGCGGGGAGGTAAGAGTGGGGGTGATAGCCCCCCCTTTGCGCTGGGCACAACGAGGGGGTCACAGGGGGGGCAGTAGCTCCCCCTGTCGGTGTCCGAGGCAGTGCCCCGACGAAAATTTTTGGTCCTTAATTTCCGGTGGGTAGTTCGCACCCATGGTTTTGTGCATGGTTTTGCACATGGTTTTGGGGTACGATGGTTTTCGGCCCCTGGTATTTTTGTAGATCCGGTCAAGGGAACTACGGTTATGTTCTAATCCAGGGTTAATGGATTAGGGTTCATGTATGCTTTGACATGTATATATATGTGTTGTAACAATAAAAGGATAATAATGAAAAATCAAGTTGGTCATCCCGATTTGGGATCCAGGGGAAAATCTCTGCGTTTATCTGTTTTATGTTTTATGCTCTCGCTATTGTTTATTTTCTGTTATAAGATTCATATGTAGATAATTTTTGTTCAGGGTTAAAACCTACAGACATGAGGTAGCCTTTGGGAGATCAGATATTCACTCCCAATGTTGTATTGGGCCATGTATTGATATATCTATGTATTTGACATATGTAGCATGCAGTTGCTCTCTAAAACTGCGCTGTCATAGCTTGAGCATACATGTGTAGCAGTGGTTTTATCATGTTCCTTGTACTTGTTTCTTGAGGCTGAGTATTGCCTATCTTGAGTGACCTTTTTCCTCAAGATATTGTATTCATTTATTGCCACTATTATCTAATGAGATGGCTATGGATTTCTCTCATGTTTTAATGAGTTGAGTGTTGCTGCTGCACCATTATTGTGTTTTCTTATTGCTGGAGCTCCAACTCTAGAATATCTTGAGATATTCTCATTGTTGTAGCATTTTCCTAATTTGGGAATATTACAGCCTCTGCCTCTACCTCTTCTACAACGCATTCTATGACTCCGAGGCATGACGTTGCAGGAGGGAAATGGAGCAGCGAGGGGTGAAGCTGATAGAAGGCAGGAAGCCTCAAGCAAAAAAGGAGGCGGGGAATGGATGCCAAGGAGCTCGGGGCCAAGAATGGTGGAATGAACAGATAATTCCAAACTGCAAGAGAAGACTGTAGAAGTTAAGGTGTTGGGCGCCATGAAATAGCGGGAGGGGCAACATGCCGGATGAAAATAATGGCTCGAGGCAGGTGGTTTAATGCCAACAATAGGAGAACAACTGTGATAATTATGAGTGATCAGACAGAGACCATGCGCATCCATGTGGCTGAGCCATGTGCCTTGTGGAGGAGCCACCACGTCCCTCATCCTAACGATCACCCGCATCTGGGGTTCCCTATGCTACTATTCACTCTTCTTCTTTTTTATATTAATTTTATAATTTAAATTGTTTATTAAATTATTAAATTATTATATTATTCATTGATCTTTTTATATAAAATAAATAAATAAATTAATTAATTAATATTATAACTAATTAACTAACTTGGTCAAATAAAAACTAGTTTTAGCAACGACGACCGGGAAATGATGTAGCCTTACTATTTATTCTTTGAGATCGATTTCCTTCTTCACATTTTCCTAAGGATGAACCACATTAGATGGTTTGAAACGTCGACCAAATCCTATTGATGCGATTAATCCGAAATACATTTATCTAAATTGGCTATGTGTTTGTCCAATTTTGCTTAGATCAGTGTGAAGCAATTGGTAGAGTGTATGAGGTCGTGGTGATCACAAATACATTTTATTGTTTCATGATTCCTTGGTTGATTATACAATAAATATGGAGGGGTTTTGAGGAGTTGCTTCCCCCGAGAATATCTGGTGTTGTGTATTGATTTAATTATTTCTCTTACTTTCCATGTGATTGACTGATCGTGATTTATATTCTCCAGATTTTGTGGAAGGATTCAGTGTCTTGCTTTAGTACATTAAATGATCAGATTGAGTCCATTGATATAATTTATACATGGTATTATAGTTGTGTTAGAGATTTTCTACATGGTATCAGAGCACCAGGAATCACAATAGTGGAGAATAAATTGAGTTTGTGTTGAACAATATTAAATTTTGCAGGTACTTTATTTGGAGCTATAAGTGGATCAAGGTGTCTTTCAAAGGCTTGAGACTTGAATATGCACTCAAGGGAAGTTCAAATTATATTACATGGAAGGACAAGATGGAGGAAGTGTTGGAGGACAATGGATTGAAGGAATTCATAGATAATGATATTCCCAAGCCTGCAGTACCACATGCCCAAATTCTTGATGCATGGAAGAAGAAGGTAGCAAAGGCGAGGAGGATCTTGATAGAGGGAGTTCCAGGTCACATTGTCTCGAGTCTCCATGGAAAGGAAACTTCATATTCTATGTGGAAGGCCTTGACATATCTGTTTCAAAGCAGTAGTGACCATAGAAAATCGACACTCAAGGACAAGCTCAGGAAAATTAAAATGGAGAGTCCACAAAAGAAGAAGAACAAAAATAAGGCTCCAGGAGCTGCAGCAGGTGAATCTTTGGCCTCACAGTTTTGTTGAACCCTTAGTTAAACTGAGAAGGGGGGGGGGTGAATCAGTTTAACACATTCATGGACTTTTAAAACTTTTCATTAAAATTTATTAACACTTTCATTTCATGATCAACATAAAGTGTGAGCAACCTTTATTTGTGAGAAACAATTAACAAGCAGATTAGATAATGTACCAACAGTCTTAATATGTGAGCAACAAGTATTATCAGAATATATATACCATATCAACACATAGACATCATTGACATAGACACCAAATATAAGTGGAAACCCATAAAGGGAGAAAACCACATCTTATTATTGTTGTGATGCAAAGGCAAGCTCCAACTCCCTCTCACCACTGTTTTTCTGCAGGCACCAACCTATAGGAGGCTCCAACCTCAATTCTGCAAGCTACAACTTGCAAGGAAGCACCAACTCCCTTCAATTTTCTGCAGGCACCAACCTACAGGAGGCTCCTACCTCAGTCAGCTACAACTGACATCTATCAAGCTACAACTTGATAGGGAAGCTCCAACTTCCTTACTCTTTCAAAAGAAAAACACTTGCTGATTTACCTTGGATATCAACTCTGTTCTTTACCTTCTCTTCTGCTGTTCATCAGCCCTCATATCTATCCTGTATCATCTCTGCATTTTCTCGAATTCTCTATCAGCTCCACCTTCTTATCTGCTTAGCTTCTCCTTCTTTTCTGCCTCACTACTTCATTTCTTCATCCTTTTTTTTCACTCTCTAACCTCTCTTTGCATATCAAGGTGATATAATTTATATGGATTTCCTTATGACTGTTAGCATTCCACAGGTAATTCGAAATAGACAGCCATGCCTCTTTGCCTTCTTCCTTCTCATTTCTTTTACCCGCTCATTCAGAAAAATATAACAATATGCATTAATTTCAATATTACAGTGGGAGTTTTGTTTTCCTCCGGAGACTTGCAAATGCATCACAATCAATATAAAATCAATTACAACATTTACATTCCCATTTTCAGTTACGTATATAAATTTCACTCAGTCCTCTTTCCAGCACTTGGCTTGTTGGTTTTGTCTTTTCTACTACTATCAAGTAGTTGTTCTGCCTTCCTCTGCTATTCACTGCAATTGTGTATCCGCAGCTGTCATATAATTGTTCTACATGTTATCCCCCCTATAAATTTTTGACAAGCAAACAGGGGGCTAGAATGTTTTGGATCCTTCTAGGAATTCATTTCCTTTGAAAACACATCATCCTTGAAGCCTTCTTGTGCCTTTTGTCCTTTGGTAAAATCCTCCCTACTGTATCCATCCAAAAAGCCTCTCTGATTGTGACAAATTGTGTTCCTAAAAGCCTACATTTATCCCGTGTATCCCTGCAGAGTGTCCCTTTTCAACCCTTTTGTCCCCTTTTTTAAAGTCCCCCTCTTCACCCCAAAATCCCTCCCCTAATCCTTCTAAACTTTCCTAAAATCCCCTCTAAACCATACACACATCCCTGGTGCGGTTTAATTTCCCCTGCCTTCCCCTATCGTTATCCTTTATTGGCCTGAAAATGCACTAGAATGGGCCAAATAACCATATTTTCCATGTCTACGGACTTAGCACCTTTCAGCTGTAGCCCCTCAGCACTTTCCCCCCACGTAACCGAGCGCTAAAACCGAATGCTAACCTGAAGGGCGTTTATCGCAAATAGTTATCGAGAGCATTTTAAAACCGTCGATCTGTATAGATCGGGCGGTCGTCACGTCCCCACAACGTCCACCGCTCAACCTTTTCACTGCCCGTTCATCGCATCTCCACCGTTCATTTATCCGCTGATCCGACGGCCCCGAGTTACCCGCCCCGGTGGTCCCCATGCCGACGCGCCCTATGCAAAAAACCGCCGGTTTTTATCGCACCACCGTTGGAGGGCTAGCGGTAATTTTTATTTTGGAACGATGCCATTCACCGCATGACACGCATCCCGACACTGTTTGAAAACTGCCCCCCCATCGCGCGTTAACGTTCGACATTTAACCCGGCACAATATGAACGTACACCGTCCGATCCAGAGCCACCCATCCAACGGCGATCGCACTGCGAAGTTGCACGGACGATAACCGAGGCAAATGGTACACCTGGCCCACCATCAGTCGCCCTCCAATGCATTTTTAGCCGTCGATCTCCTCCTGAGATTGTACGGTCCAGATTTAAAGTCAGCCCCACCATCACCCGGGTCCCGCCACGTCACCATTCCACATGTTTTCATCACCTTTTCGCCTGTCCCCTTATATAATTCATTCAAAGGTCAAATTTTAAATTATTTATGTTAAAAATTTCCACCTCTCCATCCTCCACTGTTTGTTGCGTTTTCCGCCATCAACCTGCAACTATTCCACCATTTTGCCAACCTGCATAGCCATTCCCATTTTCCCCACTGCATTCAGCATCCCCAATGCATGGTTTTCTTAATTTGTTTGCGTGTTTTGCAGGGTTATAGTCAGGTGGGCAACCGCCTTGATTCAGTCACCGTTGCAGTGACACAGTGCACAAAGGAAGCTGAATTTAGAGCCTGATATCACAGGAAAATGTCCGGAAAGGTGTCTGCAACATAAATTTCATCAAAGGACAGAGTTCAAACTCTGCAAAACCTCTCTGGCACCATTAAAGCTCAGATTGCCTAAACAAAGACAGTACTGGAGCAGTAGAGAGTTCAATGCATGTAACAGAAGATTCTTGAGCCTTTTAGAAGGCAAAGGTACCAGTTCAAAGACATCATGGATCGCATGAAAGACCCAGCGCGCAGAAAACAGTACTATCAGGGTTTTACATCAGCAGTATGTCCTTTCCATAAAGGACGAAGTGCCCATACTATCTCCATTCTATACTGTGTTCCTGAGGGAATTCCAGCCCTGGCAACAGTCCTATGCTATTAGAAGAATTTGTTACACAGTATGGCAAACCTTAGCATCATTTTTCTACCTTTTTGTTTAGTTCACCAGAGTGTTACAGCAAGTACATCAGAGACATACTTGAAGTAAATGGAAGCCTGACGAAGACCACTCTTTCGCCCAAAAGAGTGCCACAGAAAAAGGCACAGAATTTAAACAGAATGGGCCTCGACCCTCTTTCTTTTCTAAGTTTAATGCTTCATTTAGTTTTTCATATACCTCCTCTGCTCTCTTCAGCTATAAAATTCATGGAGAGGCTCATTGTAAAGATTGTTGATCGGTTGTCAGAGAATTGCAAGCTGTTTCTTTTGAGGCATAGTCTCGGTGTAAACTTGTAAGATGGGCTGAGGAAGATGTTTTTAGAATGAAATATCTAGCTATTGGTAATGTTGTACTTGATTGGTATTGCTATTTAATATGACAAGCACATTTCTTTGGATCCGGATCTAAAGCAGCGGTGATGTTTTCCTATCTCTGTGTTTTAATTCATTTCATTTCGTTTCTACTGGCTTGCATCAGAATATTGGCATAGGATTTACCCTTGTTAGGTACCCTATGTTTCTGCTCTCCTCACCTTCAATTTTTTCTACTATATGTGTATCTGAATATTGATTTCAGTTAATTTAACCAGTGTAGTGGATGTCATTGCCTGCTAGCTGATGTATGAATTAAATGAATATGTTCTTAGATGTTCTTGTCAGGATTTAATTGAATGAATTGGGAACAATGGGAGGTCTAAAACTCTGTCTCTATCTCACTAGGATCCTTTTCAATTTATTGAACCTATCCAAGATCCCTCAAGCTGGAGGCTGAAGCATTGAGAGTTCAAAGTATCTCTCTGATCTCAGGTCTTTAACTTTGTGCTCTAAATATTTATTGTTCCCTCCTCTCTTACCATTTCATGCCACACTATCATCTTTAAGATCCAATGCTTTAGATGACTAGCCCAACTGAAAGCCTGCATGTTGATTAGCAAGCAAATCCTTTCCTGACTCCATTTCCCAATGGTCTTGAATTTTCTCTGGAATTATCTCCCATTTGCCTAAAATCCTCTTTGCTCAGCCTTGTCTTATATTGAACCCTTCTTTCCTGATTCCCAACAACCAACCAAACAATCAAACAAACAAACCCCGAGCCTTATAGCTAGCCTAATATCTTAACCTTTGAAATTTCCAAGACATATACCTTTGACAATCATAGAGAGATCCCTCTCTGGACCCAGGAGGGCTAGATCTTGAGGTCTGAAAGTGGTTTGATGTTGTCTCATCTTTTGGTATTACCAACCTTTCCAAAACATGGGAACCCCAACATAATGGCGACTCCACTGGGGAATTAATCTGAGAGCCTATAACTGATAACTTAGTCTGTCTCCCATTGTCGTCACTAACATAATGGTGACTACACTGGGGAATTAATCTAAGAGCCTATAACTGATAACTTAGTTTGTCTCCCATTGTCGTCACCAACATAATGGCGACTCCACTGGGGAAATTCTGAGTACTGTTCACCTTATTACATCATAAGAACTTCAAAAACCTATAATCTCTGGTTAGGTTGGCAGTTAAACACTCCTATTCACAGATCAGCCTCTATACCATTTGTTGTGTTTCTCCCACACTCTCAGAAAGAGTCTGGAAAGGGCCAGGTAGCCTCCGGATCTCATCCTCTTCGGAGGTGACATATCTGGTAAATGCCCTCCCAGTCAATCTCTGGTTAGAGTTTTCCGTGTTTTAAGATATCCTTGAAAAGGGACATCTCATAAGCACTGTGGTGGACAATGTACCCTCCAAAAGCATCCTAAACCTTCCACCTGGCGACTCCATAGCTCCTTAAAGATCAAAGACTCCACTGGTGATCGGTAGGCCTGCTGATTATCTTGGTTCACATAAGACTCCACTGGGGGACCAGCCTCCATTACAACATCAGCCATAATAGAAGTAACAAGTAGGGTTAAGTTGCTTTGTTGGAAAACAACATTCTGGCTTCAAGAACCATTCACACAAGAGCTTATCCCAATCCAAATCCACTTGAAATTGTTGACAACCCTGAGATCATCCTCCAGAGATCTCCTGCACCTATAAGACCAACTATTTCTTGCCACATCCATAGAGCTAACTCTGCACCGGAAGACTTCACAGCTCTATTAGCCCCACCTTTTGGCCTAAACTTCCAAAACAGCTTACCTAGGACTAGGTCATTCAATGCTCTAGACTAGCCAGACCTTGAGCTTCCCGGTTCACCATCTCATAGTGGTAAACACATTAGGGATAGAGGAACCCCTCCATCTACACCTCATGATATTCACTTCATTCAAAACTTGGGGCTCTGCCACCCTAAATCTGCCCAACAAGCTTTCGCTGGTCCTAGTGTCCCTGTCATCCATATACCAGCTGCTCAATCTAATCCCTTACCTCCTCATAACATCGTCATGGCAGCCTAGTATGCACCTCTAGTATTACCTCAGCCTCTAGTGCCCCTACCTAATGATTATCAATCAAATATCCCACATTTCACTGCAAAAGAGTCCATCACAGCTCAACACCATGTAGATAGGATGGAGGATTATTTTGACTACATGGAAATAGATGACGATACAGTCAAAATGAGAATATTTTCCCAGAGTCTAGGAGGTTATGTGAAGAAATGGTTCAAAATCCTACCTCCTAATAGTATCCAAGATCTTCCTGCTTTATATCATACCTTCATAAACAAATGGGAAGTTAAGGCCAACCCCCTCCAAATCCTAGCAGAATACAAGAACCTGAAAAGAAACGTAGGAGAGAGTGTCTAGGACTACTCTACAAGGTTTAACAGCGTTTATAATGCTCTTCCCCCACACATGAAACCTCCCCTAGGTATGGTTCTAGTGAAATACCCTGAAGACCTGGATGCTGATATGGCCTACCAGCTTAGGGAGAGGGATTACAACACATTGGAAGACATGCAAAAGTGAGCAGTGAGTGTAGAGGCTAATCTGATTGAGAAGAAAGCAAGATTGAGAGCTGAGAAAAGGGTAACATATAGGGATGACAATGTAGCTTCTACATCTGACCCCAATATTGACCGCATATTCAAGAACGTGGAAAAGCTACAACAAATGATGGAAAAAATGGTTGTCACAGTTAGCAATCAAAACAAAAACCAAAGTCATAACCAGAACCAAAAATTTAGAAGAAACAATAACACTCCCAACAGACAAAGAGAGTCAGATCAGCAAGTTATTAACCCATTCCAAGAGAAATTTCTTGATGAAGATGAGGGAATCATAGAAGAATCTGAAGGGAGCACAATAAACATGTTTGAAATGGAAGATTCAATCCACAACTGTTACACAGAAGAAGATCAGCCCTCACCCTGATATTGGGATGAGGAAAGATTAGAATCTGAGGAATACAGACTTGGATTTGAAGATGCCATCATGCAAGTCAGACAGCATGAGCTTAGGAGCAAGAAAATCCTAGATAATTCCAAACCCAAAGCTTCTGAGACTACCATCAAGAAAAGGCCTGAGAGATCTTCTAAAGCAACTGCTGAAAGTAATAAATCAGAAGTTGAGAGTTCTGGGAAGAACAAAGAAAAGGACAACCAAAACAGTGGGAAACAAAGCCAACCAACTAGCAGCACTAGCACTGCAGTTAGTGCTCATGATAAAACTGTCATCAACACTGTACATAACGAGAGTCAACACACTGATTCAGCCACTAAGGCAGTGGCTAACAAAACAGAGTCGAACATTCCAAAGAGTCAGTCCACTTTCAATTTGGAGAGTGAGATTGCAAAAATTAAAATCTCTGTCCCACTCTCTGAGCTGGCCACTCAGGATGTATATAAAGGCCAAATTTTGAAATATTTGAACCTAGGTGAAAATAGTGACACTGTCAACCTGAGTGATGACCAACCAACTCTTCTGTTTGGTCCCAATATTGAGGGGAAATTTCAAGAAGGGGTAGTGCCCCCTTTCTATATCAGTCTCAATGTCCATGATAAGATCCTCCATAATTCAATGCATGATTCTGGGGCCTCACACAACCTGATGCCTAAGATAGTTATGGAAAGATTAGGCCTAGAAATAACCCATCCCTATAAATACCTCTATTCATTTGACTCAAGAAGAGTGAAGTGTCTTGGCCTGATCAAGGATTTATGTGTAAGCCTAACCCAGATTCCAGAAAAATGCATGGTCATGGATGTCGTGGTGGCTGATGTGCCACCTAAGTATGGTATGCTACTTTCAAGGTCTTGGGGAGCCAAGCTGCAGGGTACCATGCAGATGGATGGGGCATATTCCACAATCCCTGTTTTTAGCCAACTGAGGAGACTGTACAGGGAGGCACAAATGAAATTCCTGGTTAGTAGCCCTGAAAAGCCTGAAAATTCTCCTCTTTACTCTATACACACAGACCTGGACTCCTTTTTCTTCTATAGCGATGAATCTTTGGGAGAGCCAGAGTCAGAAAACATAGATACAAACAGAGGGGTTAAGACTACGAACCTTAACATAATGGCTACTCTCAAATTAGAGGAACACGAAGAAGAAAACCTCAGAAAACGCACTGAAATAGAGATTCAGACCAAACAGAAAATCAAAGGTGATCAGCCGGTTAGTCACCCCTCACAAAATCATATACCACACGAGGAACGAAACCCTCCACAGCACAACGCAGAACCCGTAATACAAAAGACTAGTGAAACCCACAATAGGGAGGGAAATGATGATAAAACGAAAGACGGAACCCTATGGGAAATGAAATTTGATGGGTCATGCACCAAGAGAACTGCTGGGGTAGCGGTATGGCTACATAACACAGAGAGTGACTACGCGGAGAGCTATGCTTGCAACCTGCATTTCAAATGTACAAATAATATTGCAGAGTATGAGGCTCTTATCCTAGGCTTAAATCTGTTGAAGAAAATAGGAGCTCATAGGATAGCCATGCAGGGAGACTCTGAATTGGTTATAAAATAGGTGAACGGTGAATACACAGCCAAACATCCCAGGCTGAGAGCCTACAGGAATGATGCCATGGATCTACCGAAAACCTTTATAGAATACGATCTGGTGTTTGTCCCTAGAGGTCAGAACGAAATTGCAAATGGACTAGCCTACATGGCTAGTTCGTATCATAAGCCTCCCACTGACCAACAGATCATCATTCAGACCAAATTCAGACCTGCAGTGCCGGACAATGAAAAATATTGGCGGGTATTTGAGAACGATAAACAGATTGAAGATTTCCTGGTAGGCAGAAACGAGTTTGAATTTTCTGATTCAGACTCTAAATCTGACAGTAGCTGCCTAAGTGAAGAGTCCTCAGATGAGGAAGAAACACCCTGTAACATAGAAATAAACACTTTAAACGAACAGATTGGAAATCCAAACAAAAAACGTGAAAACGCAGATAGTGAAGAAGTAGAGGTGCTGCAGGCCAAAGATAAGAACATACCTCGAGGTCTGGCACCTTTAGAGGACCTTTTTGACTTTGATGATGTAGCTAAAAAGCCCACTATAGAACACTCAGATGCTGAGATGGAGGAATGCAACATAGGCACTGAAGATAAACCCAAGGTGATCAAATTGGCTAAGTCCCTGCCTGCAAACATGAAAAAGAAATACATCGACCTATTCAAGGAATTCATTGATGTGTTTTCTTGGAGCTATGAGGAGTTAAAGGCCTATGACACAAACATCATACAACACAAAATAACTTTGAAAGAAAATCAGAAGCCCTTTAAACAAAAACTTCGCAGAATAAACCCAAAGCAATTGCCTACAGTTGAAAAAGAGATTAAGAAGATGTATGAGGCAAGCATAATATTCCCTGTGAGGTTTTCTGGTTGGGTCTCAAACCTTGTAGCTGTGAGAAAGAAAATAGGTGAGATCAGATTATGCATAGATTTCAGGAATCTTAATAGAGCCTCACTCAAAGAAAATTACCCTTTGCCAAAAATGGAACATATTCTTCAGAGGGTAGTAGGCTCAAAAAGGATTTCCCTGCTAGATGGTTTTCAGGTTACAACCAAGTCTTAATAATCCCAGAAGATCAACTCAAGACAGCCTTTACCACTCCATGGGGCACCTTTATGTATGTTAAAATTCCCTTTGGACTGATGAACGCTGGTGCAACCTTCCAAAGAGCGATGGATATAGCTTTTTCCGATGAGATAGGGCAATTCATTGTTATCTACCTAGATGACATAACAGTCTATTCCAAGACTGAAGAAGAACATCTAAAACATCTGAGAAAGGTCTTTGAAAAATGTAGAAGGTTCGGTCTATCATTAAACCCTAAAAAGACTGTATTTGGGCTACAAGAAGGTAAGCTTCTTGGCCACATCATATCTGAGAAGGGGATTAGGATAGACCCACAAAGAGTTGAGGGAATACTACAAATCACACACCCGAGAAACATCAAGGAGTTACAGTCCTTCATTGGGAAAATAAATTTCCTCAAGAGGTTTATTCCCAACTTAGCTGAACACCTTAGGATTATGACTAACATGTTGAAGAAAGGTGTAGGAGTTAAATGGACTGTTGAGGCTAAAAAATCTTTCGAATCAGTAAAACTTGCACTCCCCGGGCTCCTGTCCTGATCAACCCTGATTTCTCAAAGGATTTTCTGATTTTCTCATTTGCATCCGAGCATACAGTAGCTGCAGTTCTACTGCAGAAAAATCTAGAGGGAATGGAACAACCCATTCTTCAGCAGAGCACTGAGAGATGCACCCTTGAAATACAACATAATGGAAAAACAGGCCTATGCTTTGGTTAAGGCCTTGAAAGACTTTAGGGTGTACATATTGCATTCCCACACCATAGCCTATATGCCTAACGTAGTGGTCAAAGATATCTTGTCCCAAGAACCGGATGGGAAGAGGGGCAAATGGATTGCTATGATCTTAGAATATGACCTTGAGATAAAACCCACCAAACTGATCAAACGTCAGGGCTTAGCTCGACTAATGACTGAAACAAATCTACAAGCCCTTGACATTAACATGGTAGATGCCTTGGATGAGCAGCAGAGATTGCCTGATCCCACTGTTGAGGAGAAGTTTCAGAGCTCTCCTTGGTATTCTGACATTCTGTATGTGCTCACACGCCTCAATGCCCCTCCTGAACTATCAAAGACCAAGGATAGATTTTTAAAGCTAAAGGCCAGAAGCTATTGCATAATGAATGAAGGCTTATACTGGAAAAATGAAAATGGCCTATTTCTTAAATGTTTTCCTGATTCTGAAGCAGAAAGGATCAAACAAGAATTCCATGCAGGAGAGTGTGGAGGCCACCTGAACTGGAAAGCCACTGTAAACAAAATACTCAGAGCTGGCTACTATTGGCCTACACTTTTCAATGATATCCATATGATGGTGATTTCTTGCCACAAGTGCCAGATTTTTGAAGGCAAAAGAAAGCTCCTCCCCTTACCTCTACAACCCATCATTGTTGAAGGTCCCTTTATGCAATGGGGCCTAGATTTCATAGGAGATATTCACCCTACTTCCTTTGCACAACACAAATGGATCTTAACAGCCACAGACTACTTCACTAAATGGATAGAGGCCATACCTACTAGGAATGCCACCGATTCAGTCATCATTAGGTTCCTAGAAGGTCATATCCTCTCTCGGTTTAGCTGCCCAAGGAAAATAATCACTGATAATGCTGTTGCTTTTGGATCCAAGAAAATGGTTGATTTTTGTCACAGGTATCAAATAACACTCAGTCATTCAACTGCCTATTACCCACAAGGTAATGGCTTATCTGAATCATCAAACAAGAGCCTGGTAACCATCATCAAAAAGCTGCTAGAAGAGAACAAAAAGTCATGGCATAACAAGTTAGTGCATGCCATGTGGGCCGACAAGCTTACAACAAAGAAATCCATTGGCATGTCACCATATCAGCTTGTCTATGGAATAGAAGCAGTGTTTCCTACCAGCCTTGGGGTACCAGTGATCAAGCTGGTCCAGGAGATTCAGACAGAAGAAGATAGTATGGTGAGAAGGATAAACCAAGCAATTCATCTCCAGCAAACAAGGGAAGAGGTCTATAACAGAGCTATCAAAGTTCAGGAAAATATAAAGAATTTATTTGACAAAAGAACTAAAGCCTCTGATTTCAAAATTGGAGATAAAGTTTTGAAGTGGGACTCAAGGAGAGAGGACAAAGGAAAGCACGACAAGTTTGACAGTTTGTGGCAAGGTCCATACATCATCCAGGCCACTGTGGGTTCAAGTGCCTTTTTTCTACAAGATTTAGATGGTACTAAGCTGTTTGGGGGTCCTGTCAATGGCAGGATGCTCAAACACTACTTTTGCTGATTTCCAATTTCCAGTTTCCATTTCCATTGTACATACCATTGCAGTGTTTTGTTTTCGAGAAAAAGAGAAAATGTTCCAAAAAAAATAGAGAAAAAGGAGAGGTTCAGACATGCTCAAAACATGAACCTCTAAAGTGCAAATATTGGCTCTAACATGATCAAAACCTGAGCCAAAGGAAGTAAAGATAGCTGGTTCAAACATCCCCAAAACTTGGACCAGCAAAGAAGAAAGAAGAATCAGCTCCAACAAGCCTAAATCAGAGCTGAAAAGAAGAAGAGAAAGTGACTCTAACAAGCTCAAAACTTGAGTCACAAAGAGAAGAAGGATGCTTCAAACTTCAGATTTCAAGCCTTCAAAGTTTTGTTTTTAGTTTTCTGCAAGTTTCTGTCCATGTGAAACTGTCTTTATGCCTTAGATCCACATCAAAATAGACTGTCTAATCCTAGTTTGGCTGTTTTTAAATTTCTGTTGTAGAATGTAGAGAAGAAATCTGTTGGACAGTTTAATCCCAGCAGATGTTAGAATAGGTAGAGAAACATGTGAGACCAACAGTTTAATCTGGTCGCATGGAGTAATAAGGGTAGAAATAGAATAGGTTTATTTTCTTGTTTGTAAAAAATAAAAATGATGTAAAGGGCCTGCTAGTTCAAATGCACCCTAGGAAAAAAAATGCTAGGATTGTAGGATGGGTAGGTAGATTGTTTGGGAGAGCTTTTCTACTAATTGATGTCTTCACAATTGTGGCAGCTGAAAATCAAAGAAGAAAGGTGGCTCAAGCAGCAGGTATCTGGCCTACACCAAAGATCATTTTCTGAATTCTTGACTCCTTCAAGAAGAAGCCATCCCCATGTGGAGCCACTGTTAGCCCCCCTATAAATTTTTGACAAGCAAACAGGGGGCTAGAATGTTTTGGAGCCTTCTAGGAACGCATTTCCTCCGAAAACACATCATCCTTGAAGCCTCCTTGTGCCTTTTGTCCTTTGGTAAAATCCTCCCTGTTGTATCCATCCAAAAAGCCTCTCTGATTGTGACAAATTGTGTTCCTAAAAGCCTACATTTATCCCGTGTATCCCTGCAGAGTGTCCCTTTTCAACCCTTTTGTCCCCTTTGTTAAATTCCCCCTCTTCACCCCAAAATCCCTCCCCTAATCCTTCTAAACTTTCCTAAAATCCCCTCTAAACCATACACACATCCCTGGTGTGGTTTAATTTCCCCTGATTTCCCCTATCGTTATCCTTTATTGGCCTGAAAATGCACTAGAATGGGCCAAATAACCATATTTTCCATGTTTACGAGCTTAGCACCTTTCAACTCTAGCCCCTCAGTACTTTCTCCCCACGTAACCGAGTGCCAAAACTGAATGCTAACCGAAGGGCGTTTACCGCAAATAGTTATCGGGAGCATTTTAAAACCGTTGATCTGTATAGATCGGGCGGTTGTCACGTCCCCACAATGTCCACCGTTCAACATTTTCACCGCCCGTTCATCGCATCTCCACTGTTCATTTATTCACTGATCTGACGGCCCCGAGTTACCCGCCCCGGTGGTCCCCACGCCGACCCGCCCTGTGCAAAAAACCACCGGTTTTTATCGCACCACCATTGGAGGGCTAGCAGTAATTTTTATTTTGGAGCGATGCCATTCACCGCATGACACGCGTCCCGGCACTGTTTGAAAATCACCCCCCCATCGTGCGTTAACGTTCGGCATTTAACCCGACGTGATATGAACGTACACCGTCCGATCCAGAGCTGCCCATCCAACAACGATCGCGTTGCGAAGTTGCACGGACAATAACTGAGGCAAACGGTACACCTGGCCCACCATCAGTCACCCTCCGATGCATTTTTAGCCATTGATCTCCTCTTGAGATCGTATGGTCTAGATTTAAAGTCAGCCCTGCCATCGCCCGGGTCCCGCCACGTCACCATTCCACGTGTTTTCATCACCTTTTCGCTCGTCCCCCTATATAATTCATTCAAAGGTCAAATTTTAAATGATTTACGTTAAAAATTTCCACCTCTCCATCCTCCACTGTTTGCTGCGTTTTCCGCCATCAACCTGCAACTATTCCACCATTTCGCCAACCTGCATAGCCATTCCCATTGTCCTCGCTGCATTCACCATCCCCAATGCATGGTTTTCTTAATTTTTTTGCGTGTTTTGCAAGGTTACAGTTAGGTGGGAAACCGCCTTGATTCAGTCACCGTTACAGTGACACAGTGCACAAAGGTAGCTGAATTTAGAGCCTGATATCACAGGAAAATGTCCGAAAAGGTGTCTGTAACATAAATTTCATCAAAGGACAGAGTTCAAACTCTGCAAAACCTCTCCAGCGCCATTAAAGCTTAGATTGCATAAACAAAGACAGTACTGGAGCAGCAGAGAGTTCAAGGCACGTAACAAAATATTCTTGAGCCTTTTAGAAGGCAAAGGTACCAGTTCAAAGACATCATGGATCGCATGAAAGACCCAGCGCGCAGAAAACAGTACTATCAGGGTTTCACATTAGCAGTATTTCCTTTCCATAAAGGACGAAGTGCCCATACTATCTCCATTCTATACCGTGTTCCTGAGGGAATTCCAGCCCTGGTAACAGTCCTATGCTATCAGAAGCATTTGTTACACAGTATGGCAAACCTTAGCATCATTTTTCTACCTTTTTGTTTAGTTCACCAGAGTGTTACAACAAGTACATCAGAGACATACCTGGAGTAAATGGAAGCCTGACGAAGACCACTCTTTCGCCCAAAAGAGTGCCACAGAAAAATGCACAGAATTTAAACAGAATGGGCCTCGACCCTCTTTCTTTTCTGATTTTAATGCTTCATTTAGTTTTTCAACTACCTCCTCGACTCTCTTCAGCTATAAAATTCATGGAGAGGCTCATTGTAAAGGTTGTTGATCGGTTATCAGAGAATTGCAAGCTATTTCTTTTGAGGCATAGTCTCTGTGTAAATTTGTAAGATGGGCTGAGGAAGATGTTTTTAGACTGAAATATCCAACTATTGGTAATGTTGTACTTGATTGGTATTGCTATTTAATATGACAAGCACATTTCTTTGGATCCTGATCTAAAGCAACGACGATGTTTTCCTATCTCTATGTTTTAATTCATTTCATTTCGTTTCTACTGGCTTGCGTCAGAATATTGGCATAAGATTTACCCTTGTTAGGTACCCTATGTTTCTTCTCTCCTCGCCTTCAATGTTTTCTGCTATATGTGTATATGAATATTGATTTTAGTTAATTTAACCAGTGTAGTGGATGTCATTGCCTGCTAGCTGATGTATGAATTAAATGAATCTGTTCTTAGATGTTCTTGTCAGGATTTAAATGAATGAATTTGGAACACTGGGAGGTCTAGAACTCTGTCTCTATCTCACTAGGATCCTTTTCAATTTATTGAACCTGTCCAAGATCCCTCAAGCTGGAGGCCGAAGCATTGAGAGTTCAAAGTCTCTCTCTGATCTCAGGTCTTTAACTTTGTGCTCTAAATATTTATTGTTCCCTCCTCTCTTACCATTTCATGCCGCACTATCATCTTTAAGATCCAAATGCTTTAGATGACTAGCCCAACTAAAAGCCTGCATATTAATTAGCAAGCAAATCCTTTCCTGATTCCATTTCCCAATGGTCTTGAATGTTCTCTGGAATTATCTCCCATTTGCCTAAAATCATCTTTGTTCACCCTTGTCTTATATTGAACCCTTCTTTCCCGATTCCCAATAACCAAACAAACAATCAAACAAACAAACCCCGAGCCTTATAGCTAGCCTAATATCTTAACCCTTGAAACTTCCAAGACATGTAGCTTTGACAATCATAGAGATATCCCTCTCTGGACCCAGGAGGGCTAGATCCTGAGGTCTGAAAGTGGTTTGATGTTGTCTCATCTTTTGGTATTACCAACCTTTCCAAAACATGGGAACCCCAACACTGCATACTCTGTTCACTATCTTCTGCATATTCTCCATTTTTCTGTGCTTGTACACCTGTCAAATTCATTCCTGTGCATATTCATGTTCACTGTGATTGTGTGTCTGCTATATATATATATATATACCTGCGTTACAATATATATAACTGTTGATCTGGAAATTTAGATAATCATATCTGGAGGCCTTTTCTTCCCAAGGTTATCTTATGGTTGTGAACCATGTCTAACAAACTTTATATGCGGGAACTTTGTTCTTTGCCTCAATGGGATTAAACCTTATTATAAAATCCATAACGCGCCTCCAACGTTCTCTACCTTTTATATTTTGATTATAAAATCATATATGTTGGGACCCACAATTTTGCGCTCTTTGTATCTGTCTGTATGATGAATTAAACCATGGTTATAAAGCCATTGGAATTCTCCATTACAAAATGGTCTTCGACATATTAATAAATATATGTTCCCGGAATTAAAGCGCAACCCACGTCTACATGTAATATATCGAATTACCATTTGAATATTACAATTGGACCATTGAAAAAATTTTAACTTTTCAATATTCGTAAGCGGCGTTTCCTTTATGAAAACTATATGATGGCCGGTAAAACCCATAGTCCCCTATCTGCTATTTCAATTCGGTGTATAGAAGAATGCATCCCCAGATTTTAACTCCAATAGTATATATACCTCTCTCAATTCATACGAGAGTACACCTCCATCTTATTGTCTGAGCTGGCAATTTAAATGAGTGCGGAACTTTAATATCTCACTATTTCCTCAAAGGTCATAAACCCCTCATTTCATATAATATACCCTTTTATCAACCCCAACACTAAGTCTTCATACAATTTTCAAACGAAGGTTTCATTGTAATCCTATGGTTCAACCCAAAACAATACCATGCATATAATATGCTCTCATATTCGAACCCCAACGCTAACCTTTAAAAGGTTCGGGCCCCACAGCTTTATAAACCCTTCTCATTTGAGGTTTAACTTTGGTTTATGCACCAATCGTCAGAATATCGTAACATAAAAGCCAGACTATACAACACCCTTTGGCTAATACACTAATAACATATATCGGGTCCACAATATTGAACCTTTTTTCTATTTGCCGATGCGATTAATCGCAACTGAATACTTCCGATTACGATTGATGCATTTGCAAATGTTCCAATGCGATGCCCTTACTCCGATGCGATGGCCTACTTTGATGCCTTTTAAGCCGGAATTCAAACGCATATGAATCATAGTTCATAACCACATCGGGTCCGCATATTCATCGCAATCGCAATCGAAACTTTTATTAACATGTTCCGCTGCCATAATTTTCTCCGATGCGATTCATGAGGGTCCCACAAGGTTAATAAACTCTTCAGTCCATTCGATTTACTAGAATATATGCGTTTCCCAATGGTTTAAAAACCAACACCAATTCACACTTTATAAACCTTGATTTTAAACCCAATCTTCGGGCTATATAAACAATGATTAATAACATCCGATCGCACAAGTACTGGGCCATGCCTCTAGTTATTGATCCCGTAACTCGGAATTTCGACCACCCAAAATATATATTAATCAAACATCATACTCTATGAAATATCGATGATAATTCTATTATGCTAGCATTAAAATGCCAGTGCCCATTTGAAGCATCTCTCGGCCCCACCAACTTCATTACACGTACAATTATTATACTCACATCATTCATTAGAAGCTACAATATATCAACATACATTACGGTACATATTTTTTTACTGTCACAATTTCGTAAACCCAACTATCTGAAGGTTTAATACGTACCCATCAACACATTATAGTATAAAAGCTCGGACTTGGTAAGTTTAATGCCGATGCATATTTCTTTTATGCATCCTGACATAAGTGAACATTATATGAAATACCCATGCCAACATAAAACAACGATAAGTCGATTGGGCCCCACAGAAACGAACCTTATATTAAGTTTCATACATCACGCAATCATGATGGCCGTTGATTCCAAAAACTGACTATCAGACGACCCAGGACGTTATCGCGTTATTTTTCCTCCCGAACTTTAACGCGCCCAAATCGCACGATAAAAATGGTTTTACCAAACTGCCTGAGGCCACGCGTCACCCAAAGACTTAGATCGCGTTCCAAAAATAAAATCCACTTACCAGGTTTGGGGCCACGCGATACTACTGGTATTGGAGCTCCGGTTTTACTATTCATCCAAGGTTCCATTAACTCGTGGTTCCGGTTTATTCATTCATTTGTTAACTCTGTCTTCGCCTTTGAGTTCACATTCAACTTTAATACAACCACATATTCACACGATCTCAAGCCATCCCTCATTCCACTGCTTACATGGCATAACAACCCTCCGGCACTCATACAATGTAAGGTTGAGTATTCAATCTCCATAGCACACCCCAATCAGTCCTCAGTATCAAAATCTTGACACTAAAATTTATATGCATTCAAAAAGGACTGTGGGTTCGATGGTTCAAATTACCACAACCCTTCTCTCCACGAAACATAAATCAATTCCATTGAATTTGACAGTCCATTACACCGAATTGTATCAATGTTGAACAAAATTCTACAAGGATTACAAGTCTCGTCACACAGACTTCAAACGCTATCCTTAAACACATAAATGTGGACTCCATCTCTATCATACCCAAATCGATCTATTCATGGTTATATCATAGTTCAAGTCTCTCCTAGAGGATCAATCTTGCCCCTGATCGAATAGTGTGAATGCAGACATATTTCAATTCCTCAATTTTAGAAAAGCCCAATATGGACTTCAAAACTCAGAACTTCACAGCCCATAATTTCATAACAGAGCCTAAAATTTCCTTCAAGCGCCTTATTCAATCGATGACTGTAATATCGAATTTTACAGTGGACTCTATGTCATCGATGACTGCAGCCCTTGGGACATCAGATCACCACAAAACCCTTGCCACTTTATTTATTCAACACTATTTATAAACCCTGATCGACTCACACCACACCATCATAGACCCATTTAAAGTTCTTCTTCACTACTCTGCACCTTGAATAGCTCTTTGCTTCAGTTCACTGCTGCCTGCCTCTGCTACCTCTCTGCTGCCTCTGCCACCTCTCTGCCACTCTGCTTCTCTCTTTTTCATCTCCTTTGCCATCAATGACAACATTTCCAAAAATATACCCCTTTGGCATCGATGGCAATACCTTAGTGCTCTCCTTTTGCTTGCTTTTCCTCCCCCTTTGACATCAATGGCAAAGGGTTGCACATTTCTTAGTATGCTTTCTGCATTTCATCTCTCTGAGTTATGTTTAGGCCCTCTTCTTCTGACTTTGTACCATGCTGCTCTAGACTGGTGTACAAGACTTGTTGAGAGAACACTTTGAGGCTTATTGAACTTGTATAGAGTGTAGGTGATGACAGCCATATATAATCAGACTTGTATAATCAGAGATGCATTATTGGATCAATATTTGGAGATTGTGAATGCTCCATGTGTCATATCAAGCTTGCTTCAGCTATACTTCAGTCTAGATTATAATCTTTATCTACTATGCATATCCATTGAGGAGGGTTGTAGATGGAGTAAGTCTTTTTCCACAATGCACATCTACAGTACTCATATGTTCAATTGTGATTATCCCAATATATCTTTTATTTTTGTGGTTCACCTGTACTGCCTGTTGTTGGTAATTTGTGCTAGACTGCTGAAAGAGATATTACACTTAAGGACTGAAAGGTCCTTGTTGCTGAAGTGAACACTAAATCAAACCAGAGCTTACAGTTTATTGTGAGAATAGGAAATATCTTTCAATATTAGGGGCCAAATGCCTTTCCTGCTTGTACAATGTATTTTCAAAACAAACCCTTGAGGCTAGATACCTTCAGTGTATTAGTCAGTCTCACTTATCAATTATGAAATTTCCTTTATGACATAACTATTCCTTCATGCTTTCAATACTTTAACTGTTCTATTATGATGATCTTCAGCAAAACATATTCAAGATGTTTAGTTGAAATTTTAGCAAACAGACTTCACACGATGTTATGAATGAATTCAAGAGAGAGGTATGATATATATATGTACTGACTTCAGAAAGGCATGCAAATCTATAGAAAGAGATACTGCTTCAATGCTCAAAATAATTGCTTCAATTGTAAAAAAAATACTGATCCTTTAGCTCTGTTGTTGATTTTTTTTTCATGCTTGAATAGTGCAGAAAATGCTGGGTATACTACCTTGATGTTCTTTTGCCTTAATCCTATGATTCTGAGGACCTGTACCATTCCACTGCTCCATTTGGTATACTGTTGATAGTCATGCTACTTGTATCAAATACCAATTTATACTTCTTTGATAAACGATGCAGAGATTTCACTTCAGTTTGCACATAAACCCATAGTTAAGGCATCCTTCATGAATTCTACTATTGAGCTTTCTACTGTTCACACCAACAATCATCAATATGCTGAATCTGATCTTGTCATTATTAACCATTTAATTATTCTATCATTATGTTTAAAGGAATGCCACTGCATTTTCTGTTCTAAAATTGCTCTAGAATCATTGCTGCTTTATGTACATTTCAACTGTCTTAACATAATGATCTTCGAGAAGACATCTTCAATTTCTTTACTAGGAATCTTCATGGGCATATCACTCAGAGATTTATCACTCACTTAACTGCACTCCTCCAAGGGACATTTTCGTAGATGAAAGAAGTAATGATACAATGATGATAGGCTCTTTTCTTACTCATCTTTCTTAAGGTGAATCATTGTTCATACTAGCAGAATGATGCACAATGTGATCATCACTTAATGTGCTATTGTCTTTTCTACCACCAAGGTTTCTTGCTATCTTCTCTTTTCCATCAATCTATCAACTATTTAATACTTCAAATTTTCTTCTTCCTCTCTAGTTCTATGTTAGAGAAATTGTCCTGTGCATTCCTGTTCTTATAGTTGTCCTCATTCCAAGGAGGTCTTCTTAGACGAATTTTGAGGGGACTATTTATGAACTGCTCTCCCCCTAGGATGTTGCTTCATATTTGTTACTGATTCGATATTTGCCTTGCTTCCTAGAGCAGCTCCCCTTGAGACTATCATGGATTCATTATGTTATTGAGATAATAGGCTCCCCCTTTCTCTTTTCCTTCCATAATTTATTGGGGTTATTCATAATGTCTACTCTTCTTTTAGGTTCATAGATTTGTTTTGATTCCATCATCAGTCTGGAGTTCTTTAAAGCATATGGTAGTTTATAGTCCTTTGCTTTGTGACCAAGTTTGAGGCATACATAACATATTACTTTGCCAAGGTATGTTTGAGCTGATGTATAATATTTCATTCCCATTTTTGAACACAATTTACAATCAATAGATTTATGTCCAAAATTATTGCATGCATAACAATAGCCATGGAAATGATTTGTGTACTTGGTGAAAGATTGTTCTTTCCATTTGCTTGCTTGAAGGGTTCTTCTCATTTTCTGCATCCTTTGCTGGTTGTACTGGATTTGCTTTGTCTTATAATATGCTGCAATATGTCCTGGTTTATGACAAGAAAGACATGTGCTATTTTTCACAGAAGGAAAGAACCTCCTTTGACATCTTCCAAATTTATTTACTTCTTAATAAAGAGTGTATGAGCCTTTAGCAGCTGATTGTTTCTTCTTCTAATTCTCTGTTCTTTCATGTTGTTGCTTGTTTCTGTTTGTTTCTCTGAAACTCATGTTCTTGCTGGCTTCTACTTCTATAGGAATCTGCTGAGCTGATTCATTATCCTTTACAGCCTTTACAGCCTTTACAAAGATGATTTTCCTGTTATCTTCTACCTTGGACTTACTAGTTTCTCCTTCATATCCTATCCTAGCCTTTATGAGAGGTGGCCTTTGAGGATTTAGCATCTTGTCCAACTATCCAGAGCTTTTCATTTGAGGTGTATTCATTAATAATTCTCTTTGGGCTTTTTCTAATTTCTTTCTTAGGCACACTAATTCTTCTTCCAATTTTTCACATTCCAGACTTTTCTCTCTCATTTGTTGTAGTAGAGTGTCTTCTATTTTCTTTGCTTCTTCAAGGTGTGTCTTCAGGCCAACAATTTCTTTCTTATCTTCAAATTCTTTCTCATCGCATATTTGCACCAATGTCTTCAGGTCTTTGTTTTCATTCTTCAATCTTTCTATTTTAGTCAAGGCTATGTCAAGTTTGGCTTTTTCCTTAGCTGCAATTTCTTCATGGTTCTTATCTCCATTCACACTAGCAGGTACCTCATTTGATTGAACATTTTCCTGCTAGCATGAATTTTTCTTCTTCTTAATTCTCTTCTCCTTCTTGACACTGCTGTCCTTAGTGTCTATTCCATGCATGGAATGCAATCTATCCCAGATTTCTTTTGCAGAGGTTAAATCCATTATTAACTCAATATCCTTGTTATGAAGACTATTGAATATCACACATTTTGCCTTGGCATTCCTATGTTGTTCTTGTACCGTGGGAGAGTCTGTGCAGTAACCATCACAAACAAGCTTCCATACCTCAGGTTCATAAGCCAATAATCCTGTTTTGACCTTATCTCTCCATTTAGGAAAGTTTATTGTGTTTAACACAGGTACATTTTGATAGTCCATGACTCAACCAGATCTCCTTCAAGCTATTAGGCTTACACCAAAGGAACCCGCTCTGATACCAATTGTTGAACCCTTAGTTAAACTGAGAGGGGGGGTGAATCAGTTTAACACATTCATGGACTTTTAAAATTTTTCATTAAACTTTATTAACACTTTCATTTCATGATCAACATAAAGTGTGAGCAATCTTTATTTGTGAGCAGAAATTAATAAGCAGATTAGATAATGTACCAACAGTATTAATATGTGAGCAACAAGTATTAGCAGAATAGATATACCATATCAACACATAGACATCATGCACATAGACACCAGATATAAGTGGAAACCCATAAGGGGAGAAAACCGCATCTTATTATTGTTGTGATGCAAAGGCAAGCTCCAACTCCCTCTAACCACTGATTTTCTTTAGGCTCCAACCCAAAAGAGGCTCCTACCTCAATTCTGCAAGCTACAACTTACAAGGAAGTTCCAAATCCCATCAATTTTCTGCAGGCACCAACCTACAGGAGGCTCCTACCTTATTCAGCTACAACTGACATCTATCAAGCTACAACTTGATAGGGAAGCTCCAAATTCCTTACTCTTTCAAAAGAAAAACACTTGCTGATTTACCTTGGATATCAGCTCTATTCTTTACCTTCTCTTCTGCTGTTCAACCCTCATATCTGTCCTGTATCATCTCTGCATTTTCTCGAATTCTCTATCAGCTCCACCTTCTTCTCTGCTCAGCTTCTCCTTTTCTGCCTCACTACTTCATTTCTGCATCCTTTTTTTTTCACTCTCTAACCTCTCTTTGCATATCAAGGTGATATAATTTATATGGATTTCCTTATGACTGTTAGCATTCCACAGGTAATTCGAAATGGATAGCCATGCCTCTTTGCCTTCTGCCTTCTCATTTATTTTACCCGCTCATTCAGAAAAATATAACAATATGCATTAATTTCAATATTACAGTGGGAGTTTTGTTTTCCTCTGGAGACTTGCCAATGCATCACAACCAATATAAAATAAATTACAACATTTACATTCCCATTTTTAGTTATGTATATAAATTTCACTCAGTCCTCTTTCCAGCACTTGGCTTGCTGGTTTTGTCTTTTCTACTACTGTCAGGTAATTGTTCTGCCTTCCTCTGCTATTCACTGCAATTGTGTATCTGCAGCTGCCATATAACTGTTCTGCATACTCTGTTCACTGTCTTCTACATATTCTCCAGTTTTCTGTGCTTGTACACCTATCAAATTCATTCCCGTGCATATTCCTGTTCACTATGATTTTGTGTCTGCTGTATATATATACCTGCATTACAATATATATATAACTGTTGATCTGGGAATTTCGATAATCATATCTGGAGGCGTTTTCTTCCCAAGGTTATCTTATGGTTGTGAACCATGTCTAAAAAACTGTATATGCGGGAACTTTGTTCTTTGCCTCAATGGGATTAAACCTTATTATAAAATCCATAATGCGCCTCCAACGTTCTTTACCTTTTCTATTTTTATTATGAAATCATATATGTCGGGCCCCACAATTTTGCGCTCTTTGTATCTTTCTGTGCAATGAATCAAACCATGGTTATAAAGCCATTGGAATTCTCCATTACACAATGGTCTTTGACATATTAATAAATATATGTTCCCGAAATTAAAGCGCAACCCACATCTACATATAATATATCGAATGACCATTTGAATATTACAATTGGACCATTGCAAAACTTTTAACTTTTCAATCTTCATAAGCGGCGTTTCCTTTATGAAAACTATATGATGGCCGGTAAAATTGACAGTCCCCTATCTGCTATTCAATTCAGTGTATAGAAGAATGCATCCCCAGATTTTAACTCCAATAGTATATATACCTCTCTCAATTCATACGAGAGTGCACCTCCATCTTATTGTCTGAGATGGAAATTTAAATGAGTGCGGAACTTTAATATCTCACTATTTCCTCAAAGGTCATAAACCCCTCATTTCATATAATATACCCTTTTATCAACCCCAACACTAAGTCTTCATACAATTTTCAAATGGAGGTTTCATTTTTATCCTATGGTTCAACCTAAAACAATACCACGCATATAATATGCTCTCATATTCGAACCCCAACGCTAACCTTTGAAAGGTTCGAGCCCCACAGCTTTATAAACCCTTCTCATTCAAGGTTTAAATTTTTTTTATGCACCAATCGTTGGTATATCGTAACATAAAAGCCGGACTATACAACACCCTTTGGCCAATACACTAATAACATATATCGGGTCCACAATATTGAAATTTTTTTCTATTTGCCGATGCAATTAATCGCAACTGAATACTTCCGATTGCGATTAATGAATTTGCAAATGTTCCGATGCGATGCCCTTACTCCGATGTGATGGCCTACTTTTATGCCTTTTAAGCCCGAATTCAAATGCATAAGAATCACAGTTCATAACCACATCGGGTCCGCATCTTCATCGCAACCGCAATCGAAAATTTTATTAACATGTTCCGCTGCCATAATTTTCTCCGATGCGATTCGTGAGGGTCCCACAAGGTTAATAAAATCTTCAGTCCATTCGATTTATTATAGTATATGCGTTTCCCAATGGTTTAAAAACCAACACCAATTCACACTTTATAAACCTTGATTTTAAACCCAATCTTCGGGCTAGATAAACAATGATTAATAACATCCGATCGCACAAGTACTGGGCCATGCCTCTAGTTATTGATCTCGTAACTCAGAATTTTGACCACCCACAGTATATATTAATCAAACATCATACTCTATGAAATATCAATGATAATTCTATTATGCTAGCATTAAAATGCCAGCGCCCATCTGAAGCATCACTCGGCCCCACCAACTTCATTATGCATAATTCTTATACTCACATCATTCATTAGAAGCTACAGTATATCAACATACATTACGGTACATATTTGTTTACTGTCACAGTTTCGTAAACCCAACTATCTGAAGGTTTAATACAGACCCATCAACACATTATAGTATAAAAGCTCGGACTTGGTAAGTGTAATGTTGATGCATATTTTTTTTATGCATCTCGACATAAGTGAACATTATATGAAATACCCATGCCAACATAAAACAACGAGAAGTCGATTGGGCCCCAGAGAAACGAACCTTATATTAAGTTTCATACATCGCGCAATTACGATGGCCGTTGATTCCAAACATTGACTATCGGACGGCCCAGGATGTTATCGCGTTATTTTTCCTCCCGAACTTTCACGCGCCCAAATCACGTGATAAAAATTGTTTTACCAAACCGCCTGTGGCCACGCGTCACCCAAAGACTTAGATCGCGTTCCAAAAATAAAATCCCCTTACCAGGTTTGGGGCCACACGATACTGCTGGTATTGGAGCTCCGGTTTTACTGTTCATCCAAGGTTCCATTAACTCGTGGTTTCGGTTTATTCATTCATTTTTTAAGTTTGTCTCCACCTTTGAGTTCGCATTAAAATTTAATACAACCTCATAGTCACGCGATCTCAAGCCATCCCTTATTCCACTGCTTACATGGCATAAAAACCCTCCGACACTCATACAATGTAAGGGTGAGTATTCAATCTCCACAGCACACCCCAATCATTCCTCAGTATCGAACTCTTGACACTGAGATTTATATGCATTCAAGAAAGACCGTGGGTTCGATGGTTCAAATTACCACAACCCTTCTCTCCACTGAACATAAATCAATTCCATTGAATTTGAGAGTCCATTACACAGAATTGTATCAATGTTGAATGGAATTCTGCAAGGATTACAAGTCTCGTCACACAGACTTCAAACGTTGTCCATTAAACACAGAAATGTGGACTCCATCTCTATCATACCCAAATCGATCTATTCATGGTTATATTATAGTTCAAGTCTCTCCTAGAGGATCGGTCCCGCCCATGATCGAATAATGTGAATGCGGACATATTTCAATTCCTCAATTTTAGAAAAGCCCAATATGGACTTCAAATCAATGACAACATTTCCAACAAGTTTGAGTTGTAATTCTCTCTCATTGCATGCATGGCGTCAACTGTGATGGGACCTATGTGGTAATTGGATAGTGGAGCATATTTCCACATGACGGGAAACAAATAACTCTTTAGTAGCTTGGAGGAGAAGGATATTCAGATGCACATCGATATGGGTGATGACAAGAGGTATAGCGCTACCAGGATTTCTACAATTACTTTTCAGAGACAATCAGGTAAACCTTTATTATTAAAATATGCCATGCATGTACGAGGCTTGAAAAACAATTTAGTTTTAGTTACTATGTTGGAGGATCTTGGATATGATGTGGTTTTTAGTGAAGGAGAGGTTTTCCTTCATCACAAAGCCACAGGACAGGTAAATAACATTGGGTTTCATGTAAAGAACCTCTACAAACTTGATGTAGATGGTTGCATAACATTGAGTAGTAAAGTAGGGAAGGTGGTGAGCCGCGATACAAGTGAGTTATGGCATAGGAGATTGGGCCATCTACACCACAATGCTTTGAGGATCATGCAACATATTTCTATAGGTCTTCCAAAGGTTACTCTTGCACAGACAGACACATGCAAGGGATGTACCATGGGGAATTATACTAAGGCCACCTTTCATGAGAAGGAGAACCGAGCAGTGTAAATCCTTGATAGAGTTCACTCAGAAGTGTGTGGACCATTCTCTACGCCTTCCATAGCAAAGCACAGGTATTATGTGATTTTTGTTGATGATTTTTCTATAAAGTTTTGGATCTTATTTCTGCAAAAGAAAGATCAAGTGTTCTCCAACTTTTGTGAGTTTAAAGCACTGGTAGAGAAAGATACATGGAAGAAGGTGAAGGCTCTAAGGAGCGACAATGGTAGTGAGTATATCTCTAATGAATTCAAGAAATTTTGTGCCAAATAAGAAATTCAGAGAGAATTGGTTACACCTCATATTCCACAACATAATGGGGTTGCAGAAAGAAATAACAGATCAATTGTGGGAGACACATGAGCTATGTTACATGATTAGGGCCTACCATTGCATTTATGGGCAAAGGCATGCAACACAATGGTATTTGTGCAGAACCAAAGTCATCATTGGATACTTGGCGTGAGTACACCAGAGTAGGATTTTTCAAGTAAGAAACCAGATGTTTCATATTTTAAAATTTTTGGCTCATTTGTATTTTTCCATGTGACCAAAGATGCCAGGAAGAATATAGAGCCAACAACATAGGTTGGGATTTTTTTTGGGTACACTGATACTCCCCACAAATATCGGGTGTATTTTTCAGCTAACAAGATGACAGTTTTCAGGAGAGATGTTAGATTTGATGAGGAGAAATCCATGTGATTGTCCCTTGAGAGGGAGCTTGATTTGCATGTAGATGATGAACTCTTAGTTCCAAAGGATGAACCTCAGGATGTGGAGCATCCACAAGATGAGGATCAAGGAGTGGCAGAAACCACTCATGCAGAGACATCCACCAAAAATGGTAGGAATCACACCAAAGAGGCTGATAGATTGATGCTAGATGCAACAGAGCATGTAGGAGCACCTACATCACAACGCAAGTAGAGAAGGTCCCCAGATAGGTACACTGGATACATGGCTCTTATGAGTGAGTGTATTTTGACAAAACCATCCTCTTTTGAGGAATCAGTGCAACAACCAACATGGGTTGATGCCATGGTTGAGGAGTATGACTCCATTATTAGAAACAGTGCATGGGAATTGGTCCCAAGACCAGTGGGGAAGTCAGTGGTTGGATCTAGGTGGATCTACAAGGTGAAGCAGGGAACATATGGGAGTGTGGATAAATACAAGGCTAGATTTATGGCTTGGGGATTCTCACAGGTAGAGGGGATTGACTATGAGGATACTTTTGCACCGGTTGGAAGGTACTCATCGATTATATCTATCCTTGCAATCTCAGTGCAGATGGGATGGAAAATACATCAGATGGATGTAAAGGCAGCCTTTCTCAATGGAGTTATTGAGGAAGAAGTGTATATTGAGCAGCCATAAGGTTTTGAGACCTTTGACAGGGAGTCGCATGTGTGCAGACTCAAGAGAGCACTGTATGGGCTAAAGCAAGCACCTCGTGCTTGAGACACCAGGATCGACAACTATTTCACTGGGTTGGGCTTCACAAAGAGTGAAGAGGATGCGAACCTATATCGTATTTTGGTTGATGGTAAGCTTTTGATTATTATACTTTATGTAGTCGATCTTATATTGACAATTGATGAGCAACTCATAACTTCTTGCAAAGAGGATCTTGCAAGTGATTTTAAAGATGAAGGACATGGGGCTCTTGCATTATTTCCTAGGCTTCAAAATATGGCAAAGAGATGGGGAGCTATTTGTCTCTCAGTGCAAGTATGCCAAGGATATTTTGAGGAAGTTTCACATGGAGGGCAACAAACCCATAGATACTCCTCTTGAAAGTAACTAGAGGAAGGAGGATGCTACTTCAGGTGAGGTAGTGGATGCTACTGTTTACAGGCAGTTTGTGGGTTCACTTATGTATTTGGTGAACACATGACCAGACATATGCTACACGGTTAACCAGCTTAGTCAAGCTATGGTTAAGCCTACCATTCTCTTTTGGAAGGCGGGGAAGCATGTGTTGAGATATATCATGGGCACTACAGAGTATGGATTAGGGTACAAAAGGACAGAGGGGGTGAAGCTTCAAGGCTTCACCGATGGAAATTGGGTAGGTAGTCCATAAAGCAGGAAGAGCACATTAGGGGGCATCTTTAGCATATGATCAACAATAGTTTCTTGGTACAACAAGAAGCAGAGATCAGTTGCACTCAGTTCATCCGAGGCAGAGTACATGTCAGCTAGTTAGGCTGCATGTGAGGCCATATGGATGAGGAATATACTTGTTGGTTTTTTTTGTCATCAGATGGATCTGACAGTGATACATTGAGATAACCAAAGTTGCATAAAAATCTCGGTTAATCTAGTATTCCATGATAGGTCCAAGCATATTTACACCTGGTACCCCCATCTCAGATATTGTGTTCAGAGGTGCATTATGTTGTTGCAGTACATTCCCACAGAGGATCAAGATGCAGATGTCTTGATGAAGGCGCTTGCGAAGATCAAATTCGAATACCACAGAGGTAGGATCGGGGTAGCAGATAATCCCTTTCTTGTTGAGAGGGAGTGTTGAAATTCAGCAAGAAAAAGCAACACACACACTAGTGTGGGATCACAGGTCACATAGTGATGGGTCCTAGTGATACATTAGTGTGCAACTAATTTATTAAATAAATTGGAAAATTAATTGTACTCTTATCTCATTACAACTTTTAATAGCTAACTAATTGTGATAGACTTAGTTAACTCAAAAATTTTGAGTTTAGGGTCTAAGGATAGGCATGTAAAGTGATTATATTATTAACAGGGTGCAGTTACAATTGTAGCACTAGTGTAGTGTGGGTGGGATCAATTAACTCACAATAATTGAGTTAAAATCAGTTTAACTAGTTCTAATTGTTTGATGAGCTAGTGGAAGATCAAGTGAATTAAAATAGATTTAACTCACCAATAGTGATCTACCATGTAACTAATGATTCACTATTTATAGCCACATGCATGCTAATTCTAGTGGATACCCAGTTGAGACAAAGGCTCAAGGCTAGTAGACTATAAGTTGTATTTTAGGAAAACTGCTCAGGTGAAATTATAAAACCATGAGAAGCCCATGATGGATTGCGTAATCAAGGAAGGCTGAATTTCCTATTTAATAGTGATTTAATTCTTTGGGGATTTCATAATTAGGGTAGGCTGAGGATAGGCTGATAATTGACTATGTATTTGTCCAATTTTTCCTTGATCAGTGTGAAGAAATTGGTAAAGTGTATGAGCTTGTGGTGATCACAAATACATTGTATTGTTTCATTATTCCTTGGTTGATTATACAATAAAGATTGAGGGGTTTTGACCTGTTTCTTTCCTCGAGAATATCTGATGTTGTGTATTGATTTACTTCTTTCCCTTACTTGCATTTGATTGTCCTGCATATTTTGTAGAAGGATTCAGTATCTTGCTTTAGTACATTGCATGATCGGATTGAGTCCATTGATATAATTTCTACATGGTATTATAGCTATGTTAGACACTAGAAAATTTGGCCCAATTTCCGACGGCCACTTCGTCGCTATTCTGACACATAGTCGTCGCAAGAGCGACAGTTCGAGGATGGAAAAAAAGTGGTTCGCCATTACGTCGCAATTCCGACGCCTTGACAAAGTGTCGCAATATCGACACTTTTTACGTCGCTTCCAAACAAGCGTTGCTCTTCCGACGTTTCCTAAACCTTCGCTCTTCCGACGTTTGTAAACTGTCGCAATTCCGACAAAATGTGGTCCAACGTTTTGAACGTCGCTCTTCCGACGTTTTTAAACTGTCGCAATTCCAACGCCATACAAAAGTGTCACAAGATCGACGCATTGCAAAAGTGTCGCAAGACCGACGCTTTCCAGAAGCGTCGCAATACTGGCACTAGGAAGAACTGTCGCAATATCGATAGACATCACAAGACTGACGAAAATGGAAATCGTTCAAAATGTCGGAAGACAGACGCTTATAAGGCGTCGGAAGAGCGACGCTTACAAAGTGTCGGTATACCGATTGCGAGTTCAATTTTAAAAAAAAAAAATGAAACTTTAAAACAGGACAATAAATCTCCAATATTTGTTATGAATTGTGGGTGTTCCAATTTTTATGAACATAATTCGACCGTGAAATATTAATATAATAAACCACCCTGCAGCGCTTCGACTATAAACAATCATATAAACATGGCTCTGTATTTCAAAAAACAGGTTTAAAATAGAAACAGGGCAATTTTTTTTTTTCTAAGTAAGGTTAATCTATTAACAGTGGGAATAAAATTATAGCATGACCGAAGTAAAAAACATTGCCCAAACTTATGGAAAATTTGTCAAAAAATCAAAAAAGAAGACTACCCTCATACAGGGAAACCAGTCTTTAACGTTTTTCAGGTCATTGCATTTCCCATGCAGGGGAACCATTGTTTGATATCTTTGACGATTACAGTGTTTACAGAATTCAGAAGTAAAATAGAGGTCCAACACAGTAATATAAGCAAAAACATGCCCAATTAAGTGGGCCGCGAAGCAAGAAAACCAAACCAAAGACAAGCAGCTACTCATCCGGTGGTTCTTCGACAATTCGGCACCATCCTTCGACAATCATGTTACTGTCCATGGCGGGAGCAACTTCACACACGGAAGGTCCAGGATCTCCAGGCACTATCTCCACATCATGAGCCCTACAAATCTCCTCTGGTTCCTGCACATTCACGCCACCACTCCCCTCCTAAAGGCCTGAAAGCTGGGCTTTTTCTGAGCTCAGACCCGCCGAACGGGTGCATTGTTCCTCCACTTGGGCCTCTTCACGGAAAACCACGGTGATTGAAGTTGTGATTCGTGGGCAGTTCAGAGATCAATTAAAGGAAAAAATAGCAGTGCGCATCGTGGGTGAAGGTGAAGCGGTGGGGAAATGAGGAGCATGGGAGCCCATATGGTGGCTAGATCCTAGAACCCGACCCCACCCACTTCTAGTGTTTGGATAACGGCCTACGTAATAATCACTGGAGGGGGAAGATGACTCGGTTGAGGGGCTGGAGGGAGCGCGCAGGGGTTGGCCTCTGGTGCTACCCCTGCGGCAACGCATCCTTTGACGCAGGCAAGGCATGGGTGCAGTCTCAGTAGTGGGCACAAGACGAGACGGAGAAGCAGGATTCCAAGAAACTGAGGAAGATAGACACAGACTAGACTGAGAGAAATGAAAATTTTCACCAAGATCTAAGCAGCAGTTCAGCTGGCTTCTCCTTCCTGTCACAGTGCGCAGGCATGGTAACCTAGCAACTGGAGAGAATCTGCAATTCAAAGGTTGTGGCTCGTCTGAGAAACCACAAAAAAACGCCATATTATCGACCCGACTATGATGGCATCGAAGAACGCTCGTCATAAATCTCTCATTGATGAGAGCCGAAGGTCAGAGCATATTGGAGCATGCGGAATCGCTAACAGGAGTGGAGGTCCGATCTTGAACAACGTTAAAACTTAATGCGATTAATATGAAAACCTTGGAACTTAAATACCGCCTGCCAGCAGTGACATGGGTGGGCAGGTGTCTCCACACTTCTCCACATCCATGTCCCATCGCCTTAAACGCCATCCAATGCACCCGCATCCAGGAATAGGGCAAATTTTGATTAAAGCGCGGGTTTTGTTAAAATTTTGGTCGTCCCGCACCATGGCAAGCTAGAGGAGGGCACGTGGCAGAAATTGATTGGAGCGGATATTTTTTTGGGCCGCTCACGCAGTGGAAATCCGAACCCGAAAAATATTAGGGCGAATTTGATAAGAAATTCGCATCACAACTCTCTCTCCGTACGCTAGTCCAAATTTGGACCCGAAAAAATATTAGGGCGGAATTCATTTGGATTTCACGTCAAAAAATTGGCCGACGTCAGCAGGCTATTTTAGAACACGAATTTTATTTGAATTATGGTTTATCGCCATTTGAAGTCTGGCGGGCTCCACGGCTAAAGGGTTCGTTTGAAGTTTTGACAAAGGTTTTGTTATATGTTTTATATAACGCGCGGCGTAATAGTTTTATTGTTTGTTAAGGTCCCACACTGGTTTTGGTAATATTTTGTTTTAAATGCGACGTATATATGTTATATATATATATATTTCACATATATATTAAAACATTTATAAATTGTGGACCCCAGGAGCATTTTAATAGATTTGTTATTTGCATAGTTTTGTTATGTTTTTAATATATGCGTTGCATATAAAAGAAAAGGGCTATGAGCCTGTCTCGGAATGTAGTTTTAAATTTTATTATTACACACAATAGCAGTGTAAGTGTTTTGAAGAGCACAACAGTGTGTAGTTTTAGAGACAGGGAAGAATTTTGAGTGCACTGCGTTTTGCAGCAGTCACATTTTGTAATCCCTCTCAGTGAGGAAGAATTTGTAATAGTTTTTTTTGAAGGAATAGAAATTTTTCAAAGTGTTGAACTCTGTTTCCAGTGGAGAAATTTCAATATTTTCTCTGTGTTAGAAGAGGAGAGTATTACTCTCTCCATTGTTATTCTGGAATTTTCAAATATTCCAACACATGGCTATAAATGAAGGAGATTGCTATGCATCAACATCAACATGTTTTCAAGTAGGAGTTGCCTAATTTTCTAACAAACTTCTCTCTGGATGTCAAAATTTGCAGACACTGAAGATTACTCAGGTGATGCCTGAAATTTCCATTGAATTCCTATAAGAATCTTAGATTTGTGACAGAAATCCTTTTGCTAATATATTAGCTTACTCATTTTAAGTTTGTCTCATTCAACTAATAAAAAATGTTTCAAGGAGTATAATGAAAACTAGATTATGTGTGAAGCATAAAATAATCATTGATGCTAGACTTGGAAGTTAAGAAGTATAATAAGAAGTAGATACACTTCTCTAAAGCATAATATCGTTTTTCTGAAGCATAAGACAATCATTGATGCTAGACTTGGAAGTTCAAATAAGACGAGATAAAACAACGAAAAAGGCATTCCATTACTTGCATGAAACATGAGTACCACATTTTACCAGTAAGCTGGGAGCAAGGTCTAGATTTTGACTGGCATCGATTCTTATGAACTCAAATTTCACAAAAAACATAGTTTTTTGTATGTTTTTCAGCACATGGTTAAAAATGATAGTGCATCAAAATCTATATTGTTGGGCCGAATACATAAGTAATCAAAAATTATCTTTACCAAGTTATTCGCTTCATCAAAAGCCTGATCTTCACATGTGACACTTTTGTTAGGGATAAATATCAAGTGGGTTGTGACATTTTAAAAATTGGTTCGCAGTGAAGTGCCCAAAAGGCAATTCTATCAAAGCATCTGCGACCTATGTCATTTCATAGTAGTGGATGATTTGATATCATAATGGAGGTGCTCCAATTCAAGCAGTGTAAAAGAGGCAGGAGCCTACAAGGCAGATCCAAACTTTGGAGAAGAGCAAGGCAGATCCTGGGAAGAACGAAGAATTTGGGAATCTGGGATCTCTTCCAGAGGCCATGATACCAAAGGTTTGTCCTGTTTGTAGATATTTCTCATCTACATCCAATATAGCCTTAAATGCCCACATAGATCACTGTCTATCAGGTGAGTCAAATGCTAAAAAATATAGAACAAATTTTTCCAAGCCTAAAGTGAAGGTGAAAAAAAAACGATCGATCCTAGATATAATTGTTGCGGCACCTGTTTGCATGCTAGAGGATTTGGATTACAGTACTAGCAAAGAGCAATCGACCGCTGATGCACATCCATTGCCTTTGGATCAGCTCAATCTCAGAGACACCACCAAGCAGAGGCAACATCAATGAAAAGATCTCGCGTAGTGGTAATGCATGTATTTCAAAAGAAACAAATAACAATGCACATTCTAACCCATTCGAATAACCACTGTAGCAAGGGTTTACATCTAATTAGATCCAATCTGTATATCGATGGAAAAAAATTAATATAATTACATTTTCTGTAGCAGAGGAAACTTTGCGAAAACAGAAAAGGAATATAAAATGACGATGTCAAGATGTTTAGATGACTCAGTACAACAATTATTTGTGCTTAGTAGACACAACACTGTATTCTTAATGCATTTTCTATAGAATACTAAACAGATTTGTTGAAAATTTGAGATGAAAACTGTAGTCTCTACTACGTTTGGAAAATTGGAGGTTTATAAAAGATAATCTGCGAATAGAATTGAACCACTATGATAAGAAGTTGTCAGAAGCAATTCTTCTGCTTCACAAACGTGGAACTACCTTAAGAATGCTTATGGTTGATATAAATATTAGAGCATGGCAGTTAAATGTAGTATTTATGCTAAAATACTGAATAATAGCTTGAGAGTGCTCTTCAGATATTGTACGAATGCACCAAATTAAAGTTGTACCATTACTAAAGATAAATGGTCAAAAATAGTCAATTTTGATATCGTGAAGTTATGTCTTTCTCGGTAGCAAACTGGGGATAGGATGGAAAATATGAGAGAACTAAGTTCCAAGGACAAAAAACAAGGCCAACATAGTTCTGCCTTGAATGAGAGACAAAACAAAGCTGCCCAAAAAATTGTTTGCCACTGTCATCACCCCGAGGAGCGCAAAGTCAGTTGATGGTGTCAACCATTTGACGAATCAGAGAGAATATTCATGGTGCCAATGGTTGTAGCACAGTTTGTTGACGTGAGCCATCATTGTAACAAAGCATATCGATGGTGCCAATTACTGTAGAAGTCCATTGAGAGTGCAACTACTGTAGGAGAGAAGTTTGAGAGCACCCATTGAAGCTCCTATATATAACAGAGTCAACATTTTCATATTGAACAAGTTTTTATAGTCAAAGCCACAGCAAGATCAGATAGCCATGATCCTAAATGAGAACCAGAGCCAAAGCTAAGATAGATTCTCATTTAGCAGAACAAGACAGCCATAGAAAAGGATCTGACCACAGAACCAGATCATGAGAGATAGAAAGATTCTTACTTCCATTGTGGAAATGTAGAAACTGTACAAGGGCTTTGCTTCCAGCAGATTTCATTGTGACAGTAATTGCTATGGTGTTGTAAGCGCTCATTAGTAGAATCTTAAAGCCATTCTGGAATTCTTTTAACCTGGAAAGGGTTTTCTCTGGTTATAAATCCTCATGTTAAAATTCCATTGTGGATTGGTTGTGTTTGATATTATGTTTTTACTGTCCGCAGTTGAATTTTCACACAGAAAATTATCAGTCTAAAGCGAGAAATTTTGCGATGTTTCTTTTACTTCCTATTGTGAAGTATTTCACTCAGAACTCTACTTGTTGTAACAGAGGTCTTGGGCATAGAACATGTGACTTAGGTTTTTTGGAATCAAACTTCAGGTTAAGATTCTCATCTGAAGAATGGCACAGTGAGCCTTAGCATGGAGTTGGGAGTACCAATTTGAAGTGCAGGTAGGGCATTGTACAATAGACCAGTTAAATTTCTGGACCCTAATACAAAAGTTTCTTCTTCTTTCAAAACGTGTTTCTCATATTCTTTAACCAATGTGGGTCCTGTTCTTGTTTCAATTGGGGATGGATCAGCATTTGTTATTGCTCCATATGATCACACTTTGGGTAGCCCTGGAGGCTATTTGGGGGTGATGAGTCCAATAGGTCTCAATGAACTGTTTCCCTCGCCGGGGAATACTATTGCAGTGGAATTTGATACTATTTTGGATGTTGAATTCCACGATCCTAATGGAAACCAGTGCCTTCAGCTCCAGTACCTGTTCACAAAAGAGGGTGCCATAGTCATTCATGCATGCAGAGAGGGTGAATTGCAGGCATTGCAACAGGAGGTGTTGCTGTTGTTGCATTGGCCACTAGATTGTTTGTCTGGTTCTGTTACAAGCACAGAGTATTGAAAAGGACAGAAAAATTTAGTTAAGATATTGTGTAATTTCCTCGAAAATTCACCTACAAAGAGCTCAACAATGCTACGAAAAACTTTTTTTGAATGTGATTGATAATCGATAATTGCAAGCAATGGTAATCCCCTTGTGAAACCCAAATTTCTGAGCATTTTCTAAAACCTGATGACAGAGTTATTGTAATGAACAAGCGCCTAGGTCCATATTACGTCCAAATCTACCAAGCACCAAGATCTATAAAAAAAAATCCACAGTATCTGCGAACTAAGAAGAAGAGGCAGAAAATGTATTCTTCTTACCTGTTCGAATAGTGGTTGGGATTTACCATGGCAAAAATTTGACAGAGCCCATGTAGCATTTCTTATCATTGAAATTATGGCAGTATCATTCAACTGGGCAAGCACCTACCTCAGAGCTCCATGACTGAGGGAAAGATCCCTAAATGTTGCAGAGTCCACGGCAATATTTCCCAAAGCCCAAACAGCCTTACACGAACACCAGTTGAACTCAAAGTTGGGTACTAGTTTTTTAAATCAAATTGCAAAATTACAGACATATAAAGATAGTTGGGAAGAATAATTTTATGCCTCTAAAATAAACGTGCTACCTGTTCTCGAACATTATCATTCCCAGAGATAAGAAGTTCCACAAATATAGGCAGTGCCTCGTAATCAATCACACCCTTTGTATTCTCAGAGGTTCCTGAGACTATATTAGTCAAAGCCAAAGCTTCTTCAAACTGCATTATCAATCACAAGGTATCACCATCAAAGCTATAATTTTAAGATAACAATTTATCTACCATTGAAAATATAATTTTAAAATAGATACACCTAGTGATATAGACACCTAGTGAGAGTAGAGGTTAGGAAATTATAATAAGAATTATTACAAGATATCACTCACAGTGCAGTTGATTGTTCATTGTCTGCTGTAACTATAATTTTAAAGAAGACACACTTAATGATATAGACACCACCAAGTGAGAGCAGAGGTTATGAAATTATAATGAGAATTGTTTCAAGATATCATATTACTCATAGTACAGTTAATTGTTTATTGTTTGGTGTAATAATTGTTTATTATTTATAAACACAATCAAACATATTATGAGGGACGGTGATGAAATTGACAACGGTCTCATAACAAACCATAACAGGCACATCCCTTGGCAAGATAGACTCTGAATAAGAAAGAAAGCAAAAAAAAAGTGATTACTTACAGGATCATAGGCTTCCTGAAGAACAAGATCCAGAGCAACATCTGTAACCCCTAAAGCAACACCTCTCTCTGCAAGACGAATCGCTACATATTTCATATGTAGTCTAGCAAATTTTATGAGCTCATCACGAGAAAGAGGATCAAATACAACTATCTCATCAAGTTTATTCAATAGCTCTGGACTGAAATGTCTTCTAACCTACAAAAATATTCAAAGGCATGTCAAAGCACTGCAGCCAACTTCGTGATAAAATTATATGAAAAATATGCATACATAGAGTCCAGGAGAATGAAACAGCAGGTGTATTGGCAGTTTCCAAAATGCAGCAACTAAAACGGCAGGTGTATTGGCAGTTGTGGAAATGCAACTACTAAAACGGCAGGTCTGTCAACAGTTGCAGGTGTGTGGATTGTTGCTAGTATTTTCAGACCGATTCCATGGAAATATATCAGAAACCAGTGGTATGTCAAACCTAGAAGGTAACCCAAGAGGCTGTGACCGTCAGATTAAACAAGTAATAGGTGTCGTGCCTAGATAAGAAGTGTTGACGAAAAAAAATTGATCTCTTTCATAACAGAAGGCCTATCAGCCTAAATATCTAGGACATGTGGCACTCCATGATAAAGACACATGGTGTGTGGATTTGAGTTTTTCAAGTGGTCAAGTGGGCCGAAAATAGGTGAAATGTGGCACCACTTAGAGATTGACATGTGCCAATTGGTACAAGTGGTAGACAATTGGCATGCTTAAACAACGAGGTGATGCAGGAATGACATGAGGGCGAAAATATCAGAAAAGCCCCAAATCTGGAGAACTAAAGCTCATCACCAACCTGAGATTGACAACTTTACATGATGTAACCTATGAAATTGTAAATGGAGAAATCATAGTAACAATCAAGTCAGATTCATCCTGGGAGTGGTAATGGGAGAAATCATAGTGAACAACAGGAAACATGCAGAGTTTCTTACAATCAATAGATGAAAAAACACATACAAAAAACCTAGATAATAATCATGAACAAGCTTAATAGTGAATTATGAACTGTAAAGGAACTTACAAAATGTGACATTATGAACCTGGTCAAGCGCACAAACAAAAATATCCTAGACATGACCCTGGTTGACAAGTTGTATTGCTCATGATGCAAGAGGATTTGTACCTGCACTCCCAAGTCAATCAAAATCCATCATTATCTATACAATAAATGCAAGTAATTGATGTAGTATTTTTTACTCTAAGATGCATTCTTATGATAATGTTAGAACATATGTTGAAAATGTCAAAACATACCTGAATAAGCTCCTCTTCGTTTCAAGAACAATTTATTGGAGTTGCATGAACTTGGAAAAAGCCTCCCAAGATATGAAAGAGTAGCAACTAAGTCAATAGTGACTTTTTTGTTGCTACATTGGATCGAGGGAGGTTTTCTCCAAGATTAAATCGCTCCAATAAATTATTCTCTACTAAACAGGGCCAACCACGTGAAGGTGGAAGCTCTTATGGCCTCTCCCCCCCCCCCCCCCTCACATCACTCTCAATTCCCCAATACCCAATCTATATTTCATTTTTTACTTTCATGAGCATAAAAAAAAATATTCAATAACTAATAAAAAAACAATTCAATAAAAAGTACGCAAGGAAACATTGAAATTAATGCTTGACATAAAAATAGTATGATAAATGAGTTTTTTATATAACACAAAAAACATTCCAAGTATGGTAATGTTTGTCTTATAATAATACAATATTTTACATTATCAAATTTTCTTTTTCTTCTTCCTATTTCTAAAGCTCCTAATTACATCATCAATATCATCGTGCTTTGCTCCTGTTTCATGCCTTTCGACCCGCATTGCTGACCTAGTTGCGTAGTCACTATGTCTGGTCTCATCCAGTGATGGGGCATCGCCTACAAAAACAGATAATATTAAATTTTAATTGTCAGGTTTTAAATATCATTGAACTAGTTCGGTAATATTAATAAAAAAAATTGCAATGAGTTTATTTACCTGGTGCACCAGTTGTCGCCGTTGGGACTGTTGCCCTGTCTTCCTCTCTGGTGGTAAGATCCTCAAGGGAAACATTCTCTGTCATTTAAACAAAAAATGTTATAAGGACAAACATCAAGGTATAATTAGAAAAAATTATAAGTGGAAATTAATTACCGTCACGGCCCTCACTGATAGTAGCATTGTCGGCCTAGTCCCCACTACAATGATCAGGTTGCACGTGAGGAGCATCTACATATGGCTCTAAAACTGGGTTATTTGCCTCGTCGGTAGTGCTGCTCCCCTGATTTAAACAAAGTTGTTAGAAATTAAATTTATGGACGAAAACAAACATATTGAAAGGTTAATGTTTTACCTTATCAGGCATTCTAGATCTTGGGACCTGCCCCAAGCTTCTGCAACGTTCAACTATGGCTTGATAGCCGAAATGGAAAGTGATATTTTTATCTTCCTTTGTAGTTTCTGTTCCGAAGTCATCACCCTACATTACATATGATTGTGTATTTTTAATCATATTTGATAGGATTACAAAAACGTTGGAAGGTGATACAATTAATTATAAGATGTTTAGCTACTTAATTACAATTCTTGCGGCTAATTTCAAGTAGCCGCCCTGGCCTAGCTTGTGATGGCCTTTTTTTTTCAATCCTAGCTTTGGTTGCCTTCGAGGTGTCAGGAAACCTATCATCAAAAGATTGAAGTCAGATATGACGTAGCACACTTTTATTTTAGACATAGAGAAAATTAAAGCTATTGAATTAAAGTTGTAATTTACCTTGCGAGTCCAGTTGGCATTTTTCCTTCTTTCTTTGCCCTTTTCTCTTTTCCATCATGGACGAGTGATCTCCACTCACTCTCTCGAACTATGAGAGGACGCTCGTATCTAGGGTTAAATTGCAATTGCGTCCTATCGGTGTCCCTGGTATATTTCAAATATTTTCCGGCTACCCGAGCCATCGTTGCTCTGTCAAATGTGCCGACCCAAAAAAGGGCTTCTAGATAATCTAGAAGTTCTTTTTTCAGGTTGGAATTCTGGGAATTCCACCTCGTGCATATGGTTGGGCCAAAAATTACCAACGCATGGCTCTCCAAAAACCTGTAGAACTCATTGTTTCCTACACAGAAAAAAGAAGAAGATATTATCATTAATTTAAAAATAAAAATCATGATAAATATGTTTTAGATAGAGTACATGAAATAGTTAAAATATTAAAATTTACCTGGGAGTTGTACGTGCTTTATAGGGAACCCTTCATAGTTCACCAACAACGTGCCATTAATGGTCCTTGTGGAGCTGACACGTGTAGCTCTAGGAAACACAATAATGTAGTTGGCCATATCAGCCTCATCACTGCCAACACATTCAGCAGTTGGCTGGGTGTCTGCTTGGGCAGGGTGTGTTTCTTGGCTGGCACCTAAAGGAGTAGAAGGTGTACGAGAGGGTTGATGGGAAATCCCTTGCCCTTGTGTCCCACTACCACCAACACCGGGTTTAGCAAGTGTCAGAAAACGCTACATACAAAAGAACTTTCTGTTAGTTTAGTCAATGTACAAATTAAAAATCAAACTATCACAATTCATCTCATGCAGAACAAAAAAATATCCTTTTGACTTTTTATTATTACCTGATATGTTTCTAGCTGGGTCATAAGTTGTTTTATCCTCTCTTCTGTTTCAGGTGTTTGAGGCGCGTCTATCAAAGTATCAAATTCCGACCTTGCATTTCATGCCTTTTTTCGCAACAAGAGCACTGGAGATAGGGATGAAGATAGCTCTTCCTCATAGAGGGAATCATCAGGCGTACCATGGCTAGGTGTCTACATATTTGAACAAAATTAATATTATTTAAATTATGTAAATAACTAAAATACATGAAGATAGAGCAATGCTGGCACTTTACATGTTCTTCCACTGGCCTCTTTCTGCGATCATCCCGTCTCGGGGTTGTTCTTGTACTGCCCTGATCAGTTTGCCACATTGCAATAAAATTATAAATGTAAATACTTGAAAACAATATCTAACTTGAAAACACAAAATGAAAACTGAAATAATTTCTAATAAGACACCGGAAGACAAAGTTAAAGTTTCAAATATGCCTTGCATTGAATTCAGTCCTGGAAACATGTCATTGCACATTAAGGAACCCAAACAAGAGACGAGTTGACAATGAAGACCTTATTGAATATATTGTTGGAGAAACTTCTAGTAAACTTGTTGTGAAGACCTTGAGGACATTTTTGGAGCAACATTGTTGAATTTGATGGTATGGCATTGTTGGAGACGATCTTGAAGGGCCTTGAAGTGAAGCTTTTGGAGAAACTATTGAAAAATCCTTTGAGCATTTAAGTAAGGAACTTTCTATCTTCCATCACCTTTTTCCTTTCAATATCCTTTAAACGATTTTGTTGATATTTAATGTTTGAAATCACGTTATAATTCCTTGATTATATGTGTTTGGGGACTTTCCCTTTGAAATTACCCAAAAATACCCCGGCAATTTTATCTTCAGGATGCATGTCTGACCCTATTGTTCAATATTTTGATTGATAGTAGTAAACATAGAGAGTTAGGGGGCTCTTGACTTGGTTTGGTTGGGCCATTATATCCCTAACATCTACTAGGGAGAACTCCCCTTGAGTTGGAGGAGAGCTAGCCCGAAGTGAAAAGAGGTTGGTGAGGTGACAATGGGGCTATTGAATTACACATGGTATCACACTTTAGCTTTAGGACTTTATCTTGAGAAGTGCGAGATTTTTCTATATCAATTCTCAAATTGTTTACATCAATATTGTTAAGAACTAATAAGAAGTGATGTTGAGGGGTTTTTGGGTATAAGAAACAATACCATTTAAAAACTTTGGTTCTCAGTCCTTGGCATTCCTTCACCTGGGCCTAGGGGCACACAAGAATAATTTCACACTAAACCATGCCAACTTAAAAGTAACTTAACAGATCCATAAAGTAATAATAATCATAATTCCTAATTTCCTATTGTACGATATAATGCAAATTATTCAAACATGAAGCGATGAAGACATGCAATGTCTGAATTTCAAGATTGATGAACCAATATAAGAAGTTATAAACTACAACTTTGATTCAATACTCTGTGTCCTAACTCCAGGAAGGAATCTAGTTTGTAGTACAGAACATGCATCGTGTATTATCAATTCTTAATTGACAACAACTAAAGGTCATCCACCTCATCAATTCCTTCCCATTTTGTGTTTTTATGTTATATTCCTTGTAAAAGTGTCAAATTTCTCTCAAAGTAAGCAACCACTGAATAAAATAAAAAATAGTTGAGATATGATTGAGAAATGGTCATTTATTTCTTGAAAGGATCTTCACGATTTCTTTGGTTGTTTTTCATCTCAAGAAACAAGAAATGACCTAAAAAACTATCGTGATGTAATATAAGAAACAACACGGTGCAATGGCCATTTTCAAAGCCAAATGATGTCCATTGAGGACATGGCCTTTATTTGGTACCTGTTTCATAGGAGTTTCAGGTAGAAATGGAACTTTGTTGTACCATTTCCAGTAGTAAAAAGGGAAAACCTTCTTTTTCCATGGGAAATAATTTACCTTTCATTTTTCAAGATAATCTAAATCACAAAAAATATGAACTATACTGCACACATTCTTGGATAATGTGAAAGTGGAAAAGGAATACCCCACACAAGTGATGCACACATGTACATTTGAACACTAATAGATTTTTGTAGTTGAAATGCAATGCTTGTTTTCATTTAAATGTAGGGTTTTTAAAGCAGGGAGAAATAATGGCTGCCAAATTAATAAGCGCTTCTTTGGGAAAAATTTAAATCTTGTATTGGGTGATGAAGATAATAGAGGGTATTGAATCTTGATTCTTGACATTGTGTTTAACTTGAATAACTCAAATGATTATAAATATCAGTGGATGAGTTCTTTTTTCAATTATGTCACTCAAAACTCTTATGTCAAAGCATTGTATGGTGGCTAGAATTTTCTTGTTTCCCTTTCTTCAGTTCAATGTAAAAAGTATATTAATATATTGGAGCATGAATGATAACTACAATTGTTTTCTCTGCAGTATATCCAGCCCCAAGATTATGAAATTTTTTCTCAAGTGGAGCTATTGGTTATTGATGAAGCAGCTGCAATTCCATTGCCTGTTGTAAAGGCTCTTCTCGGGCCATATTTAGTGTTTCTGTGCTCTACTGTAAATGGGTAATAATTATAAATGAGCCAACCACAATCACAGATTTTGTAACCATTCGGTTTCCATGGATAGTGATGATGATATTAAACCTATATATAAGTGACCTATATCTATATGAGAATGATCTCAACATTGACCTTGATATGGTTGTATGGATGTGACCTTTGGTATGTCATCAGAAAATCCCCAAATATGGAGAACTAAATCTCATCACTTTCGATCTCGAGTACTACCCTTGTGATAAAGTTGATGACTTTCGATCTCCCATTCTCTACCACTTTGCACTTCACCTTCAATATAGATCAGACCAAGGGAAATTTGTTACTGGGTGTTGAGATGGATGAGTTTGTCGAACTAAAATCCATAGCTTAAACTTCATGAAACTGGTGGAGTCAAATTCATGCAAGCACAAACACATATTACACATCCTCTTTGAAAGTCATCCAAAAGAACATTGGAAGACATATAGAGAGAACCCTATAGCCTAACACAATCCAATGGAATTGACCAAAAAAACCCAAATAGAGTCAACCCTACTATAGGAGGAAGGGCCTGCAGTAAGATCTTACCATTTTGCAAGAGCTGAGGGCGAATGCTGTTCTGCAAGAGCTGAGGAAGAATGATGTTCTGCAAGAGCTGAGGAACAATGATGTTCTGCAAGAGCTAAGGGCGAATGCTGTTCTGCAAGAGCAGAGGGTGAATGTGCGCGTGATATTAGACATTAATGTATTTTTTAATAAAATAAGTTTTATGTAGCGCGCATTTGATTTTTTCATTTCAAATCATTTTTATATACATTTGATTTTTGCATTTCTAATACAAGTGACAAACAAATTTCTACAAGAGATTGAAATTTTTACTAGAATAGCCATGAAAGACTAATTAAAATGGCTTAAAATGCAAGTGGATCTTCAAAATAAATGTAATTGAAGGTTCTCCCCACTAAATTTTTGCAAAAGTGCTTACATTATTTAAGTTATCTAGGATATTATTTTGTATTACACAATCTAAATTAAATAATGAAATAGTTGGGTAGTCTTATTGTTTGAAATTAGGACACAATTTTCAAATGGTGATGAAGTTTCATGTGATGATTAACTAACAATATTCTCCTTTCCTATCCTTGAAAAACTATACAAGGTTCCCTCTTGCCACATGAAACCCTAACTCATGTAGCAGCATAGGACCAGTCCTCCATTTTGCTCGTCATAAGGCATTTTGCACATATTTGACGACTAGAATTTGCGGATTCCCGTTTTCCATGAGGTGCTAGGAAGGATAGAAGACTTAATTTTGACGTTTGAAATTTTTTCAAAAACGTTCTTACGCCCTTTAATTTCCACTTACCAATAATTTTTCAACACTAGTCCTCTTCGCAATTGCAAGGTTGTACTCAAAAAGTAAGGAAAGTTACCTTTTTGGCTCACTCAAAATTAAAAATTTAATAAAGGAATTACCACTTATCATTATTGATATTTTAAAATTAGAATCAATTTAGTTTTCCCCTTCCTATTACAAAAAGTTCACAAATCCTTTCTTTTACATAAAACACCAAAGAAATAATAAAGCATGTTTCCCTGCAAACTTCCAAGGTTGTGATTAGTGAAGCAGTGAAAAAGTACGGCTATAGCACTAAAAAATTAGAATGCCAATCTGCCCCAACATGAAGTAGTGTTAATATAGCTGGTGGCTTGGCTTGATGGTAAAACAATGAATTACACAAGCACAAAATAAAAGCTTTAGGCATCTAGTTCCTTACACTCGCACTCTCAAGGCATTCATACTTAGGCCGAGCTCAATATTGGCTCCGAGGAAACTAGATTGGCTCATTAACCTGCCATATTTTAATTTCATAAGGTATGTTCGAAGTTTGAACTGCTAGGGTAATTTATTATTGTGAAATCGTAGTTCTAAATTATCTCTTATTCTGTGAGCAATGTAATCTATTGATTGTAAGTAGATTCATTAAAAAAATTGAAACTGATTTTAGCATGAATGATGAAAATTTATATATTAATTGGTTTTTAAGAGTATTTGTATTATGTAGGAGCACTGGAAAGAAAAATCAAGACTTCATTTTTTGTTTTCCTTATTTTATTGGGCTGAACTGGAGAAAATTGAATATGAATAGTGAGTTAATTGTAAGATCAATGGGCCAAGGCCATACATCAACATTGACTACAGTGGGGAAGTATAAAAGCATGGATATTCATGCAAGTATAGTTATTAATGTAAGATCAAAGTTAACTCTTAGCTTCACTAAAGAAATAGAAGGCAAAGATCTAGCATCAACTGAAACTCACGTGAAAAAGTAGATGAAAAATGAGCAATCATCCAATGGAGAGGTAATCTATAATTATCCAGTAAGACTCTTGGCTATGCCTTGAGACTAAACTAATTCTCAATATTTTTGAATAATCATCTATTGGAATTTAGTAGGAAAACCATAATAAATCATTGTCCAATGGCCATGAAAAAATATATAAAAAATAATATTTGTTGGTTGTTTTTCAATAGGTGGACCATGATGGGACCACTGAGAAGGTGGGGGTGTTTTTTTAATCATGGAAGTGAGGTTTATTAGATTGATAGTCAAGTTACCTTTCCCTATAAATTTTCTCGATCAAGTTATTCATTCATTGAACTTTGATTCATTCCTATTGTTTTGATACACAATCCAATCGAGTTGAGTCTTGAGTCTTCATTGAGAATGGCATTCATAGGTTGTCAAGAAAGAGGTTATCATGCACATGCACTCTTCTTTTCTTGGTATCTTTGTAACTATGTTCAACCTGAGTTCTATATTTTTAAATTATCATAATAGTTCGTGATTATTAGGCTTTTATTTTGTCTTTTAAGAATTTTAATTTAATTATTATTAATCATTAAATATATATATATATATATATATAGATATATATTATATTTATTAAACTTTCAGTAGAATTATTAAACTTTCAATGGTACATCAACTTTCATACATGAGAAAATAGATACTGACAAATGGTACATCATGGCCTGATTAATTTCGCTCAGCAATTTCAAATGGTATAACATTTATTCAACAGTAATCATTAATTTCTGCACACAGAGACTAATTTCTCTGGAAGCCTGAGATTTATTTGGCTTGTTATTCTTATAACTACATAGACATAATTAATAGAGAGATTGAGGACAAAAAAAAATCTAGCGCTTAGTCTCCACTACTCAACATGATTTTGTGAGAAATAGTACATAGATTGATTTCTCTGAGTGCCTTAGAATTCTTTGGCTCATTATTTTAATCACAAAAACAATAAAAAATTCACTGAGGATATGTTCTTAGTCTGATTATGCAATTTTTATAAGACAGATTATGCAATATTAATAATAAACATAAATTTATTGAAATTTAGGGAAAGCTCGTTCATGTTTTTTTCTTTATATTGGAAGGTTACTTTATTTTTGAAGTAATTTTTAGTAGATCATAGCATATATTGAGGAAATATTAGTTTGAAAAGAATCGGTTATTGCTCTTGAAACTTTAGGTATTAAAAGTCCATGACACAGATATATCACACTCCAAAATCCAAAGAAAATGGAAGAGCGTTCAATTTTTTAATCAAACTTTTATTAGTGAAGGGTTAATTTATTACGAGAACTTCATTAATGAAGTGCAAAATTTTAAACGTAATGTTTATTGACTAGAAAAATAATGACCAAAACGTCAAAAAAAATAGTGTGACGGGTAAAGAGAAATCCAAATTCCAACCCTGCCTACCACCTGTTGGTGAGTGGAGGTTATTCACTTTTAATTTACAGCGTACCAGGTTACTCATGTTACCAATATTTTCACATGGCTCACTTTTAGGTGACTACTTATTGTACTTCTTCTTTGTAAAGAACAATTGGTAGATAATTGTATTATTTGAAATCTATAACAAATCCAGGCAACAAAATTACAACAAATAGAAAATTATGCAAAAAATTCACCAGGGCACTAATGTGTGGATACCCTATCATTTCTTAGATCCTCATAACTTACCAACACCTACTATATTGGTATACACATAATATGGCATTTACCTGAGTTATTTCATATGTATCTAGAAGTAAATAAGTTGTATGACAATTGTTATGGCAGATATAAGATGTGTATTATAGTTTATATTTCAATTTTTCTTAAGTAGCATGCATGTGCGGTTCATATAGTGACTACAATTACCAAATATATTTCAGTGAAGATGTGAACATGATCTCTCATTAGGTCCTAATTACTTAAAGCATCATTAATTAGCTTTCCAAATGAATAAAATATGTTAACAAATTAGTAAAAACTAGGAAAACAAATCATGCTTTAAAAAAATATGGCACAATGAGTCACACTCTGAGATTTATTTAATTACTCATAAAGTGTCACTACAACATATATATGATCACCATTACCATAGAAATGGGACATGTGACCATCATTTTGGTTTCGCCAATGACATTCCACGTCATGAGCATTGTTTAGGGTTGATTGTGTTGATTTTTTTTAAACAAATCATTTATACATTTTATGGAATTTATAGACACAATTTATAATCACATTACAAGATCATGATGTATGGATATTCCTTATCATTTCTTAGATACTCACAACTTACCAACACCTAATAGATTGATATACACATCATATGGAATTTACCCCTAGAATGCCACATGTATCCTAAAACAAATTAGTTGTATGGAAATTGTTATGGTACATATATGATGTGTATTACAGTTTATCTTATAATTTTGTTGAAGTAGCATACAAAAATTTACATAGTGATATGAGAGCCACTCTCTAGAGTATACATCGATTTTGTACACATGGCTTTTTAGTTGCTTTTTAAGATATATCATTGGTGATGGTCACATGATTATATAATGAACCATTAAGTTGAACTATGAAATTATTCATCACAACACACACACACACATATTGATGAATTATTAATTTTGTTCATATAATTTTTTTAATCTATTTTGAAAAAAAAAATTTATATATAATTATTTCTAAGAAGAACAAGAGAGAATTCCTTACCATATCTTCGTAAAACATATAATAGCAAGAAAATTAATCTATTGAAATTTCATTTCCAAACATATTCATGGAGTAAAATGAAGATTAAAAAGAGATATTCATGGATTTACCTATAACATCACCTCATAATTAAGAATGTAAATGTACAATATTGATGATACATAGGTTAAGAGAAAATTAATCTATTGAAATTTCATTTCCAAACATATTCATGGAGTAAAATGAGGATTAAAAAGAGATATTTATGAATTTACTTATAACATCACCTCATAAAAGTGTAAATGTACAATATTGATAAAATTTATTTGCATATGATAAATAATAAACCTTTATCTCACATGTATCATATAATCTTATAAACAAACACATTCTATAATATGCAATAAAAGTGAAATTACACAATCCACATGGAAAAAAGACTTAGTTCAAGCAAAAGAAAATAAAAAATAAACCATAAGTGACACGAATTTTGCAAAGGCATATAAGTGTCTTTATTGCATATAAGTGTCGTTATACCGACGGTGGCCAAAGCGTCGCTATTGCGACGAATGCCTCCAAATGTCACAATTGCGACACTTAGACATTGTGTCACAATTGCGACGTTTGGAGGCAGCCGTCGCAATAGCGATGCTTTGGGGCATAGTGTCGCAATTGTGACGTATTCCTCCAAACGTCGCAATTGTGACACTTTGTCTAAGTGTCAGTATTGCGACACTTTTCTCTAAACGTCGGTATAGCGACGGTTTCGGGTGGGATTGAAAAAATTTGGGGAAATTTCCAACATTTGGTCAAAAGTGTCGGAAACAAGTGTTGAAATTTCCCCCAAATGTACTAGTGAGATATTTTCTACACTGGAGAGTGTCTCCCACATTGAAGATGCCTCTCAAAGTTACCTAACCGAGAATCTTAGATTACTAGAAAAGAACGTTGGTGTTTTTGAATTTTTTGGATGTTGTTGAGGCAGGCTATGATTTCATTATGATTTTCCTATTTTTCTTTGATGATGTGGCCCAACAAAATTTTCATTTTCCAATTTAATTTGATGGAGTGAAAATACTAGCTCCTATGGCCACTAGTGTGGAAAGGATATAGGATATTGTCAGAAAATTATCACTGAGTTTCTAATTTAGAGTGAGCATTCTGGTCATTTACAACCTAGGCTTAAATTTATAAATTTTCTTCTTGGAATTCAAGAGGGTTTACTGAAAGATATATTTCACTTGCAGATTGGGTTTGGTTCTAAATTGTAGGTATTATTTTGGAATCTCAATCACTAGAACCGTCCCTCAGTTGCATTTATTGCCTCAATATGGTGTTAAGTGAGGTTGGAACTTATAAATAGAAATTTAAGAAAACGGTGAAAGTTAAGGGAATGAGAGCCAAAGGGAGGATGACATAGAGCTAGCAATGTGTATAACTTCTAAGGTGTAGAGGAAAGAGATGAGGAAAGTATAAGAGTATAAAAAGTGAATGAGGGACCATGTTAGGTAGAAAAATGGATTTATAGGCTTGAGAGGGAGTCATAATAATTCATTCTAAGGAATTACAAGTAGGCATATTTTCCCCAACATAAGCATCTAGATTTATAGACCAGAGTGTCAGAACCTCATGATTATAGAAACAATACCTATAAGAGGTGATGGGATTCAATTAATTTAATAACATGTTTGATGTATACTCATTCTAGAAGTTCTCAATCGAGTCCTAGAGTCGACCCCCACACTGAGTGATTCTGATACCCACCACCACCCCTATGATCGTGAAAGTAGCATAGTTTCTAACCGACAATGTGGAGAGGGATATAAAAGGACAAACAATGAATGTCAAGACCTTCCTTCTCTAAACCACCACACAACTAGAAATTGAGAAGTGAAAATCCCACCTATGGCCTGGTGATACCACAAAAAAACCAAAGAATGGTAGAGAAATTCTAATTTTTGCAAGAATATGTGGAGATAGCGATGGTTTCCATATTAATTTGATGGTTCATCATAACTCATAACATGTGTTACATCATGGGGAAATTTGGCCACACCACCCCACTCTTTAATTCCTAGGGAGGAAACGAGGTGGCAAGCCTCCCCCCCCTTTCATAAGTGCACTTTCCAACACCCCCATTAAGGTTCGTTGATCTGTAGTGATGAGACTTTATAATTGATCTCTCTGCTTTGTCCAATCTTCATTGTTATAATATGGGGCGAGGTTAATGTTATAATTCTTTCATCCCAAATTCACCAAATAGTTTGCCACCTTATTTTTATATTGGTGGGAGTGTGAGAGGAGGATAATAGGAAAAGCAGGGATCAATGAACTACTATGAGATAAAAAAAAAATCAGCCTCTAGCTGATACAAACCTTTTCCAGGAGTGATCCATTAATAGCCGTGGTTCTTGGCCGGCCGGAGCTGTTCCAACAGGTGGTGTTTGGACCTCACCCATTACCTACCTTTGCGGGAGAATCTTAATTTTCAACTGCTGGCGTTGGATCTCAATCTGCTTTTTTATCTCCTCCTGTTGTTGGTGGATCATAAACAGGCTATGTATCTCGATATGGGGCTGCTAGGTTTCAATATCGATCTTTATTTTCCAACTCCAATTGGTTCAAATGGAGTCTCTTTAGAGGGTTGATAGTCAATTAAGAGTCATAATCCACATAAGGCTTTATGAAAATATTTGTTATAACTAGGTGAAGTCTAGTATCCAAGGAAAATAATTTTCCTATATTATTACTAATGAACCCACAATTGTCTTTAAATAGAAATAAATATTTCCCGTCATTGTCTCTAAAGATACCCCTAAAGGCAGCAAAGCATGGATTCCCTTCCAAATCTCCATCAAAATTTATCATGATAAACCCTAGGGGGGGAGTAGTGAAGATTGTTGGTGAGTCAAATCCACTACGATGGAGGAAGTGGCATGAAGGATTACTCATATATGGGGAGATATCGAGTTTAGTAATGATAGATACCTCATGTGGGTTTTCTTCCCAATCAATATGCATCCAAGAATATGACATAATTGATTCTTGGAAGTTATGCATGATGATTTTTCAAATAATTCTTTATGAAGACTCTACTTGCTTGAAAATCCTATTATCGTGTTCTTTCCATATGATCCATATGATAAATTTTGGCACAATGACCCATACTTTGTTAAGGATAGAATTTTTGAATATCCCTAGTCTCCATTTATCACTAGTTTCTATGAGGTTGGTCAAATTTCGGTTAGAATGCCCAAAAAGAATAAAGATTCAATCCCATAAATTTCTAAATAAGGGGAAATAATTTAGTATATGTCCCAAGTGTTCCTCTTGAATTTTGAAAAGTATACATATTGATAGACCCTCAAATCCCTTTCTTTTAATTATATCTAAGGAGAGTGCCCAAATCCTTGCTATCAACCAAAGGAAATGAGCCACTTTTGGCCAATGACCCTGGAGCCAAACTTTACACCAAATGGAAATTTTAGGAAAAGAGTTATGCCTGGCTATCAGCAAGTAGGCTTCCTTGATTGTAAACATCCCTTTCGTTTGGTATCCCAAACGAATCTTATTTAGGTTATTTACTATTGGGATTTTTTGGTTTTTAGTTCTTAGTTGAGCTTTGTCCAGCGGTATAAGTCCAGTGGAGTTGGCCATCCCTCTCTTGATTTCCATTTTCTCCATTCTAAGGTATTGGTGGATGGTTTCTAGAAATCAGATACAATGCTGCAATTTTGAGTTGTGGTGATATTCACCAACTCCATGAGCTCTTCTTAGGATTCCAAGTCTACTAGTTGTTTCCAAGAATATATCCAAAAAAGTGAAATATAACCATATTTGATTCCCATAATGAGTGATCCTCAATAAGTTTCTTATTTTCTCTTTCCAAATTCCAAACGGAAAATCATTGCGGAAAATATAGAGTACGCAGTTTCTCGAATTGGGAAGAGTGAGGACTATACTTAATATCCCATATTTGTCTCCATAGTTCCTGTCCACTTTTTATCCACCCTAATTTTTCTCCCATTGCATTTTTAAGTGTTTCTAGGTCACATAGACCCAACCCACCTAGCAACCTTGAAAGGCAGAGTTTATCTCATGTGACTAATGACCATTTTATTTTTATAGTGGCCTAGCCCCATAAGAAGGTTCTATAAATATTCTTGATTTATTTAAGGACTGATTTTGGGGTTGTCATCACTAAGAGTTTGTATATAAGAAGAGCTAGTAAAAATAATTTCAAGAGAACAAATTATCCAACCATATTTAGCGACCGGAAGGTCCAATTATTAAGTTTTTGCAAAATTCGTTACATGGTGCCCTTCTAGTGGGTGGTTTTTAGTGAGCTTTCAACTAGAGGGGAAACACAATATTTGGTTTGCATGTTTTTGAGTTGGAATCCCATTAGATGCACTAGGTGGTGCGGAACAAACATGTTAGTATTAAAAAATTAAATTTGGGTACATGATGCATCCATGAAATAATTGAGGATTTGTTTCAAATCATTGGCTTATCTAGTTGTTGGTACTCCAAACAACATAATGTCATCCATGCCTCGTTGATGTGTGATTGGGAAGTCATCTCCATATAAACGCGACCCTTTGAGTTTACCTTGATTTAGTATTTCTTTAATAGATTTCTCTAGACCCTCTACCACAAAGATGAATAGAAAAGGGGATATGGGATCTCCCCACCAGATCCCCCTTGAAGGATTGAATGTAGAGTGTGCGGGAGTTATTTAGAAGTATCGAGAAGAAAGAAGTTGAGATAAAATAATTGATCCATTTAATCTTGTGTTCTATGAAACCATAAGCCTGGAGAATTTGAATGAGGTAATTCCAATTTAGTTCTTAAAAAAGTTTAGAAAAATAAAGCTTAATCATCATCCCAACCTTCGTAGTTCTTTTAAGAGAATCTATTATACCATGACACTATGATTCTATCCAATATAAATTAACCTTCCAAGATATAGTTTGTTCGCGAGATATGATAGAGCTCAAAAGGGGTTTGAGATGGTTATCTTTGATCATAGAGATAGCATAATAGACAACGTTACAAAGAGAAATCGATCTAAATTTGTTAGATATATTGCCTCCATTAGTTTTGGGGATGAAAATGAGGATGGTAGCATTGAGGCTTGGCCACAAAGATGAAAAGGTCTGGGATTATTCCATGATTGAGTGAATTTCAAGGCCAAGGAATAACCAACAAGCTTGAAATAATTCTATAGTAAATCCATCTAGCCTAGGAGCTTTATTCTATGACATAGACATTATGGCTTTCTTCACTTTAGTAAACGATTTTTCCCTCATCAGTGCATCATTTTGGGTTGGTTGTATTAGGTTGGGAATATTTGAGGCTATCCTATGGATTGTGGATATTTTATTGGGGAGTGGTTTTGAAAGGAAACAATGATAATATGTTACCAATTCCTATTCAAGATCTTCATATGCCATGATTATGGTCCCCTCAAAATATGTTAAAGAAAGTATTTTGTTGTTGTGTCTATGTTTGATCATCGCATTGTGGAAAAATGTGGTGCTATTCTCTCCTTTTACCCACCTTATTCTATATTTTTGTTTCTAGAGTACTTCTTCCTACTTGTGATGCTCCTCTTCTTTGGTGAGTAGTTGTCCCTATTCCTTGACCAAATAATCTATGCAACCTTCTATAATGAATTTATGTTGAACTTACTACATCCTAGATTCTAAATCTTGTTTCTATGTGAAACTATTACCAAACTCCAAAATATTCTAGCCTTTTAACTTTTATTTAAACAACTTTAGTTTTAGTTGGATGGAATTCATACTATTCCTCCCTTAGTTATCTATTTTTTACCACCATTCCTTAGCTTTAGTTAAAAATGACGTGTCTTGCAAATAGAAACTTTCAAATCAGAAAGGATAGTTGTGGGGCATGACATTAAGATCTATTTCCAAGCGTATAGGGCAGTTGTCTAAGTATATACTTGACAAGGTTGAAGCTTCCACAAAAAATTCCTTCTCTAAGAGTGTTTCAAAGACAATAAATATATCTAATCTATTGGTGATTTGATGCTTCCCTCCGCATTTGTTATTTTGGGTGAATTTTCCATTTATGGTAGTCAAGTCTGTCATTTGGAGTTGTTGAAGTAGGTCCTTAAATTGTTGAGACTTCAAGTCCAATATTTGTATACCACATTTTTTCTCATCTAGGGATTTTATGAGATTAAATTCCTCACCTAGAATTCAGAGTTCCTCCTAATGGATAGCTCTAGTGGCTTTATTGTTTTTGAGGAACTGAGTTTTCTTATTGGGATATGGTGGTTGTAGACCACAATAAGGAAATAAATCTCCTTGGGTCCTACATATTAAAATTGTCCTGAGATAATGTGAGCCATGGAAATCCAGTCGGTAAATGATAACCCTTGGGGATTCCATAGGATCACTAGGCCACTAACACCTCCAATGACATGAAGTGATATTGATTCACAACCTCGCTAACATAAGGAGCCTATTTCACTATTTTTTTCTTTTGAAGATTTTTATCTCCTATAGTATCATGGTTTTTCGGCTTTCATTTTGAATTATTTCCTTCATAAGTCTCTAATTTCCTTTGACGTTGAGACCTATTATGTTCCATTAAATGATTTTCATTGGGAAAGCACCTTCAACGGTATCATAACTTGTCCTATGTTGACTAGATGAACTCCAACTAATTAGATTGGGGTTTTATTGGTCCTTAGTCCCTTCCTTTTACCTTATTTGATATATAAGGGTTTTTCCTTGAGAGAAAAGGTATGAACCCCCAATCCCGTACCAGTTGACCTTGTCTCCTTCATTGACGCTTAAGGTTGATCTTTTACCCTAAGGTGATTTGATGGTACTATATTTTCTAGTGTTTTGGAATTGTATTTAGATCTTTGGTTTTCGATTCTTGAATACAATTTAGCAAAGTATTCTCATCCTTATCTAGAATCTATATTTCCTCATCTAGTTTAGTCGTTTAAACATAAGGCATAAGTTCCTCATCATGGGATGGAGTTTATTGGTTATCTTCCCGAGTTTTCATTTTTGCGATGTTTATTTTTGTTGTATTCCTTCTTTGCTCGGATCTAGATTCATAATATCTTCTAAAAAATCATGCTCTTCTTCTTGATTAGTAAGAACTTAGAACTTATTTTTGGACTGAATAGAGTCCCCTTTTTGTTTGGATTACAGATTTTTGGTGTTTGGTTTCTTCATCTAGACATTGCTCTTCTTAATCCTTCTAAGTATTTTTGTTGGGAGTCTCTCCTGGGATCCTCCTTGTTACACAGTAATTTGTCACCGTCCCTACCATTCCCCGTCCCGCACATTGGAGGGCCCATTCTGTGACCTGTGAGGAATGTCATGCCTTGAAACCACTATCATTGCATTCCTCTAAATATGAGCTTCAATTGCCCTGAAGACATCTCCTTGCAAAAAACCATAAAAACATCCCTTTTTGCATTGGCGCGGGTAGCCAGTTCATCACTCGCGCCAATAGGGAAAATCCTACAAAGAGGTCGCGCCAACTGGCGCTCTGTCCCAGAGTCGTAGTCGCGCCAGCCAATTTAAGGAGTGTTTTTTTAAATAAAATGGCGGAAGTTTCATTTCAACAGACTCAGAAACTGTTATCTATCTTGAGTTGGGAGGTTTGGCTCTGGGAATTCCATGTAGGGGAAGTGGTCTGCCACCTCTCATGGAAGTTTCCTTGAAGATAGGGAAAATCCCACAATTATAGGGATCCCAACTCCCCTTCCTCCATCTATAAAAGCTTGCCCATTTCCATTGCAAGTTGGTCTTGAAGTGCCCAAGTCTTGAATCTCCAAGTTCTCAAATTACCAAAGAGCCTTAACACTGCAAGAGCCCTCATTCTTCCCTTAAGGCCAAACTCGAGCAAGGAGACTATCGTCGAGAAACTCTAAGAGAGGCTTGTCCCATCCTTGGCAGGCTTTGTGAGACGTGTACTACTGGAGAACCCTCCGAAGGAGACCTCAGCATCAGAACATTGGTTGTACTCTCTTTCGATTTCTTATTAATGAATGACTACTGGTTATGGTTCCACTCTGTTTTTCACTTATGATAATGATGATTTATATCGTTTCTGATTGATATATAGTTGCGTATTCTGGATTTTATGATTATATTCGTATTGTTTCTTGCATGTGCAGGTGTCCATTCATGGAGATCGTGGGGATCGTGATTTGCCGAGGCTGAGGAACGGGAACACTGTCTCTTCTACGAATCATAGCGTTGGACTCCAGGTAGGCCTCCATCGTTGGTCTGTTTATTCGCAATTAGGAACTTGCGCTGTAGCATTTGATGATTGTTGCTAGACCCGTTCTGGGCTAGTAGGGATCGCCTCTATCCGCAGAGGGGATTTACCTCTCCAAAAATTTGGCGACTCCACTAGGGACCGTCTAGTTTTGATTGTCTCGTTTTGATTGATTCGCGGTTTTCCTTGCTTGGTTAGCCTTCTGGGCTGGGTTCTTTTGCTATTTTTTCTTCTTGGTTTTCTTGGATATCATTGATCTGATTCTGGAGTAGTTCTTTTTATTTTTGGTTGAGGAACTCGGCTGGCGCGCTTTTTAGCTCGACAGTCGTGCCAATTGGCGCATGTTGCCTGTGTATTACCCGCGCCAATTGCTTTTTGGCGCCAGTTACAACCTCACAGACGCGCCACTCCTGTGAGGCATTAGGGTTCGCTCAGTTTTGAGCTCTCTGGGTCTGGTCAGTGTGTTTCTTTTTGGTTTTTCGGCTACCTGAGTGTGTTGGGGTCCTGTTTGACTGGGAGTTTGCCTTCATCCTTTGGTTGTTTGCTTTTCTCCATCGATTTCACGTTTTAAGCCCTAGGGCATCTAGTGGCTTTGTGTGTCGAGCCCTCCTTAGGAGTTTTGGTGTTTTGTTAGTCCAGTCAATTCTCTGATTGCTCCTCCACATCCTCTTAGTGGTTGTTCACCGTTTTGTTGCGATTTTTGGGTGATTGTTCTTCTCTTCATTCAAATTTCGTTTCGTCTTGCTTTGGGCCTAGATCACACGGTCCATTGGAGCCTTTGGGACTTTTTCTTGGTTTTGAGAGACTTTGGTCGATTTGAGATCTGATTGTTTGGGCCATTGAGTGAAATCCGCTCGTTTTACTCTCTTAATATCATTTCTCGAATTGCTTTTCATTTGTTTTCAGTTTGTTTAGTGCATTTAGCTATCAAACATTGAAAATAAAAAAAATCTCTTTTGCTTTTGGTTGATTAGTGCAAATTGAAATCTTTTCGATTTTACTAGTAATTAGTGAATTTGAAGGAAAAGTTTTTAGTTTCATTAGTTGCATTAGAGATGTCATTGATTGTCTTCTGATCATTTTGTTTGTGTAAAAGCTCTCAACTCTTCCGTAGCTAGCTTTCATCGAACGAAATGATGTACTGTGGCATGTAGTTTTGCATTTAGGATATTTTTTTGAGACAACACATTCGTTAGGGCCTGAAAACTGAAACGTAATTGAAGATCAACTTTAAAATCTACTCAATTTATACTAAGGCAACATTGAAATCTAACGAAACACATTTATAGGTCTAGGCTAGAGACGTGTTCCGGCGTCTTAAAACCTAGTAGCTATCGTTCGCCTCTTGGCTTTAGACAGCACTAGTACAGACTTGTGCTCCCCGTACCATCGCGTATATAAAGGGAGACCCCTCTAGGTTTCAATCCTTTATCCATAGGAAGCCGAGTCTGCCGCCCTATACTCATGATACACCGGACACAGCATTCGGGGAGATTTCCTGCACGTACGGAAAGTCCTTGGTTGATTTCTCTTTCATTATTGAAACCAAGGTGTATATTGCAGTTCACGGTTATTTGGTACACCCTTTTTGCCTAGTATTCCTGAGTAGTCATTTTGATCCTATCTGACTCCCTAAATTTGAAAGGATCACCAAGTGCTTGTCCTTTCACGCTTGTGTCAAATCTGAAAGAGATAGAGTCACCTTTTTGACCGTTTCTTGACTCTTAAAACATGAAACGGTGAAGTTTCTTATTTTTCAATGTGGTAAAAATTAATCACCCACGATTACACGCCTTGTTAGAATTTGCTTGTTGACCGTTTGATCGTGTGTCTTGACTCTTTTTCAGCCCGTGTGTGGTTTTGAGTTTTGATGGAAACTTTTTCAGAGTTTACCAACCAAGGGATCCCCTCAGAAGGGAATCCTGGTCATTTTCCTCCTTTTGGGAATGTTGGTGCTCCTTACATGGCAACATTGTCCCTTCCTGGGTTAACTGTTGGGTTGCCTGTTTGGTTGTTTTCAACCTCTGTGGTCCTGAATATCTCCGCTACTGTTCAATCAGTTCCTCCACCTGAACAACATCATGTTGATTCCAAGGTGGACCTCTCCCCTTCTTCGCCTGTTTCTGCGTCATCCTCTTCTACTTCACCTGGTGAAAGCCTGGATTCGAGTAACCAGGTGGTTAAGAAGAAGAAGAAGAAGACAAAGAAGAAGAAGTCCGATAAAAGAGAGGCTAAAGTTGCCACTACTCTTTCTGAAATATCTCCTCTTGATATACCTCCCAACCCTCCACGGAAAGTCAAGTTCCCCTTCATGTTGTGCACGGGAGATCATCTTCTTCGAGACTGCCCTGGCATTCCCAAGGTGCTTGAAGCATGGTCCAATGGTCGCCTGCCATTGCCTTTGGCTTCTGGGAGTTAGGTTGGGGGCACATCTTCAGCTGGTGCTGGTAAGACTCCTAAGAAGCAGGGTAAGATTACCAATCCCTGTAAGTTGTGTGAAGGGCACCATGCCATTCACCTTTGTCCTTATATGGATGAAGCCAAGCGAGTGTTGGACAACCCGACTGTTTCTACACCATGCCTTATGGCTGGTTACAAACAGCTTTCTTTGAGTTCTCCATCATTTGATCCGACGATTGGTCAAGAGTCATCCTTGGTCGATCCCGCTCCCTCGGAAATTCAAATTCAGGAATCCGTTCCCGACCAACCATTGGTCATGGGATCGGTTGAACTGGCCCCGTCTGCAGTGCACCAGGTATTTTCCATTGAGAGTGGACCTCACACCCCTCATGTTCTGCTGGTTTCTTCAGATTCTTCGGACTTGGAGAAATATTCTCCTTTCCCTATACCTCAAGAAGCTGCTCCTCCGCCTCCCATGATGGAGGTCCCGGAGGATACTCCTCCTGCCTTCGAGATGGAGGTCATGGAGGATGCTCCTTCTTGTTCCGTAACACCAGGGGAAGACCATGTCGGTTCGATGGTAGCCCCTCCAAGTAGTTTTTTCGCTTCCTTTGATTGGAGTCGATTTGCAGGATACCGCCTTTCGTCTTATGTGCCTTTCGAGATCACAGTACAGGCTTTTGGTCTGGTCGTACCCAGCACCATTATATATGAAGGTGCGTCTATTAGTATTCTATCCTCAACTACTTGGCAAGCTTTTGGTTCACCTCCGCTTGCGCCTGTTACGCAGAATCTGTTGGCGTTTAACAGAAGAACTAGTCAACCGTTAGGGATTCTTCCAAGGTTACCTTTTACTTTGGGAGGTAAAACCGTCCATATGGACGTGATGGTTGTTCCATGCCCCTTGGATTTCAATCTACTCTTGGGGCGCGATTACACCTATGCCATGGGAGCTCTTGGCTCCTCCCTTTTTCGTGTGGTCTGTTTTCAGCATGAAGGACGGATCGTGACCATTGATCAACTTTTGTTCTTTGGTCCTGATGTGGCAGTTGGCCCGCCATCATCCCTTCCTGGTTTTTATCCACCCGTTGTATCTGCTCCACCGCAGGTCAACTATGTGGCTACCTACCCCGTCCCTGTACTCAGTGATAGTGCCATTGTGCATCAGGTGCTGGGGGCATTGGGTCCTGACTTCCAGGATGTTTTCCTTCCATCGGGAGTGGAACTCTTGGAAGCGATGAATTCTTTTTCATTATGATGAGGTCGACAGAGCATGGTTCTTTTCCCGTGTCGAGCTCCTTAAAAAATGAAACCAGGTTGTCGAAGCATGGTTCTTTTCCTATGTCAAGCTCCTTAAAAAATGAAACTAGGTCGTCGGAGCATGGTTCTTTTCCTGTGTCAAGCTCCTTAAAAAATGAAACAAGGTTGTCGGAGCAGAGTTCCTTGTCTTGTGTCAAGCTCCTTAAAAAATGAAACAAGGTTGTTGGAGCATAGTTCATTTTCTTGTGTCAAGCTCCTTAAAAAATGAAACAAGGTTTTCAGAGCAGAGTTCCTTGTCTTGTGCCAAGCTCCTTAAACCATGAAACAAGGTGTCCTGAGGATAGTTCTTTTAATGTGTCAACCTCGTTAAAATAATGAAACACGTTCTTGTTCAATTCGAGTCTTTGATAAGATCTCGTAAAATCCCAGTCGAGTCTTTCTCTTGATCTCGTAACTTGAACCTTCACTCCATCTGCCTTTCATATGGACTGAAGCTTGGGGGCATGTACCTCGAATTGAGTCACCATGCTGGGGGCATGCTTAATTTTTCAAGCATAGTTTGTTTCCGTTTCAAGCTTGTGTAAAAATGAAACCAACTTCAAGCAGAGTTTCCTGATTTCAAGCTTGTGTAAAAATGAAACCTTTCCCATTTTACCTTTTGTGATTGCCATTTTATCAGCCTGTTTTGCCAGATGAGCCTTGGTTTTCTCACTCCATCGTCACTGTCTGCTTGGCCGATCATATGCCTTCACTTGGTTGTTTTACCCATTCCCGAGGAACCACTGCGATGAGTGGTCTTGTTAGCCAGCCTCTTGACCTTTATCTTGTTTTGAGAAGTTCCACCATTACCGGAACCAGTTGCTACCCTTTATACCACTCATTCCTCCAGGAGGAGTCACCTTTCAGCGCTTTTCTGACTCTCTAAACATGAAAAGATTGTCAAGGCCCTTGTCGTTTCGATCTCGTTAAAGTGGCCCCGAAATGACATCTACCCAGTATACGTTTACCCCTTTTTCGGGCTGGGGTAGATTATTTACGAAAAAGGAATACCCTAGCCTATCGCGACTAGGAGGTTTTCTCGGATATTATTTTCTACCTTTTCGGGTCCGAGGAACTATCTACGAAAAGGGACTGCTGGAGTTTACTTTTCTGTTGTCTTTTCAAACTCTCTAAATATGAAAAGACGCCGAGTTCTTCCTTTGTCAGATTCATTAAACTCTGATGACATTGGATTCAGTCGAAATGACGTTATCTGAGTTTCTCCTTCCTAGGGCTCGTTAAATGTACTAGGATGGATTCGCCTGAAGGACAGACTTATATTACAAGCATATGCTATCCCCTTCAAGCTTGTTATCAAAAATAATTGGGGTACTCGCCAGAAATGGTGGGGGGAAAATGGAACCATCATCATTGTCGTGTCGGCAGTATGTCGCTCTTGAACATGGCACTTGTCTGCATTTGTGTCGGGTTGGGGATATCTCATATCGTTCTTTCACTTGCCTCCGTGGGTTTGGATAATCCTTTTTGGCCTCTCCTCTGCTCATTGCCTCGTCACCATGACCTCTGATCCGTTGATGTCAAAACTTGCCAAAACCACTATTTGTGCCGTTATATGTTCAAGAGAAGTTGACCTCTGCAAATATCAACCTTCCTCTGATTCTCATATGATCCTGATTCACAACAAAACATCATGTTCCTCTGTCTCGTGTCGATGACGTGGGAAACATTATGGCCCACCTTCGATCAAGGTCACTTCCTGTCGACTTCAGCTCATTTTCCAGGAAGCTGATCTAGAGAATCCCTTATGGTACCTTGGAGCCTGCATGTCTCAATGGAAGGTTCGTCGCATTCGACGTGAGGTTTTCATCATTGGCCTCCGATCGAGTGATTCTACGGGGTGTTCGACGCTAGCTCATTGATTCACATGCCGTAGATTGTACCTGTAGTACCTTGAGGGCCATCGTCATTATTGGTGGTTCCTCTCGCGTCTGTTAATAGCTTTCATCATTGGCTGGTAATCAGACGATGTTCTTGCATGTTCGACTTTAGCTCACATATTCGCATGCTTGAACTTGTACTTTGTTCGGGTCGAGATGGAGCGCAAGACCCTGGATTGTGTCTGTTGTAATCCAGGCTGCGATTTTGTGGATTACTATTTACATGACTTATTCACTGGATGGCTGCGACCATACCTGAGTCTGTTTATCGATCCTCATTGGATGGCTGCGTCCATACCTTGGATCTAGATTATTGTATACTCTGTTATGGATGGTTGCGCCCATACCACATATACATCATGTACTTGAGATATTAGTTATATTTCTCCACGCAGGTTTTCCGACGGCGGAGTTTCAGTTGGATACGTTCTCGTAAAGCATATCACCCCTCTCTCTCTCTCGGGCCTCATGCTTTAGGGGGCATATGTTACACAGTAATTTGTCACCGTCCCTACCATTCCCCGTCCCGCACATTGGAGGGCCCATTCTGTGACCTGTGAGCAATGTCATGCCTTGAAACCATTATCATTGCATTCCTCTAAACATGAGCTTCAATTGCCCTGAAGACATCTCCTTGCAAAAAACCATAAAAACATCCCTTTTTGCATTGGCGCGGGTAGCCAGTTCATCACTCGCGCCAATGAAGAAAATCCTACAAAGAGGCCGCGCCAACTGGCACTCTGTCCTAGAGTCACAGTCGCGCCAGCCAATTTAAGGAGTGTTTTTTTAAAATAAGAAGGCGAAAGTTTCATCCTAACAAATTCCTGGACTGATTTCTATCATGAGTTGGGAGGTTTGGCTACGGATTTCCATAGAGAGGAAGTGGTTTGCCACCTCTCATGGAAGTTTACTTGATGATAGGGCCAATCCCACAATTATATGGATCCCAACTCCCCTTCCTCCATCTATAAAAGCTTGCCCATTGCTATTGCAAGCTAGTCTTGAAGTGCCCAAGTCTTGAATCTCCAAGTTCTCAAATTCCCAAGAGCCTTAATGCTGCAAGAGCCCTCATTCTTCCCTTAAGGCCAAACTCAAGCAAGGAGACTATCATTGAGAGACTCTAAGAGAGGCTTGTCCCATCCCTGGCAGGCTTTGTGAGACGTGTACGACTGGAAACCCCTCTGAAGGAGACCTCAGCGTCAGAACATTGGTTGTACTCTCTTTCGATTGCTTATTAATGAATGACTACTGGTTATGGTTCCACTCTGTTTTTCACTTATGATAATGATGAGTTATATCCTTTCTGACTGATATATAGTTGCGTATTCTGGATTTTATGCTTGTATTCGTATTGTTTCTTACATGTGTAGGTGTCCATACATGGAGATCGTGGGGATCGTGATCTGCCGAGGCTGAGGAACGGGAACATTGTCTCTTCTACGAATCATAGCGTTGGACTCCAGGTAGGCCTCCATCGTTGGTCTGTTTATTCGCAATTAGGAACTTGTGCTGTAGCATTTGATGATTGTTGCTAGACCCGTTCTGGGCTAGTAGGGATCACCTCTGTCCGCAGAGGGGATTTACCTCTCCAACACTCCTAGAGGACTGGAAAATCCTGAAAGAGGTGACAACACTCAAGACAATGATGCAATGGAAGGGAACATGTTCATAATCAAGGGTTTGTTTTCAATCTTCATCTTGATATGAGATTTCAATAGATTTTGGCAATGGTTGATAGATATTTATCGACATAAATATTGGCATAGGAAGTGTAAGCCCTCATCTTGTAACTTTTGAGATCTTCTTAAAAATTCCAATTATATTTCCTGTCCTCTCAATACAAAAGTCTTTAAGTAGCGAGAACATGCACACCTATATCTTTTTGGCCAAAAAATGTTCTTTTTCTCGGCAGTACCTCTCTTCCTAGAATCTCATGAATAACCCAACATTATTGAAAATATATGGACCATTTTCAAAAACTTTGGCTCGGTCCTCCTAATTCTTGAAGATGATTGTCAAGAAACCCCTAGCACCTTATTCTAGATCCACATGACCTCTAGATTTCCATTTGTGTTAAATCCATCTTACCAAGTCCCTTTTAGTGGGCTTGATGTAGACAAAATTACGCATAAGAGAATGGTCCACTATCAAGTTTGGTGGACCTTACCCCATATTTGGGACATTTCTTAGCTTTCAGCGAACATTTATTCTTGAACCGAGATTTCCATTGTACTACCAGCAGATTATTATCCATCTTCTCCTTATCTCTACCTTGTCCATGATTCGTGTTGCACGGAACTGGTTCAAAGGAGTCGATGCCTAAAACAATATTTTGATAGAAAGGACTCGTGCCCCTCCCTCCAAGGGCTTTCATTCTCAACTATTGGTGTTTAAAATCCTAGCGAGCCTACCTTTGTCGTGGTTAAGGGAAGTCATAATAAGCATATGTTGTCAAGTTGTAGAGGGGTCAAAAGCGCTAGCAAAACACACTCTTATTAAATTATTATTATTATTATTAATTGTACAAATAATTAATATATGAGTTAAATATATATACATTAAAATAAAAATAAAGTGAAAACAAAAAACAAAAACAAAAAAACATGTAAGAAAATTCTTAAATATGGAAATTGGCTCCTTCTTTACGACAAACATTCTTAACTTGTAAATAGGTTTTGTTATAATACCATGGTTTATTAATACCACAGGCCAAAAAACATACTCATGTTGATATGACATTTAATTAAAAATGCATAAAAGACATAACAACTTGTAAGATAAATCTCAATCTTTTATATGTGAGCACCACTAAAAATATTCTAGAAAATAAAATGGAGATAAAATCCCTAACATCCACTTAATAATTATTAATAATTAAATTAAAATTCTAAAAACTTTATTTCAAAATAAACCACTATTAACATAATAACAATTCTAAAATTTATTTATTTATTCTTGTAAATTTAATTATATATTTTTTTAAACATATATTTTAATTTTATATTTTTTTTAAATATATATTTCAATTTTATATTTGTTTAATTAAATTATTAAATAATTCAATAAATTAAAAATAATAATAATAATTAACCATTTATTTTTATTTATTTTGCTTTTTCTGTTAAGATTTTTTTGCACCATCTTAATATTATTTATTTTTCTAATTAAATCATATCCTTCATCTATATCTCTCTAGCTCCAAAAAAATAAGACGTTAATTTAAATAGACGGAATTTCGTAATTTTCAGTATTGTACAGACGTTAATTTATTTTCGGAAACCTTCCATTATCTTATGAAGGTTCTTGAATTTATTTTTAATTAAAAAATGATTCTCAAAATATCGTGTCACGTGAGCAAAATTGGGGTACTGTAGAGTACCGCCTCTTTTTTCAGCCTCTTCCACTATCTCATGCCACAAATCGAACTCAAGACTTAACCATCTTGAACCAGGAAACCAACCAAGAAACCAACTTGAACCGTGGCATTTTTCCTTCGGAGTTTTTTCTTTATATACTTGTTTAGCTTCATAATTTCTCTTATTTTTTTTTTGAAAAAAATAACTTTATTTCTTTTCTATATCTCGTACTCTTGAATCGGATCTCATATTCCCCCCTTTTTTTAATTCAAGTCTACTTAAATGCCCTATGCACTTAGATATTTAGAAGGGTTTTTAATTTTTTTGGTTTGTTTAATTTATTAAAGAGTTGAAGCTTAAATTTTATAATTTACCTAATAACATTGTTCAAGTGATTTTTTAATTCTATAATAACATTGTTCAAATGATTTTTTAATTTTATTATAATTTTAATATATTGGTTAAAAATAACTATAATTGTATTATTCAAAAATATATATTATTTTAATAAAAATAAAAGTATTTAATAAATATTTTTGTATTGAGCATTCTTCAATTCAGTGTAATAGAGATATTGTAATGTAATGTTTTTTTTAAACATTTTGATTAGGTCAAATTACATTGTTAGTATTATTTTTATTATAACCTCGATGTGGGTGGATGAATGTTGGATATGAGATCTCCACAAGGGGCACCCGCTACCCCACCGACTCTCACAATGAATTAAGGAGGGTGGTGACATGGGATGCCCTTCCCATGCAACATTGGTGCGGCTTAATTACACTTAATGGCTCGCCCCTTAAGGTTTCTCCAAACTCTTCCTTCGACGTATATACAATGGTGAGGCGAGTAGAGGTTCAACTAGTTGCAAGGTTGTTGCTTAAGTTACCCTGTAATATTATTTGTTATTATTCAAGTTGGAAATTGTATGAACAAAAGGTGGTCCTCTGTAGGTTTTTCTTGCTAGGCATGGAAAGGGTGGAGTTTTTCCACAGTTTTATCTTTTATCGGTAGTATTTTTCATATTATGCTTCTCTCGAGTTCCTCATGTTGGAAGAAGGTAGCCAGGTCTTGAGAGGTTGCTGGAATGAAGAAATTGAATAAAAAATACCCATCTCCAAGGCAACACAAGATGTAATGATCCATCTCAAATTACGAGCAGAATATGATTATTAACATGCATATGATAGCTACATATGCATGCATTGCACTAGTATACGTACTAATTGATTATGAAGAGTGTCTAAGTAAAGGATAAATGAATTAATTATTAAAAGTACTAATTAAATTTCTAACTGTTAGGAATATAATGAATATATTTAAGTTTGGGATGGAAGAAAGAAAATAACAGATAAGGCACTTAAGTGTTTTAAATAACTATCTATAGAGTAGTAGGAAATATATTAAATGATTCCAAGAGCACATAAACTTTTACCCACAAACAAAAGGAGTATCAATGTCTCTTAAACCTTTGCAATTTAATTTCTTAGCAAACTATTTCCAGATGTCGAGAAACCAAAAATAAACCCAAAATTAAATAAAGGATAACATATAGACAATTATTCATGTTATTCATTAATAAACTATTCTCAAACTAGGAAATCAAAACCCTGGAAAACATTGTCCTCCTCTCTACCAAATAAACTCAAATAAACCCACATCTATTAATAATCTAATACTTAGCATTCTTTTAAGATAGAAGTTATCAACCTCTAATTAATTTATGAAAATGGCGGCAACTTCCAATTAATGTGATCACCATGTCAAAAAGCGGCGATTTCCTAGGAGTTTAAGAAATTATTTTATGTAAAGGTAGTGGGAAATGACTTAGCGAGGAAGAAACTTACCTGATATAAGGAGATTGAAGGAGGTGAAGAAGGGGACATAGGGAAGCAAAAGGAGAATAATAATTATAGAGAGGGAACACCTGGAACAAATCTAAGGGATGAGCCTGGGGATCTAGACTTAATGGAAAACTAAGAAAATTGAACATTGTCCTTAGATTTTTAGGCACAGGGGCTAGAATACTTCAATCGAAGTCTTCTGGATTTGGGAACCAAAGAAGTTGATCTCAGATAGGTAAGGAGGAATTGGTCGATTTGATAATGAAAGTAGAGGACTCAGATTTTCCATGGAGTAACGTCAACTAGAGATTTTCATCAAATGGGAAAACTAAGTACGTGCATGTATTTGATTTGATATATTTTACTTAGAAAATTTATTCTCTGATGGAACTATTGTTTAGGCCCATACACGGGATATGTTATCACCTGATATTTGTTGAGGAGGATTCGCAACATTTCAAGATTCACCTCAAGGTATTTCACAGTGTTTGGCCTCTCCAATGCAGTTTCATTGGTACAGTTAATTTCAAGGCTTTTCCAGGTTCCCAATATTTATTTTATCTTAGGTATCTAGTTTTCCATATTGGCGTGTTTGTTGTTATTCTATTCACTTGGGTCCCAACACAATTTATGTTATGGTTTATAGTTGGTTTCTTTCTCTTGTTTATAACACTCTTATGGTTTAGAATTTTCTTTGTTGTTTGGGTGTGGCCATATCTCCCCCCTCATCTCTCTAGAATCCAAGAATGGATCTCTATTTTTGTGTTAAGGGAACATACAAATAGAGTTATTCCTAAAGGGGGTGGACACTATAGGACAATTTTGGTGAAACCAGAGAGGAGGTATTTTTTGAGACAACACTTTGGGGGCTCTCCTGGAAATTGTAAAGTTTGGTTGGTAGTATGGACCACTATGAAAAGGCAAAGGGGTCATTGTCATCATGGAAGGGGAGAGCATGAATAATATAGTTGCAGCCTATCCAACAGGCCTTAGGGAAAGTCTCAAATATCTCGGGTAAAGTCTCAGGCCCAAGAGTTTTTTTCTTCCAATTAGGGCATGGCCCCTCCTTGGACTCAAGCTAGCATTTGTAGGTTGGAGTAGTTTGTTCATAGAGAGAGACAATCCTTCTCAAACTCAAAAATTATTGGTGACGTTTCACATTAGCTATTGGATCTGAGCAAATCTAGGGAGAGGAGAACTCAATATATTCATTCGATCATCTTACACTAACAGTTAAAGATCTTATTGGGGCAAGTCTGCAAGAGTAAAGACAGAGATCAAAAATAAATAATCTCATTTCTCAATGACCTACAAAGTATTCAATGGATGATGCAAGATTTTATGGATCATTTGGACGCTCGTCTTGCCTATTTGGATGCCCACTTTGTGTACATGGAGAAGCATAGTTTGCGTAAATTCCTGTTGCCACCACCTCTAGGTTCCAACCCAGCGAACCCTACTCTAGTAACCTCTTTTGGTTCTTAGATGGCGTATGGTTGTGTTTATATTTTGATGGTTTTTTGGTTTCTTGGTCGTCTCTTATTTTGGTTATCTCAGTCCTTTTTAGCTACTGTTAAAATTTTGGTGAATCACCTGTTGGCTAACAAATACAATAGGAGTGAGGCTAGTATTATTTTGAATAGTTGTAGACAACAATGTAATTTTTTGCCATAATCAAAATATGAATGACTTAACAAAACAAATAGTATTTGTATTTATAATCATAATTAAGTATAATTAATCATTAAACCAACCTAAATCCACATTAACTCCAAATATATCTAGCTCTGAGAGGGATAAAATCTCTTGAGATGCAAATCTCTTTTAGAGGAAAAAATATTTGATCCATCTCGTTGCTTGTTAGATACGGATTTAATATGGATCTATGTTAGTTTTATTATTGGATATTATCATTTATTGTGTTGGGAGGTGCTCTCCAACCTAGTATGGTAGAGATGTTGTAATTTCCTACAAACATTTTGACTCTATCAAAATAAATAAATAAACTAATTAATTAAAAAAAAATATGTTAAAACAAAAATAACTTCAAATTAAAATAATACAAATAAAAAGTATACTTTATTATTATTGTATTTATTAAGTTTTGTTGGGTGGTTAAAGTAAACTTGGCTTGGTCAAGTTATGAGTGGTTTTTGAGCTCTAGGTTTATGAGAACCCATGGTATTGACCTACGGTATTCATGTGGAATATAACCTATTTAAAGGGTGAAATTAAACTAGCATAAATCCATGTTAATTCTAGATCTACCAAGCCCCGAAAGGGATCAAATCTTTTTTCACTCTATTATTGAATATAATCTTTTATATTTATCAGTTAAAATGGGTGAATATAGACATTGTAAGGAAATTAGGGATGCTTGTGTTGGGTAGATGGAATTTTTAGTATCTTTGTTGTTCCATGTTGTAATATAAAAGCAATAAATATGGGAAGTTTCCATTATTGGTTGTTATGTAAATATTTGGGTTCATAAATCAATGTGGTTTTAAATTTCTATGCTCCTCGGATGAGCAATTCCTAATGCTACATCTAATTGGTTTTTTCATCATTTTTGTTTTGTATAATATAAAGCATGAAGTACCTCATGTCCTTCATGTTTCGATCATTGTAAAAGTTCATTCTTCCACCTAATGTGGGAATTAATTATGTTTCATAAACATTTTGTATGGGTTTAATATTAGATTCCTAGGTTTTGAGTCTTCCCTTGGTTGGCTTGTCCATTACTTATCGAAGTAAGTAAATTAATACTTCTAATTGTTTTTTCTTAATGTTTAAGATTCAACAAAATAAAAGGCTTCATTTTTATGTTTCAAAGCTTCACAAGCCCTTTTGATGGTTACAATGTCCAAATTTAACTAGCTTCTGACAAAATCTCATGCAACCAGCTTTGATGAAGGCCTCTGCAACACTAGGGTATTCCTTGACCAATTTTAGGTCCATAGGTTCATACTTGACCACTGAACCTCCCTTGTTGGTGTTCTTATGTCTGCCATCTCCTCCAAAACAATGTTGCCTTCTTTGCAAGTTGACACTTGCAAAAAGTGTGTATGACAGCAAGTTGTTTGTTGACAAAGGTGGAAACTAACCTATGACAGCAACTAGAACTATACTCATACAAAAGGGAAAAGGTGGTAGGAAGCAGCTCACAAGGATAATTTGAAAAAGGTAAGTTTGAATGTGAGAGGAAGGAGGCCAAATAAGGAAAGAAAAATGGAATGATGGGATGATAATGATGATCACACATGCACCATGACTCCAAAAAACACATCACATGAACTCAGATTGACCTATAACCTCTTAAAACTTGACACCTCTCCTTTTTCTTTATCGGTGCAAAAAAAACATGAATTCGTAGCATTTTCCGTTATAAGTTTGGTAGAGTCAATCGGAACTTGTCGAGTGAGTCCGTAGCGAAAACAACCTGTTTTCCATTGATTTTGCTGCGGACTGAGGAAAAAGTAGACAAGTGGCTAAAACCAAATTTTGAACCAATGCATGGATATTTTTATGGATTTTTATGGATTTGACCATGATGACATGACATGTGGGACTCTTCAAACTTAGGATTATGACCAATTTACAAAATTTTATCAATTTCATGAATTAGTTTACCAAGACAATAAAACCTATGCCAAATGACCTTCCTAATCAAAATTGAAATTTTATTGCTGATAACATGGCCTAGGAGATTTATTTTATGGCATAGACATTATGGATTCCTCCATTTTAGTAAATGATTTTTCCATCATTAATACATCATTTTGGGTTGGTTGTATTAGGTTGGGAATATTTGAGTTTATCCTCAGGATTGCGGATCTACTATTAGGTAGTTGTTCTAAATGGAAACATTGATAATATGTTACCAATTGCTATTCAAGATCTTCATATGCCACGAGTTTTGTCTCCTCCAAATATGTTAAAGAAAATATTGTATTGTTGTGTTTGTGTTTGAGCATCACCTTGTGGAAAAATTGTGTGCTCTTCTCTCCTTTTAACCACCTTATTCTAGACTTTTGTTTCCATAGTACTTATTCCTACTTGTAACACTCCTTTACTTTGGTAAGTAGTTGTCACTCTTCTTTGAGTCCCAAATCATCTATGCATCCTTCCGTAACGATTTTATGTTGAAATTGATACATTCAAGATTCTAAATCTTGTTTCTATATGAAAATATTATCAAACTCCAAAATATTTCAGTCTTTTAACTTTTATTTAAACACCTTTAATTTTAGTTGGAAGGAATGCATGTTACTCATCCCTTAGTTATCTATTTCTGACCACCATTCTTTAGATTTAGTTAAAAAGGATGGGTTTTGCAACTAGAAACTTTAAAAATAGAAAGGATAGTTGTGGGGTGTGACATTAAAATCTAGTTCCAAGCACATAGGTCAGTTATCTAAGTTTATACTTGACAGGATTGAAGCTTCCACGAAAATTTCATTCTTTAAGAGTGCTTCAAATAAAAAAATTTGTCTATTCTATTGGTGATCTGATGCTTCCGTCCGCATTTGTTATTCTGGATGAATGTGCCATTTACGGTAGTCAAGTTTGACACTTGGAGTTGTTGAAGTAGGTCCTTAAATTGTTGAGACTTCAAGTCCAATATTTGTATTTCTCATCTAGGTATTTTATGAGATTGAATTCCTCGCCCAAAATTCAAAGCTACTCCTGATGTATTTCTATAGTGGCATCCTTTTTTTTGAGGAATTGAGTTTTCTTATTTGGATATGATGGTTGTATACCACAGTAAGGCAACCGATCTCCTTGTCTCCTACATATTGAAATTTTCCTGAGATAATGTGAGGCATGGAAATCCAATCAGTAAATGAAACCCAATGGGGATTCCATAAGATCACTAAACCACCAACAATTCCAATGACATGAAGTGTTATGTAATCACAACCCCGCCAACATAAGGAGGCTATTTCACAAATTTTGTCTTCGGATATTTTTATCTCCTATATTATAATGGTTGTTGGGCTCTCATTTCAAATTATTTCCTTCAGAAGTCTCTGGCTTCCTCTGTTGTTGAGACCTCTTATGTTCCATTAAATGATTTTCATTGGGAAAGGTATTTAGAGGAGGAAAACACCTTGGAAGGTGTTGAGATTCAACAAGATGATGAGCTTAGTGAAAATTAAGCACCTTCACTAAGTGGGGCCCATGGGTTATTTTTAGGCGTATGTCTATTTTTAGACATGGTGAGCATATTCTATAAGTTCCAAGATGCTATTTGTAGATGGTTGGTCAAATGTGAAAAATAGATGAAATTCTATTTTTTTAATATTGGGAAAAGTACATTTATATATCGTCAATCTAAAAATAGATGCATGTCGATTATTATTAGCCCTTAATAATAATCCAACAATAAATATCAACTTATTCTCTTGGAGCACTTTATTTCAGTGAACAGATTTGGAAAGTCAGTGGGCTGAAGGAATTACGCAATTCCTAGGGTGGTTGGTGACTCATGCATGGAGGAATCAGTTAAAACTAAAGTGGCAGAGTTGTGATAGAGTTGGAAGAGTAGTTATGAGAGTTGTTATTTAGTTTAACTCAGTTAAGTGAGTTAAACTTAGTTGTGCTAGTTGTATCTAGTTTCTAACTGAAGATACACTAGTGAGAGTTTAGTGAATAAATTAGTTAATTAATTCATAACTAATAACTCACTTGCAACTGAACAAATGCATCAGTTATCTACTTTCATGTCAGTTCCAGTGGATATTGAGTGGAGAGATAGGTGAAAGGGTGAGATGGACTATCTGTTGTGACTATAGTGATGCATTCAATGCATCTGACACACATTGGAGATGCCAATGAGGATTGTGCAGCCAAAGCAAGGCCAATTCGAATTCATTCAGGGGTCTTCTTCAACAGGGATTGCACAGTGGAGGTAGGCTGTCAAGAGGCAAGAAATTGGTGCACAGATATGCAAATTTCTGCATGAAAGTGTGTAATGATTGTTGATTGTACTGAGAGCTTGATGTACTAAGATTTGTATGAGATTATCACATGATCCATTGATATACATAATATATGATATTTGGGGTTTTTAGCTTTAAGCTTTCCCGTTAAAAAATTGTGTTTATGTGCGATTTATTTTCTTCATATGTTTTGCAATTGGTGATTCAATTTCCGCAAAGAATTAAGTGGAAGGATTATGTATTTAACATAAGATTAATTTGTTAGATTAGGAGAATCCAGTAATACATCAGTATTAATAAATTTCTACATGGTATCGAAGCAGTGTTAATCACTGGAGATTACAATTGTGAAGAGGTGTTGAGTTTTGTGCTGGTGGACAATTTGAATTTGCTGCAGAAATTTCTTGGTGCGATAGTTGAGTATTCATTGAAATGTCTTTCAATGGGTTGCGATTGGAGTATGCCCTTGAGGGTAGCTCAAATTACATAGTCTGGAAGGATAGGATGGAGGCAATGCTTGAAGATAATGGATTGAAGGAGTTCATCAATAGCGATGTTCCTAAGCCTACTTCTAGCGATGCTGCATTAATTGACGCATGACACGAAGGTAGCGAAGACAAGAAGAATTCTATTGGAAGGTGTGAAAGACCATATTGTGTCAAGCCTTCATGGGAAAGCCACTCCATTTTAAATATGGAAGGCTTTGACAGATATTTTCCAAAGTAGCAACGACCATAAGAAGTTGGCGCTGAAAGATAAGCTCAAAAAAATCAAAATGGAGAAGGGCGAAAATATTCCAAAATATCTCACGAAGTTTGTCCAATGTAGGGATGAGTTGGGGAGTGTGGGAATTACAGTTGTGGATGATGAATTGGTGAGCTTGGCTCTCCTTGGGCTTCCGAAGAGTTGGCATAGCTACGAAGACTCTGTTAATGGACGAGAGAAACTACTGGATTGGGAGCGAATTTGGTCGGATCTTGTGCAGGAGGAGATAAGGCAGAATACCAGGGATGGCTCTTCATCGAAGAATGATGATGAAGAGAATTGCACTTTGGCTTCCAAATCAAGGAAAGGGAAGGGGAAGAAATCCCATCCAAAATCCGAGGCTAAAGGCAAGAAGCTGGATTTTTCCAAGGTGAAGTGTTTTCACTGTCACGAACATGGGCATCTCACCACTAACTACCCACAGAAAAATAAGAACAAGAAGGCTGCTGGAGCTGCAGCTGGAGAGGCCTTAGCCTCACAATTTGAACTTGATTTCTCTTTGATCCCATGCTTTATTTCAAGCGCAATGGCATCAGTGTGGTATCTTGATAGTGGTGCTTCCTTCTATATGATGGGAGACAAGGAGTTGTTTAGTGACTTGGAGGAGAAGGATCTCCAAATGCATATAGAGATGGGCGACGATGGTAGATATAGTGCGACTGGCATTAGAACCATTACCTTTGAGAGGGAGTCAGGTAAAAAATTCATGTTGACGGATGTTATGCATGTTCCAGGTCTGAAGAAGAACTTGGTCTCGGTCGCAATGTTGGAGGACATAGGTTATGGCGTTGTTTTCAGCGAGGGAAAAGAATTCCCGCGACATAAAACAATGGGTCAAACCAAAAGGATATGGATTCGAGTTAAGAATCTCTACAAGCTGGAGGTACATGGCTACGCTGCAATGATGGGAAAAGTAGAAGAAGTGGTGAGCCCGGATGAGGGCGACTTATGGCACAGGAGATTGGGCCATCTTCACCATGGCGCCTTGAAGATTTTGCACCAGATTTCTACTGGACTTCCCAAGGGTACTCTTGCATAGTCAGATAAGTGCAAAGGATGTACTATGGGTAATTTTGTGAAGACCACCTTTCATGAGAAGGAGAACCATGCTTCGGTGATCCTGGAGAGAATTCACATAGACGCGTGTGGACCTTTCTCGGTTGCTTCAACAACAAAAAATAGGTATTATGTTATTTTTGTTGATGAATATTCTCGTAGATGTTGAATCTTCTTCATGCAGGAAAAGAGCGAAACATTCTCAAAGTTATATGAGTTTAAATCATTGGTGGAGAAGGAGTCGGGGAAGTAAGTGAAGGCTCAGCAGGGTGATAATGGTGGTGAATATATCTCGAACGAATTCAAATAATTTTGTAGCAAAGAAGGAATTCGAAGGGAAATCATAGTGCCTCATAACCCATAGTAGAATGGGGTTGCGGAGAGGAAGAATAGAACGATCGTGGGTGTTGCACGAGATATGATGCATGACCAGGGCCTACCAATGCACTTGTGGGTGGAAGCATGCAAAATTGCGGTTTATGTGCAAAACTGTTGTCCTCATAGAGTAGTTGGCATGAGTACACCTAAAGAAGCTTTTACTAGTAAGAAGCCTGATATTTCTCATTTGAATATTTTGGCTCATCTATTTACATTCATGTGACAAAGGACACTAGGTATAAGCTGGAGCCGACTGCAAAAGTTGGGATATTTGTGGGGTACATAGAAACACCCCAAGATTATCGTCTGTATTTGCCAAACAATCGAGTGACTGTGGTGTGATGGGATATAAAATTAAATGAGGTGAAGGCCATGAAGTTGTCACTTGAGAGGGAGCTAGACTTGCATGCAGAGGAGGAACTGTTTTTTCCCAAAGATGAGCCTCTAGAAGTGGATCAGTCACAGGAGGAGATTCATGGAGTGGAGGAGTCCACTCATGTAGAACCAAACATTAGAACAGGTAGAAAGCATACCACAGAAGCTGAGAGACCAAAGCTTGATGCGGCATAGAATGTAGGAGTCCCTACATAACAACGCAGACAAAGATAGTCACCTGACCGATTTAATGGATACATGGCTCTTATGAGCAAGTGTATCGTGACAAAGCCATCTTCTTTTGAAGAAGCAGCGCAAGAGCTGTTGAAGAGGTAAATCCCCTCTGCGGACAGAGGCGATCCCTACTAGCCCAGAATGGGTCTAGCAACAATCATCAAATGCTACAGCGCAAGTTCCTAATTGTGAATAAACAGACCAACGATGGAGGCCTACCTGGAGTCCAACGCTATGATTCGTAGAAGAGACAGTGTTCCCGTTCCTTAGCCTCGGCAGATCACGATCCCCACGATCTCCGTGAATGGACACCTGCACATACAAGAAACAATATGAATACAAGCATAAAACCCAGAATACGCAACTATATATCAGTCAGAAAGGATATAACTCATCATTATCATAAGCGAAAAGCAGAGTGGAACCATAACCAATAGTCATTCATTAATAAACAATCGAAAGAGAGTACAACCAATATTCTGACGCTGAGATCTCCTTCGGAGGGGTCTCCAGTAGTACACGTCTCGCATAGCCTGCCAAGGATGGGACAAGCCTCTCTAGAGTCTCTCGACGATAGTCTCCTCGCTCGAGTTTGGCCTTAAGGGAAGAATGAGGGCTCTTGCAGTATTAAGGCTCTTGGGAATTTGAGAACTTGGAGATTCAAAACTTGGGCACTTCAAGACTAGCTTGCAATGGCAATGAGCAGGCTTTTATAGATGGAGGAAGGGGAGTTAGGATCCCCTATAATTGTGGGATTGGTCCATGAGAGGTGGCAAACCACTTCCCCTACATGGAACTCCCGGAGCCAAACCTCCCAACTCAAGATAGATGATAGTTTCTGAGTCTGTTGAAACGAAACTTCTGCCATTTTATTTTAAAAAACACTCCTTAAATTGGTTGGCATGACTTTGAATCTGGGACAGAGCGCCAGTTGGCGCGGCCTCTTTGTAGGATTTTCCCCATTGGCGCAAGTGATGAACTGGCTACCCGCGCCAATGCAAAAAGGGATGTTTTTATGGTTTTTTGCAAGGAGATGTCTTCAGGGCAATTGAAGCTCATGTTTAGAGGAATGCAATGATAGTGGTTTCAAGGCATGACATTTCTCACAGGTCATAGAATGGGCCCTCCAATGTGCGGGACGGGGAATGGTAGGGATGGTGACAAATTACTGTGTAACAAGAGCCCACATGGGTAGATGCCATGGTGGAGGAGTATGACTCCATTGTCAGAAACAATGCTTGGGAGATTGTTCCAAGGCTGGTGGGTAAATGAGTTGTAGGATCAAGATGGATCTACAAGGTAAAGCAAGTTGCTGACGGGAGTGTTGAGAAGTATAAGGCAAGATTTGTTGCTCGGGGCTTCTCACAGATCGAGGGGATTTATTATGAAGAAACCTTTGCACCCGTTGCACGATATTCCTCCATAAGGACCATCCTTTCTCTCTCAGAGTAGATGGGTTGGCACATTCATCAGATGGATGTGAAGACTGTGTTCCTTAATGGGATCATTGAGGAAGAGGTGTACATTGAGCAACTTGAAGGAATTTAGATCTTCAGCAGTGAGTCGCATGTGTGCAGACTCAAAAGAGCATTGTATGGGTTGAAGCAAGCACCACGTGCTTGGTACACACAAATCGACAACTATTTCAACGGACTTGGCTTCACCAAGAGTGAGGCGGATGCAAACCTGTACCAAATTGTGGTGGAGGGTAAGATTTTAATCATTGTTCTTTAAGTTGATGATTTAATACTAACGGGTGATGAGCAGTTGATACACTCATGCAAGGAAGATCTTGCAAAGGAGTTTGAGATGAAGGATTTGGGCCTCCTTCATTATTTCCTTGGAGTGGAAATATGGCAGCAAGAAGGTGAAATGTTTGTGTCTCAAGGCAAGTATGCTCAGGAGATACTTGGTAAGTTTCACATGGAGGACTGCAAGTCCATGGATACTCCTCTTCCAGGAAATTGGAGGAAAGAAGATGCTACATCAGCAAAGGTAATGGATGTCACTATTTATTAACAGTTGGTTGGTTCGCTCATGTATTTAGTTAATACAAGACTGGACATATGCTACGCGGTGAACCAAATTAGTCAAGCGATGGTTAAGCGTACCAAGCTCTTTTGGAAGGCAGGAAAGCATGTCCTGAGGTATCTCAAGGGCACATTTGAGTATGGCTTATGGTACAAACAGACGGATGAGGTGAAGTTGCATGGCTTCACGGATGCAGATTGGGCAGCCATCCCAACAGACAGAAAGAGCACATCAGGAGGGGTTTTCAGTATTGGATCTAGAGCAGTTTCTTGGTACAACAGGAAACAAAGATCCTGGCACTCAATTCAGCGGAAGCAAAATACATGGCAGCAAGTCAAGCTGCATGTGAGGCTATCTGGATGAGGAAGATCCTGGTCGGTTTGTTCGATTCTCATTTAGATCCTACAGTAATACATTTTGATAATCAGAGTTGCATTAAACTCTCGATTAATCCTATGTTTCATGATAGATCTAAACATATTGATATCCGGTATCATCATATCAGAGATTGTGTGCAGCACAAGATCATGTTGCTTCAGTACATTCCTACAGAAGATCAAGATGTAGATATTCTGACGAAGGCGCTCAGCAGGAGCAAATTCGAATACCATAGAGGCAGGATCGGGGTGAAGGATAATCCCTATCTTGTTGAGAGGGAGTGTTGAGATTCAACAAGATGATGAGCTTATTGAAAATTAAGCACCTTCACTAAGTGGGGCCCGCAGGCTATTTTTAGGTGTATGTCTATTTTTAGACATGGTGAGCATATTCTATAAGTTGCAAGATGTTATTTGTAGATGGTTGGTCAAATGTGAAAAATAGATGAAATTATTTTTTAGAATATTGGGTGAAGTCTATTTATAGATCGTCAATCTAAAAATAGATGCATGTCAATTATTATTAGCCCTTAATAATAATCTGACAATAAATATCAACTTGTTCTCTTGGAGAACTTTATTTCAGTGAACAGATTTGACAAATCAGTGGGCTGAAGGAATTACGCAATTCCTAGGGTGGTTGGTGACTCATGCATGGAGGACTCAGTTAGAACTAAAGTGGCAGAGTTGTGACAGAGTTGGAAGAGTAGTTATAGGAGTTGTTATTTAGTTCAACTCAGTTGTGCTAGTTGTATCTAGTTTCTAACTGAAGATACACTAGTGAGAGTTTAGTGAATTAATTAGCTAATTAATTCATAACTAATAACTCACTTGCAACTGAAAAAATATAGCAGTTAACTACTTGCATGTCAGTTCCAGTGGAGACCCTGTCGAGAGACAGGTGAAAGGGTGATATGGACTATCTGTTGTGACTATAGTGATGCATTCAATGCATCTGACACACATTGGAGATGCCAATGAGGATTGCGCAGCCAAGGCAAGGCCAATTCGAATTCATTCAGGGGTATTCTTTAGCAGGGATTGCACAGTGGAGGTAGGCTGTTAGGAGGCAAGAAATTTGTGCATAGATATGCAAATTTCTGCATGACAGTGTGTAATGATTGTTGATTGTACTGAGAGCTTGATTTACTAAGCTTTGTATGAGATTATTACATGATCCATTGATATACATAATATATGATAGTTGGGGTTTTTAGCTTTAAAATTTCCTGTTAAACAAATGTGTTTATGTGCGATTGATCTTCTTCATATGTTTTGCAATTGGCGATTTAATTTCTGCAAAGAATTAAGTGGAAGGATTATGTATTTAACATGATATTAATTTGTTAGATCAAGATAATCCAGTAATTCATCAGTATCAATAAATTTCTACATAAGGTATCATAACTTGTACTATGTTGACTAGATGATCTCCAACTAATTAGATCAAGGTTTTATTGGTCCTTAGTCCCTGCCTTTTAACTTATTTGATCTTTAATGGTTGTTCCTTGATAGAAAAGGTATGAACCCCCAATCCCCTACCAGTTGACCCCATCTCCTTGATTGACGCTTAAGGTTGATATTTTATCCCAAGGTGATTTGATGGTACTATATTTTCTGGTGTTTTGGAATTGTATTTAGATCTTTGGTTTTCAATTCTTCAATATAATTTAGCAAATTTTGTTCATCCTTATCTATAATCTATATTTCCTCTTTTGGTTTAGCCGTTGAAACATTAAGCGTAAGTTCCTCATCCTAGGATGGAGTTTCTTAATTAACTTCCATATTTTTCCTTTTTTTGTGATGTTATTTTTGTTGTATTCCTTCTTTTCTTGGATCTAGATTGATAATATCTTCTAGAAAATCACACTCTTATTCTTTATTAGTAAGAACTTAAACTTATTTTTGGATTGAATAGAGTTCCCTATTTATTTGGTTTGCAGATATTTTTTTGTTTGGTTTCTTCGTGTAGTCATTGCTCTTCTTAATCCTTCTGAGTATGTTTTTTGGGAGTCTTTCCTAGGCTCCTCCTAAAGGAGTGGACAATCCTAGAAGAGGTGACGACACTCAAGACAATGCAACAGAAGGGCACATGTTCATAATCAAGGGTTTGTTTTCAATCTTTGTCTTTATATGAGATTTCAATAGATTCTAGCAATGGTTGAGGGATATTCATATAGACACAGATCTTGGCATAGGAAGTGTAGCGCCCTCATCTTGTAATTTCCGAGATCTTCATAAAAGATCCAATTGTATTTCCTATCCTCTCAAGACAAAACTCTTTAAGTAGCAAGAACATGCACACCTATATCGGTGTGGCCAAAAAATGTTTTTTTTCTTGGCAATACCACTCTTCCTAAAATCTCATGAATAACACAACCTTGTTGAAAATATATCAACCATTTTCAAAAACTTTGGCTTGGTCCTCTTGATTCTTGAAGATGATTGTAAAGAAACCCTTAGCACCTTATTCTAGATCCACATGACCTCTAGGTTTCCATTTGTGTTGAATCCATCTTAATAAGTCCCTTTTAGTGGGCTAGATGTTGATAAAATTACACATAAGAGCATGGCCTTTCATATATTTTATTATTTTTATAATTATCAAGTTTGGTGGACCTTACCTCGTATTTGGGATATTTCTTAGCTTTCGGTGGGCATTTATTCTTGAACTGAGATTGTCATTGTACTACCAGTGAAGTATTATCCATCTTCTCCTTATCTCTACCTTGTCCATGATTCTTGTTGCACGAAACTAGTTCAAAGGAGTTGATGCCTAAAACAATATTTTGATAGAAGGGGCTCGTGCCCCTCCCTCTAAGGGCTTTCATTCTCAACTACTAGTGTTTAAAATTATAGAGAGACTACCTTTGTCGTGGTTAAGGGAATTCATAATCGGCATATGTTGTTAGGTTATAGAGGTTAGGAAGCAAAGGGGTCAAAACCCTAACATAGCACACTCCCATTAAATGACTATTATTAATAATAATTGTAAAAAGAATTAATATATGAGTTAAACATATATACATTAAAATAAAAATAAATGAAAAAACAAAATAAAATAAAAAAACTTGTAACAAAATTCTTAAATATAGAATTGGCCTCTTCTTTACCACAAAGATTCTTAACTTGTAAATAAGTGTTGTTATAATACCATGGTTTATAAATACCACATTCTCAAAAAAGCATAACCTATATTGATATGGCACTTAATTAAAAACCCAAAAGACACAACTACTTGTGAGATAAATCTCATCTTTTATATGTGATTACCACTAAAAACACTCTAAAAAAATAAATGGAGATAAAATCCCTAACTTCCACCTAATAATTATTAATAATTAAATTAAAGTTATAAAAACTTTATTTCAAAATAAACAACTATTAACATAATAACAATTCAAAATTTATTTATTTATTTTATTTTATTTTATATTCTTTTTAAGTATTATTTATTTAATTAAATTATTAATTAATTAGATAAATTAAAATAATAACAATAAAAAAATTAACGGTTTGTTTTTAATTAAATTTAATTTTCGAAATTATTATTTTGATATTATTTTGATTTTCGAAAAAATGTCACGTAAACAAAATTGAGATACTATAAAGTACCCCTACTTTTTCAACTTATGAAGTTCAGAAACTACCTCATGCCACGAATCGAACTCAGACTTTCGATTTAAGACCATTTCCGCCGAGCAAGAAACCAAAATGAACCGTAACATTATATATTTGGAGTTTTTTCGTTATATACTTGGTTAAGCATCTATTTCTCTTTTGCTTATTTTTGTTTTTGAAAAAAAAAAACATTATTTCTTTTTATATATCCCGTACTCATCAATCGGATCTTAGATTCCCTTTTTTATTCAAGGCTACTAAAATGCCCTATGTACTTAGATATTTAGAAAGGTTTTTAGGTTTTTTTATTTTTTTTTGGTTGGTTTAATGTATAACGGATTTGAAGATTAAATTTTATAATTTACCTAATAACATTGGTTAAATGATTTTTTAATTTTACTATAATTTTAATATATTATCTAAAAACAATTTAATCATAACTATATGTAGTTGTTTTTAGTGTGAATTTTTAGATTTTTTGGTGCTAAAATTTCACGAAAAAATTTCAGGTGAAATCTTGGTTTGTGCTATTTAAGCTTGTTTTTTTATTATATATATGGATTCAACATCCTGAAAAACTCCTTTGGCACTTCTATTGTGTAGGCGTTATCCATCATGCTTGTGATTTCAATAAATTCCTACCAGTTTTTAGAGAAATTAGACCGGAAAAACCCACTGGAAAAACTTCCAAAAAATCTCACTAAAGACAACTCGTAATTATATTATTCAAAAACTATATATTACTGTAATAAAAATTAAAGTATTTAATAAATATTATTGTATCGAGAGGCGCTCTCCAACTCAATATGGTAGAGATGTTGTAATGTAATATCCTTTTTAACATTTTGACTAGGTCAAATTACATTATCAATATTATTATTATTATAACCTCGATGTGGGTGGATGAACTTTGGATAGGGGATCTCCACATGGGGCACCTGCCACTCCACCGACTCTCACAATGAATAAGGAGGATGGTGACTTGGCATGCCCTTCCCATGCAACATTAGTGCGACTTAATTACACTTAATGGCTTGCCCCTTAAAGTTTCTCCAAACTCTTCCTTCGGCGTATATGCAGCGGCGAAGCGAGCAAAGGTTCAACTAGTTGCAAGGTTGTTGCTCAAGTTACCCTATAATATTCTCTGTTATTATTTAAGTTGGAAATTGTATGAACGAAAGGTGGTCCTCTGCGGGTTTTTCTTGCTAGGAAAGGAAAGGGTGGACTTTTCGTACAGTTTTATCTTATATCATTATCGTTTTTCTTATTCTACTCCTCTCGAGTTCCTCACGTTGGGAGAAGCTAGCTAACTCTCGAGAGGTTGCTGGAATGAAGAAATTAAATCAGAAATAACCATCTCCAAAGCAACATGGGATGTAATGACCCATCTCAAATTATGAGCGAAATATGATTATTAGCATGCATACAATGCATGCATATGATACCTACATCTGCATGCATCACATGCATTGCACTGGTATACTTACTAATTGATTATGAAGAATGTATAAGTAAAAGATAAATGAATTAATTATTAAAAGTACTAATTAAATTCCTAACTGTCACGAATATAATGAATATATTTAAGTTTTGGATGGAAGAGAGAAAATAACAGATAAGGCACTTAAGTGCTTTAAATAACTATTTATATTGTAGTAGGAAATCTATTAAATCTTTCCAAGAGCACTAAAACCTATACTCGCAAACATAACGAGTATCAATTTCTCCTAAACCTTTGCAAGTTGAATTCTTAACAAACTCTTTACAAATGTCCAGAAATAAAAAATAAAACTAGAATTAAATAAAGGATAATATCTAGACAATGATTCTTGTTATTAATTAATAAACTATTATCAAGCTAGGAAATTGAGACCCTAGAAGACATTGTCCTCCTCTCTGCCAAATAAACTCAAATAAACTCACATTTATTAATAATATAATACTTAGCATTCTTTTATGGTAGAATTTATCAACCTCCAATTAATTTATGAAAATGGCAGAAATTTCTAATTAATGTGATCACCATTTTAAAAGGCGACGATTGCCTAGGAGTTTAAGAGATTATTTTATGTAGAGGCAGTGGGAAATGTCTTGGCAAGGAAGAAACCTCCCCAATATAAGGAGATTGAAGGAGGTGAAGAAGGGGACATAAGAAGCAAAAGGAGAACAAGAATTATAGAGAAGGAAGGCTCTAAGGGATGAGCATGGGGCTCTAAACTCAATGGAAAACTAGGAAAATTGAATATTGTTCTTAGAGTTTTAGGCATGGGGGCTAGAAGGCTTTGATCGAACCCTTTTAGGTCTAGGAACCAAATAGGTTTATCTTAGATGGGAAAGGAGGAATTGATCGGTTTGATAATGAAAGTCGAGGACTTTGATTTTCCATGGAGCAATGTCAGCCAAGGATCGACATCAGATGGGAAAACTGAGTACGCACATGTATTTAATTTGATAGATTTTACGTAAAAAAATTCTTCTATGATGGAACTATAGTTTATGCCCATACACGGGGGCTGTTATCACCTGATATTTGTTGAGGAGGACTCGCAACATTTCAAGATTCACCTCAAGGTATTTCCTAGTGTTTGGCCTCTCCAATGTAGTTTCATTGGTATAGTTAATTTCAAGTCTTTTTCAGGTTCCTAGTGTTGTTTTTATCTTAAGTCTCTAGTTTTCCATATTGGAATGTTCCTTGTTATTCTATTCACTTGGGTCCCAACCCAATTTATGTCATGGTTCATAGTTGGCGTCTTTCTCCTGGTTATAACACTCTTGTGGTTTAGAATTTTATTTGTTGTTCGGGTGTGGCCATATCTCCCCCCCATCTCTCTGGGATCCAATAAGGGCTCTCTGTTTTGGTGTTAAGGGGACATACAAGTAGAGATATTCCTAAAGGGGTTGGAAACTATTGGACAATCTCAGTGGAGCCAGAGAGGAGGTATTTTTGGAGATGATGCTTTGGGGAATCTCCTGGAAATTTTAAAGTTTGGTTGGTAGTGTCGACCACTATGAAAAGGAAAAGGGTTCATTGTCATCATGGAAGGGGAGAGCATGAATAGTCTAGTCGCAACCAACCCAACAGGTCTCGGGTAAAGTCTCAGGCCCAGGAGGTTTTTGCTTCCTATCAAGGCGTGACCCCTCCTTGGACTCAAGTTGACATTCCTAGGCCGGAGTGGTTTGTTCAAAGAGAGAGACAATCCTTCTCAAACTCAAAACATATTGGTGAAGTTTCACATTGGATATCAGTTTCGAGCCAATCTAGGGCGAGGAGAACTCAATATATTCACTAAATCATCTTACACTAGAAGTTAAATATATTATTGGGGCAATTCCTCAAGGACAAACACGAAGATCGAAATTAAATCATCTCATTTCTCAATGACCTGCAAATTAATCAATGGAAGATGCAATAATGTTGGGATCGTTTAGAAGTTCGTTTTACCTGTTTGGATGCCCACTTGGCGTACCTGGAGAAGCATATTCTGTGTGAATTCTTGTTTCCACCACCTCCAGGTTCCAACTCGACGAACCCTTCTCTGATAACCTATTTTTGTTCTTATATGGCTTATGGTTGTGTTCGGATTCTGATGGTTTTCTGGTTTCTTGGTCATCTCTTGTTTTGGTTATCTCAGTATTTTTTAGCTATTGTTAAAATTTTGGTGAATCAACTACTAGCCAACAAATCTAGTAGTAGTAAGGCTAGTATTATTTTGAATAGTTGTAGATAGCAATGTAACCTTTCTCCATAATGAAAATATCCATGACTTAACAAAAAAAATTATATTTATATTATAATCATAATTAATTATAAAAAATCATTAAACCAACGTAGATCCTTCTTAACTCAAAATCTATCTAGCGACGAGAGGGATAAAATCTCTTGAGATGCAAATTTATTTTAGAGGAAAAAAAAATTGATCCCTCTCGGTGCTTGTTAGATACAGATTTAAGATGGATCTAGGCTAGTTTTATTATTGGATATAATATTTTATTGCGTTGAGAGGTGCTCTCCAACCTAGTATGGTAGAGATGTTGTAATGTCCTATAAGCATTTTGACTCAGTCAAAATTAATTAATTAGTTAATTAATTTATAAAAAAAACTATATTAAAACAAAAATAACTTCAAATTAAAATAATAAAAATATAAAGTATACTTTATTATTATTATTTTTATTGATTTTTTTTGGCTAGTTAGGTAAAATTAGCTTGGTCAAGTTACTAGTGGTTTTTTAGCTCTAGTTTTATGATAACCCATGTTATTGACCTACGAAATTCATGTGGAATATAGGCTATTTAAAGGGTGAAATTAAACTAGCATAGATCCATGTTAACTCTGGATCTACCAAGCCCCGAAAGGGATCAAATCTCTTTTCACTATATTATTGAATATAATCTTTTATATTCATTGAGTTGAAATGGGTGAATATAGACATTGTAGGAAATTAGGGATGCTTGTGTTGGGTAGAGGGAATTTGTAGTATCTTTGGTGTTCCGTGTTGTAATATAAAAACAATAAATATGTGAAGTTTCCATTATTGGTTGTTATGTAAATATTTGGGTTCATAAATCAATGTGGTTTTTCCTTTATATGTTACTCAGATGAACAATTCATAATGCTAATCTAACTGGGTTTTTCATCATTCTTGTTTTGTATAATATAGAGCATGAAGTACCTCATGTCCTTCATGTTTTTATCATTGTAAAAGTGCATTATTCCACCTAATGTTGGAATTAATCATGTTTCATAAACATTTATGTATAGGTTTAATATTAGATTCTAGGGTTTTGAGTCTTCTCCTAGTTGGCTTGCCCATTACTTATTGAAGTAAGTAAATTAGTACTTCTAATTGTTTTTTCTTAATGTTTAAGATTCAACAAAATCAAAGGCTTCATTTTTTATTTTTCAAAGTTTCACAATCCCTTTTGATGGATACAATGCCAAAATTTAAATGAATTTCATGAGATTTCAATCCCATGTGACATAAACATTTCAATAAAATATAATTGAGACAACAAGTGGTGGCCTCAGAGAATACGTGATGGTAACCTGATGAATATTATGAGATATGCAATGATCCTTTTGCATTAAAAATTGTTATAATTCTTATCATTTCTATTTGAATGTAAAATTACTAGACTCTATAATATTTTAGGTCCACATAAGCAAGCAAATTCCACCCTTAATGTGTTCTCAATATGAATGTGTCCTTTCCTAGACCCAACACTAGAATTAATTACACTCTACACTATTTTGGGCTTTAGGAGAAATTTGAAATAGAGTCCATGTGTTGTCAAAATTAATGATCATTTCAATAAACTCGATGAGGCACTAAACTATACTCCATTAATATTCGAGGATTTAAATACAGAATAAGTGGATTTAATGAATTAAGTCAAGGATTTCTTGAAGTATGGAATTCAACACAAGGATGTAAACACATTAAGGTGGCGATACATGTCAACCAATCTAAATCCACCATGTGAAATTGAGCTTTGTGTTATGTGGATGAAGATGTGAATATTGTTTTGTTTTATGTCTATGGTAAAGGGGGTCATTTGAAAATTTTCAGCAACTTTGGTAACTTGGAAGTACAAGAGTCTCTGAACCACTCAGGTGGTAGAGACATCCCTTGTTTGAAACAAATTATAGTAGTTGTGACTGACACCTCATGGCCCATGGGACTTGGTCTCTCAATGTGGCGCTTCCTATGTCTAGGAGATCAATTATACAATGTTTGAGCCATTGTATGGATTCTATTCTTAGAGTTGTGGAATCTTGATAATCTTTAGGGTAATATTTGTTGGTTTCATTTGAGGGTTAAATAGGCTCAAAGAGGTGGGAAAAACATTATTCAACAATAGAAAATGAAGTGGCATAGAGGTGTGGGTGGCGGTAGGGGTCCATAGGGGTGCAACCGAGATAAAAATAAAGCTAGTAAAGTTGCAGAAACATTCCATGATAAGACCCATACTTAGTGTCTGTAACGTATTGTACCATTTGGAGGAACTGGCAATGAGTGATAGACATTCAATGTATGATTCTGAGTTGGTGGAAGACCTTTAGAAGTTGGCAGCAGATCCAAGACATACAAGGGGTAGAAGGAAGTAATATATTCAATCTCTCTTTATGTATTGGTAAACTAAATTGTTGATGAGAAGGATTTTGATGGGGATGCAAGTTGACCAATTCAACATTTTCTCCCATGTGACAAATGTCAAATGGGAGTAGTAGAATATGAGATTTTATATGGAGCAAATGGAAAACAAACTTTTTAGAGTTGAGCAACACATCTCTGACATTGCACCTCCAACCCCTCCGAGATCGAGTGCAAGAGATTCTAAACCTTTGTCCTCCTCTAACACTTAGTTTTTTAATATTTATAGTTTTAGATCAATGGTTTGATGATGATGTAATTTCTTTAATGATATTGTAGTTTTTTATTATGTTACGATTTTGGACTAGCTACTCTGTTAATAGATGATCAATAGACCTTGTTTCCCTTAAGTTAGGTTGATATCATCTATCACATAACAATTATGGGTTGAATATTGTAACATCTTTTGAGAAATGAAAGGAGTTTCCCCTTAGCTTACAAAAAAAATATGTTTTTTTTTATGCTTTTTTTGCTTTTCATTTGTTTAAATTTTTATTAAAATTTATTTTTTAATATATATATATATATATATGTTTTAATATTTTATGATTTTTTTAAAAGTTTTTTAATAATATTATTATTATTTTTAATTTTTTAATTTCAATATTTTTTAATAAATTTTGATTTTAACTCATTTATAATGTTTTAATTTTTTTTGTTTTTTTTTTAATTTTTGTTTTAAATGTTTTTGAATTTTGGTTAGTTGTTTTATTTTTATTTTGTTATTTTGAATTTGTTGTTTTATTTTTTTTTGTTATTTTGAATTTGTTTTGGTTACTAGTGTGTGTGTGTGTGTGTTATTTTTACATAAAATGTTATGTGAATCAGTATTTTTGAAAAAAAAAACTTTAAATCATATCATCTTTCGACAAAAAAATCATAAAAATTTCATGAATTTGCTAATTTTCAACCTTTTATATTCAATTTCTTCTATACAAATCCTTTATTTGACATGTTATTTTTAGCGAAAAGGTCTCGAAATGCATATTTTTTAATTATATCTATATGAAAAATGTGTATTTTTTTCAAGTGTTTAAAATTATTATTCCACTAATCTCATTTGACATTTTCCACGTGGGAGAATATGTTGTATTGGTCAACTTGCCTCTCCATCAAAATCCTTCCCATCAACAATTTCATTTACCAATATCAAAAGAGAGCTTGAATATATTGCTTCTTTTCACCCCTTGTATGTCTCAGATCTGCTACCAACTTCCCAAACTCTTCCACCAACTCAGAATTAGACATTGAATATCTATCTCTCACTGTTAGTTCATCAAAATTATGCAATATGTTACAGACATCAACAAGTGATTTAGCATGGAATGTTTCTACAACTTTACTGGCTTAATTTTTATCCTGGTTGCGCCTCTATGGGTCCCTACCACCACCCCCACCACTATGACACTGCATTCGTTATCGTTGCATAGGGTTTTTTCCACCACTTTGAGCCTATTTAAACCTCAAATGCAACCAAAAAATATTACCCTCAAGACTGTCAAGATGCCATAACTCTAATAATAGAGCGCATGCACTTGCTCGAACATTGTATAATTGATCTCCCAGACATAGGAAGCATGACACTGAGACACCAAGTCACATGGTCCATGAGGTGTCTATCACAACTGCTAAAATTTATTTCAAACAAGAGATGTCTCCGAACCATTGTCTTTACCACCTGAGTGGTTAAGAGACTATTGCACTTCCAAGTTACCAAAGTTGCTACTTGCTAGGATTTTTAGATGACTCCCTTTACCATAGACATAAAAAAACCAATATTCATATCTTCATCTGCATAACTCGAAGCTTGATTAGGTTTAACAAATCCACATACAAATAAAACCAAACAATTAAAACATTGTTTTTCTAGGAAACCTAGGGACAAACCCGTCCCACAAAGATAAGCCACAAATCTCTTTGGTCCAGAAGCCTAATAAACCCACAATTCTAAAGAGGAGCTATGTAACTGAGAAATTCTTAGGTTAGGGAAGAAGGCAAGAATGCCTCAACAAGGCCCTTGAAATACTGGCCCTCTATGTCGTAACAACAAGAAGAAAACACAAACATATCCCACTCTCTTTTATAACTCAGACACAATGGAAGTTGGGCATCCCAAACATTTTCCAAACAAGATCCAAACCAAGAAATTAACCATAGAAAGATATCAACAAGGAGACTAGAAACCCATGTAAAATCCCAAAAATTATAATTCTAGATAGGGTCAAGGAAATTCAAGAAAGCTAAAAGGAGAGAGAGCCCAAATACAACATATGCCTAAATTTGCATGGGTAAAGGGTGAGTTTAACCCCTAGGCATTGATGTTAGTGACTGATCCTAAATCCAAACTCCATTAGCATTGTTTGGTTGTAACTTGTCACCCCACCAATAACTGGCATACATGCAAACTAACCACTTTACCCTGGTTGCAAATCCAAGTAGGTATAAAAACCAACACTCCCAAATGACATAACACAACTTGGTCCTCCGGGCATTAGGGGAATTTTGAGGTCTAAAATGGGCCTCCTAAGGAAAATGTACAATCAAAATTCACTCTATGAGAACCAATCACATTTTAGGGGATGACATCATCCCTAATGGTTGATGTGGCATTGTTTGAGTTAAAGGTACTTACTTGTCACATTCTCAATGGTGGATAAAAACTCATGGTTAACCATGGTAGTGCTCTAATTACTTTTAAAGTCAGAGTAAAGTACTCATAATAAATGTCATTTCATACTTTTTGAATAAAAATATATTATTTTCATTTCATATTTCTTGAAAGAAACAATGCATATCCCTATAAATTTATTGTATTATATTATTTTTATATACTATATTAATTACATGTTATTATACAATTTAAATAATATAAATTCAATTAATAGAATATAATATAATTAAGAATTTATAAATTTATTTTTTATATTTTATTTTAATAAATTTAAGTACAAAGGACAAATGCATTAGTTGTTCAATGATAATGATTTTTTCTTGAAAAACTCATTCTTATTTGTAGTCACATCAATACAATTTTTTTATTAATTTTATTTTGGTACAACTTTTGAATTGAATTTAACTATGGTTACATGGATTGTGATGCAAAAAGTGAATTGCAAATTGATAAATATTAATTTATTGGTTTAGCTATTATTTTATTATTTCCTTAGGAGACCCATTTTAGACCTCAAAATTCCTCTATTGGAAAAACGCCTCTAATATCTCCACAAGCCAACTACCACAAGTGAGCATGAATCCAGACACTTCCTTAATACGCATTGCATGCAAGGACGTATGTGAGGATGGCCACACCGCCACGGGGAGTTAATGCCATACGTTCTCAAATCGCCCAGGGTGGTGGGCATGAATCCCTACCATGATCATATTTTTAATATTCACCTCCATTGGGGGCAAAAAAAAATTTAAAAATATGTATTTAAAAGAATAGATAAATAAAAAATATAATATAAATTTTAAAAAATAATAAATAATAATAAAATCATATTAAAATATAACTTAAAAAAAACATGTTATAAATTAATTAAAAAAAAATTATTAAAAAATATATATTTATATTAAAAAAAAATTGATGGGAGGGTTTTTAGGGCTTCGATGAGCCGCTTAGCCTCGACGTCAGAGGGCCACATGAAAGGCGGATAGAGCATCGATACTCTATCACTAGGGTGGGGCGACCCATCGATTCCCAAAATCAACGTGCCACCCACACAACATTATGTGGGTAGCACATTAATTCCAGAAATCGACAGGTCACTATGTCCTGACATCGAAGGGTCGTAGGTAGGGTAGACCATCAATCCCCTGAATCAACAAGTCGTGTCGCCCTAATGCATGAGGGACGCATACAAGGAGGATAGATTTTTGACATCGCTCCATTCTCCCTACCTGTGGCCCTCAGGTGTGGGGCAAGGCATCTCGTCGAAGCCCCGACTCCCTGCCCCCAAATTTTTATTTTCATTTTTTCTCACATATATATATAACACATTTTATTTTTATTTATATTTTAATATGATTTTTTATTTTTAAAATTTTTTATTTTTCATTTTTTTAAATTTATTATTTGTTTTATTTTACTTATTTAATTTAATTAATTAATTTATTTTTAAAATTATGGTTTTTAGCGACATATTTTTTTTGTCTTTTTTTAATGCTTCAATGTTTCTCTTTTATGTGTTATTTTAAGTTTTGTTTTGTTTTTTTTTAATGCTTGAATTTTTTTGGGTTTTATTATATATATATATATATATATATATATATATATCAAATTAGTTACTGATAAATAATTATTAATAAAAATTATTAAATCCTAAATGTTCTTCTCATACTCCCTCATGGTGTAAATTTTTTTCTATTTAATCTCCGACAGCTCAACAAAAGCACACATTATTCCAAAAAATTATCAACAAAACTTTTTTTGTTTTTATGTTTTAATTTTTTATTTTATTTTATGTTTTACTATTTTTTTTGTTTTTTCATTTTTATTTATTTATCTATTTATTTACTTGTTTATCTTTTTTTTGTTATAGGGGTTGTGATGATGCTTGACTAGGAACTTGACCCCACTATGCATCAATTTGATAGTTACTTTTTAAGTTTTCATTACAATGGATCAAGTGCGCCCCCACTATGTGCCAATTTCATGGTTGATTTTTAAGTTTTCATTGCAATGGTTTAAGTCCACCTCCACTACGTCTCAATTTGATGGTGATTTTTAAAGTTTCATTGTTATGTGTCAAATTTTCTTAAGCTAAGATTTTAAAAGAGTTATACTTTTAGCAATTAAAATAAAAATTACTCTTAGTATAGTAACTCTTTGATTTATTGGGGTGGCAGGAGGGGTAGGGATTCTCATTAATCCCGAAGGAATCATAGAATACATATATGCTTGGGGCCTAGGAAGGCAGACAAATAACAAAGCCGATGCTTATGGGTTATTCCTCGACCTTTTTTTGGCTCAAAAAAAGGGCATCAAGAAAATGCAAATTCTAGGGGACTCCATAAAGCACATGAGATACAACTCAACAACACAAAACATGATTCTAAACCAAATCATAAAGTTCTCCCAAGGTATGATCTCTCTCTTTTATCGAGTTACATTTTTCCACATCCTAAGAGATAATAATCAGAAAGTGGGCACATAAGAAAAATTGATATGTCAGATGAATGAGGAAAGTAGTAATGTGAATAATATAGATGAAACGATATTCATTCCTTAATCATGGTTAAGAATTTCAAAAATTTGATCGTGGAGTGTACTCCTGGTAGGATCAAGAATTTGGTAAAAAGAGACAATTTGGTTTAATTTTATTTTCCTATCTATCCCCCTTGATCCCCGGCTCTTTCCCTTTAACCATTCTGCTCATCCCCTCCCCCCCCCTTACCCTTTCTCCCCGACCCCTCCCCTTCCCTTTCCCCCATCACCCTTCTCCTCTCCCACCCTGGATGCCACATTGTAGCTTGCATTATCCCTTATCCCCCGAACCTTCTCCCATCACCCCTAAATTCTCCCGGCCCTTCCTCACACCTCGTGGAATATTTTTTATTGAGATTTTTTTGTAGTGTGACTGCTTTCAATATATTTTTCCTACACTAGGATTTGGTAGCTCTCCCAACATGAGAACTTAGACTTCACCTCCTCGTACCAGTTGCAGTGGTCGACGATTTAGCAAAGGAACCATGTGAAATTTGGGAGAGGGTGAGAAGCATTTAATCCCTCTACTTCGAAATGGTCAATCCGTGCGAGGGATAAATGCATGGGAAAATATGAAGGATGCATCAAAGAGAAGAGAAATTAATGTGGAGCATTGGGAATTCAACATCATGAGTACCCAAAATCAATCTTGCATTAAATTTTGGACCAACATCTCCTTTAAATTGAGTAATGGTATGATATTTTGCTTCAATATTTGGTCAGTCTCTGCTCGGGTATTTTATTCTAAGGGCTAGCGTCTGTGGCAGAGGATCTTGGGTAGCCTGTGTAATTTCAATGCTATATTTTTTGGCACAATGGAAGTGAATTGTATTGAGGGTAGTTGGGGGAAGGTTTTTGGCGTTGGAAAGGGTGGAAACATAGTTTCTAAGCTTTTTTGTGACTCAGTGTTAGTTATTCTTATCTGTAAGAAGAAAATTGGAGCGTAATTGCGTAGGGGTTTCACAACATATTGGTGGATAGTCACTCACCTGCAGTTAAAATTAATGTGAGGAGAAATTCTGAAGAAGAATGCTTGGTGTCTGGTTCTTGGGGTCGTCGTTGGCCTTGGGCGGGTGGGTTGCAGGGGCATTTGGCAGGGAGGGTGGAAAAATTAAGCATATTTGTGAAAGATGCGAGAAGGAGCATTTGGATATCAAGGAGGGTTTGAAAATTGTGCAGAGTTGCATCCACCAGCAACAAAAGGAGGCACTGGAAATGCATGAACACCAGATCGAGAATAATGAGCACATTCGGTAATTGGAGGATGAAGTGGATGCTCTAAGACAACAAATTGAGCACCTGAAGCTCAAAATGGTCGAGAAAAACCCGAGGACTGTCGAAAAAGACACTGGAATTGATCTAAACAATCCAGCACTGATGGAGGAGTAAAAAGTTACATTTTATGTCGGTTTCCTGCATGTTTTTTTATGACAAACTTTACTGTAAATATTTGCTAAACCAGTACTGGAGAATGTATATCCATAGGCTTATAGCAAGGGGATTTTTTTTTGGTTTTCTGGGAAAAGATACTCTCGAAAGGGATGAAAATAATGTAATTACAGAAGCCCTTAACGGGCTCAACACTTTCATGAAAATTTCCCGGTTTTTGGCCACGTACGGGCACAAATTAATATATATTCACTACTCCTTATGGTTAAAAAAAAATTGATTTTGGTATTCATTTAAAGATATTTTTTAGTCATGATATTTGGTTTTAATTCCATGGCTGAAAATTGTTGAAAATAAGGGTGATCAAAGTTGTTATATTTTATATTTAACACCACGGTTGAAAAATGTCAAAATTCTAAGGTTTTTCGGATTCGTGATATTTATTTTTAATGCCATGGTTGAAAATTTTTGCAATTTTTAGGTTTTTTTAGTTATAATATTTTATCTTTAACATTATTTTTTGAAAACTATTGGAATTTTAAAGTTTTTTTAAGTCAAGATATTTTATTTTTAATGTCATTACTAAAAAAAGTTATAATTTTAACCCAATAAAAACATTGATGCAACATCAACACTTTTATTTTTCATGGTGGTTTTTCATTCTTATTGCACAAAACAATTTAGTTTTTAATGCCATTGTTGAAAAAAAATGAAATTTTAATCCGAAAGAGAAAATAAATATATAAATAAATAATAATAAATAATTAAAGTGTTGATGCAACATCAACACTTTTCATTTTCGGGGTGCTTTTTCATGTGCATTGTATAAAAAATTGTTTTGTAATGTGTTGCTAATAATAATTGGAATTTTAACTCAAAGAAAAGAAACATTGATACAACATGAACACTTTTAATTTTTGAGGTGTTTGTTTTCAGGTTTTTTTACATAAAAATAGGGGTTTTATGGGCTAGAATTCTCATTTTTAGGTCATATTTATCATTAAGTTCGTAACTTTGTTTTATTCATAACAATGAGTAAATTGAGTTTTCACAACCTATAAAATAATTGTTTTTTTTTTAGTTGGAAAGTGTTTTTCTATAAATTTAAAATCAATAAATAATATTTAGCATTACTATAAATAAAATAAGTTCATAAAATACAGTGATGCATACATAAATCAATATAAATCAATTTCATTGGTGTCACTAGACCTCTACAGGAGCTACCTAATAAGCTCACATGCTTCCATCCACCAATGAGAATCCCAAGGAAGAGAATGAAATGCAACCCTTTTTTACGAGTGAGAATCCCTTAAGGGAATTTTCCTATCACCTAAGTTTATTTGAGCATTAAATTTCTTCGCAAGATCTCCTATTCTGGTGCATCCATATTCAATAAAAATCTACAACCATTTGGTTGCATGTAATTAATTGTGATAAATTTATCAAAAATATCATTAGGATTAATTACAAATGAGGCGATTATGATGAAGGCATTTTGGGCCCCATTTTTTGCCACTAGTAAGTATATACTTTGTTCTTTTGGGTTACTCATTGAACTTGGCTCTTTATTGCCTATTTTTTTATTTATTATTTCTTTCAACTAATCAAGTTAGATTAATCTTCACGTTGCATTTTCTAGGTTATTATTAAGTTCAATCTAGAATTGTATTCTTACACAATATTGGATCTTTCTTTCTATGGTTCGAACTCTTTTTCCCTCGAGATCTAAATTGAGCATAATTGTTAAATTGGGCCTCTTCTTAATTTATTCCACTTAATCAGACTTTCCTATTTCGGAATTGTCTTGATATCCAAATTGGATTTTCCTTTCGCTAACTCGGTGTGGAGGAATATTAATTTTAGAATGGGTCCCAATCTCCTAATTCATCCCTCCTAACTCCTCAAACTTCTCTCCCTTTTGAATTTCCATTCAAGTTAGGATATTTTCAAACTCAATTTCTCAAGCAAACTTAACATTAAAGCAATTTTTTTCCTCTTAAGAGTTGATACTTTTCTCTAATTTTGAAATCAATTCCAATATCTAAATCAGATCCTTTTGTTATTATATGAACCATGCAAGCTCTGAAACTTGTTTTGTGTGCTTTCCTTAGTTATTTTTCTTTTGAGCCTTATTCGATAATCAAGTAAAAACTCCCAAATTGAGCCCTCACATCACTAACTTGGTGTGGATAGGTCTTGATTCATTTATCAACCTTGGCATCCTAATCGAAACTTCCCTTTACAAATCAATTTTCATGTCTTTCCTTTTTTTTCTCCACCATGCTTCTTCACACCACCACTATCCTTCTTATACCCACCACCACCACCTTCTTTATTCTCCGTCCTTTCTTGACATGTCCTTCTTGTCCTCTTCCTAATTGTCTCCATCCCAATTAACATTATTTATGTTGAAATTGTAACAAACCTATCCCTCTAGATGCCATCAAGGATATGGGTCATAAAATTATCTACCAATAAAGTGGCTTAATATTCTATTCTAAGCTCATACTTTGGTTTTACCTGCCAATGGCTTTCCAAAAACAATGTTTGGCATCATACCTTCTATGTGTTAAGTACAAGGCATATCCATCAAGGTATAACCTTACATGTTCCCATTATTTTAATGGAATTATTCGCTTATGAAATCCTTTTTTCTCATGTCTTAAGCATCATAATTTTAGGCTCCAATGGAGCTATGAAATATCACCTTAAATCTATTGCATCAATAGCGATAATGTTGATAATATGTAGGTGTTTCTTTCAGGAAGATTATCATGATGTTATGTATTAGTATCACATCTTAATAATCTTTAGATAAAAATCATCTCATCCAATTGGGCTTGTTAAGGCAATGGCTCCCTTATCATTTCTCGATTAACAGTGCCTTCATCGCAATTACCCTATCTTCTTTATGCCTTTCAATTTTTGGCTCAATCCCTTACCATGGGGCTTAAACATACCCTATTAATCCAATAAAATTTACTACCAATAGTGACATTTTTGGCTCAAGGAAGCATTTTTTGCATTTCAATTGTCTCTGTGAAGCAATGTATCGCTAGCCTAGGGACTTCCTTGCCATTCTAGAAATTTGAAAAATAGCTGAATTATTCACCGAGATTATCCTGATTACACACTATTTAAGCTTCATGCATAATACATAACCTCTTCTACAATTGATCATCAATTTGCGGAAATAGAAGCAGTCGCATGCGCACATTAAAACATAATCAAGCACACATATAACACAGTATGTAATGGGGAAAGCATACAGCTGAAAATCCCCAACTATATGTATATTATAATGATAGATAACATGTAACAATACATAGCACAAAGCTCCTCACAGCTCTCAGCACTATCTCACATGCTACACACAAACTAGCACGGAAGATGAACAAGTCACGGGTTCAAATCTCCTCCACAAGTCTGCCTGCCTCTACTGCGCAATCCAAGATGAATAATGATGAGATCCAAGTTTGAATCCCACTGGCTTGTACTGCGCAATCCTCATTGGAAATATCAATCAATGTGTGTGCAAATCTCATGCACAGCTATAGTCACAACTGATAGTAGACTCACCCTTTCACCCACCTCTAACACTGGTCTCCACTGAACTGTCCATGCACTGCAGTTAACTGATGTATTCTTTAGTTGATTTATGAGTTAATAATTAGTGAATTAAGTAATAATTAATTCACACCACTCATCACTAGTATTTATCAGTTAGACTAAATACAACTAGTTCAACTAAGTTAAACCGAACACAACTCCATCAACTGTCTCATCAACTCCACCAAACTCTGCCACATGAGTTCTAACTGAAGTCAACCATGCAATAGCTCAACTAACCCTTAGGAAAAGCGTATTTCCTTCCGTCAGCTGCATGTGCCACATCCAAGCATCAAACTGAAGTGCTCCAAGAGGAAAAGATAATGTTTATAGTCTAAATATTATTAAGGGTTAATAATATTTGACTGTTCTATTTTTAGCCCGGCAGTCTAAAAATAGATTCCGCCCAATGTATAAAAATAGAGGTCCATATATTTTTACCAACTCGACCAATCATCCATAAATAGCATCCTGCAACTCATAGACCATGATCCATATGTCTAAAAATAGACATAGTCTAAAAATAGACTTTGCGCCAAAAATAGCCTGCGTGCCCACTTAGTGAAGGCGACTTCATTTCACTAAGCTCCATCATCTTGTTGCATTTTCAACACTCCCTCTCAACAAGATATGGATTATCTGCAACCCCTATCCTGCCTCTGTGGTATTCTAATTTGCTCCTGGTGAGCGCCTTCGTCAAGATATCAGCATCTTGATCCTCCGTGGGAATATATGAAAGTAACATGATTCTCCGCTGCACACAATCTCTGATATGATGGTACCTGATGTCGATGTGTTTGGATCTATCATGAAATACTGGATTAACCGAGAGTTTAATGCAACTCTGGTTATCACAAGAAATCACAGTAGGCTCCAAATGCGACCCGAACAACCCGACCAGAATCTTCCTCATCCAAATAGCCTCGCATGCAGCCAAGCTTGCTGCCATATACTCGGCCTCCGCGGAACTGAGTGCCACAGATATCTGCTTCCTGCTGTAACAGGAAACTACTGTCGACTTGATACTGAAGATCCCTCCAGATGTGCTCTTTTGGTCCGTTGGGCTCCCTGCCCAATTTGCATCCGTGAAGCCACATAGCTTCACCCCATCCTCCTGTCTATACCACAAGCCATATCCCGATGTGCCTCTAAGATAACACAATACATGCTTGCCTGCCTTCCAGAAGAGCTTGGTAGGCTTAACCATAGCTTGCGAAAGCTAGTTAATAGCATAGCATATATCGGGTCGTGTATTGACTGGATACATAAACGACCACACCAACTGTCGATAAACAGTGGCATCCACTTCCTCCGCCGAAGTAGCATCCTCATTCCTCCAACCTCCAGGAAGAGGAGTATCAACAGGCTTGCAGCCATGTATGTTGAACTTCTCCAGTATCTCCCGGGCATACTTACCCTGAGAAACAAACAGTCCACCACTGCGCTGCCAGATTTCCAATCCCAGGAAATAATGAAGGAGGCCCAAGTCCTTCATCTCAAACTCTCTAGCAAGATCCTCCTTGCATGAAAGTATCAACAGCTCATCACCCATCAAAATCAGATCATCTACATACAGTACAATGATCAGCAACTTCCCCTCCACCACAATCTGGTACAGGTTAGGATCCGCACCACTCTTGGAGAATCCAAGTCCGGTGAAATAACTGTCTATCTGTGTGTACCAAGCACGAGGTGCTTGCTTCAACCCGTACAGTGCTCTCTTGAGTCTGCACACATGCGACTCATTGCTGAAGATCTCGAAACCTTCGGGCTGCTCTATGTACACCTCCTCCTCAATGACTCCGTTGAGGAACGCAATCTTCACATCCATCTGATGGATGTGCCACCCCATCTGCGCTGAGAGAGCTAGGATCGTCCGTATGGAAGAGTACCTTGCGACAGGTGCAAAGGTCTCCTCATAATCGATCCCCTCTATCTGTGAGAAGCCTCAGGCAACAAATCTTGCCTTGTACTTCTCCACACTCCCATCAGCCGCCTGCTTCAATTTGTAGATCCATTTCGAACCCACCATTGATTTCCCCCCCGGTTGCGGGAAAATCTCCCATGCACTGTTTCTGACAATCGAATCATACTCTTCCACCGTGGCATCTAACCATGCGGGTTCCTCCACAGCTTCGTCGAAAGAGGATGGCTCAGTCACAACACATTTGCTCACAAGAGCCATGTATCCAGTGTACCGGTCCTACAACCTTCTCTGCATCTTGAGCCAGTCGCTCAGCTTCTGTAGTGCGCTTGCACCCTCTGATGGTTGGCGCTGCATGAGTGGTCTCTTTCACTCCATGAACTTCCTCATGTGGCTGATCCACATCCTGAAGCTCATCCTTAGGAACTAATAACTCCTCATCTGCATGCAAGTGTGGCTCCCTCTCAAGCGAACACTGCATGGCTTTCTCCTCCTGAAATTTGATATCCCGTCACACAACAGTCTTGCGACTGTCTGGAAAATATACACGATAGTTGTGGGGCGTATCAGTGTACCCCACAAATATCCCAACCTCTGCGGTCGGCTCCAGCTTCTTTCTGGCGTCCTTCGTCACATGAATGTAGACAGGTGAACCAAAGATCCTCAAATGGGAAATATCAGGCCTCTTGCCAGAAAACGCCTCCTCCGGTGTACTCATGCCAAGTATCTTGTGAGGACAACAGTTCTACACATATACTGCAGTATTTCATGCCTCCACCCACAAGTGAAGGGGTAGGCCTTGATCATGCAACATCGCCCATGTAGCACCCATGATCGTTCTGTTCTTCCGCTCAGCAACCCCGTTCTGCTGTGGGTTATGGGGTGCTATGAGCTCTCTCCGAATTCCTTCTGTGCTGCAAAAGTCCTTGAATTCAGCAGAGATGAATTCACCACCATTGTCGCTCCTAAGAGCCTTCACATGCTTCCCCAATTCCTTCTCTACCAGCGCCTTGAACTCACAGAACTTTGAGTATGTCTCGCTCTTCTTTTGCATGAAGAAGATCCAACACTTCTGAGAAAAATCATCAACAAAGATCACATAGTACTTGTGCTTTGCTGTCGAAGCTACTGAGAAAGGTCCACACACGTCTGTGTGGATTCTCTCAAGGATCGTCGTGGCGCGACTATCCTTCTCGTGAAAGGTGGCTTTCATAAATTTTCCCAAGGTACACCCCCTTGCACTGATCTGACTGCGCAAGAGTGCCCTTAGGAAGCCCAGTAGAAATCTGCTGCAGTATCTTCAAAGCTCCATGGTAAAGGTGGCCCAATCTCCGGTGCCACAACTCACCATCATCCCGGCTCACCACTCCTTCCGCCTTGCATGTCATTGCTATGCAGCCATCTACTTGCAACTGATAAAGGTTCTTGACTTGAACCCCTATCTTCCAGGTTTCTCCAGTTGTCTTACTGCGCAGGAAAGCCTTTCCTTCGCTAAAGACAACATCGTACCCCTTGTCTTCTAACATCGCCACAGAGATCATATTCTTCTTCAATCCTGGAACATGCATCACTTCCTTCAATACGAAGGGTTTACCAAACTCCCTCTCAAAGGAAATGGTACCGACACCGGTTGCACTGTATCTACCATCATCACCCATCTCGATGTGCACTCCAAGATCTTTCTCATCCAGATCTGAAAACAAATCCCGATCTCCGGTCATGTGAAAAGACACACCACTGTCCAAGAACCATACTGATCCCATCACACTTGAGACCAAGCATGCGATCAGTGAAAAATACATCTCAAACTGGGAGGCTAAAGCCTCTCCCACTGCAGATCCAATAGCATGCTTATTTTTCTTCTTCTACGGACAATTTGTGGCATAATGTCCGTGCTGGTGACAATGAAAGCACTTCACCTTGGACATGTCCTGCTTCTTGCCTTTCGCACCGGAATGAGAAGCTTTCTTGCTCTTCTCCTTCTTTTATTTGGCAGTCAAGCACAATTTTCTTCATCATATGCCTTTGATGAAGATCCGTCCCTGGTGCTCCGCCTTATCTCCTCTTGCATGAGATCCGACCAAAGTCGCTCCCATCCCAGCAATTTCTCCCGACCATTGATAGAGTCCTGATAGGAATGCCAACTCTTCAGAAGACCAAGGAGAGCCAGGTCCACCAAGTCCTCATCATCGACAGTCACCCCCACACTTCCTAGCTCATCCCTGCATTGGGTGAACTTCGTGAGGTACTTGGCGATACTGTCACCTTTCTCCATCTTAATGTTTCTGAGTTTATCTTTGAGCGCCAACTTCCTCTGGTCGCTCTTGCTTTGGAATAGATCTGTCAACGCTTTCCACATCAAGTATGGAGAAGCTTTTCCATGCAGGCTGGATACAATGTGATCCTTCACGCCCTCCAACAGAATCCTTCGACATTTCGCCATCTTCTTTTGCCAAGCCTCAACTTGAGCAGCATCAGTAGGCTTTGGGACCTCAGCATCTATGAACTCCTTCAGCCTGTTATCATCTAATACCACCTCCATCCTGTCCTTCCATGCAACATAATTCGAGCTTCCCTCAAGAGCATACTCCAATCGCAATCCATTGAAAGACATCTCGACTTTCGACACCAAGAAAACACTGCTGCAAATTCGAATTCCACCAGCTCAAAACTCAACCGCTTCTGATCTGTGAGAACAAGGTATTTCTAACACAGAGATCGACTGTAGGGGAATTTACTGGATATATCACCTTTCAGAGGAAAGGATGGATCCAGAGGCTACCTGGCTCGCTTACAGACTCTGTCTACCGAAATAAATTGTAATCACTGTAATAGATCCGATGATCAATTCTCGCTCCGATACCATGTAGAAACTTGAATAATAGCTGAATTATTCATCGAGATTATCCTGATTACACACTATTTAAGCTTCATGCATAATACATAACCTCTTCTACAATTGATCATCAATTTGCGGAAATAGAAGCAGTCGCATGCGCACATTAAAACATAATCAAGCACACATATAACACAGTATGTAATGGGGAAAGCATACAGCTGAAAACCCCCAAATATATGTATATTATAATGATAGAGAACATGTAACAATACATAGCACAAAGCTCCTCACAGCTCTCAACACTATCTCACATGCTACACACAAACTAACACGGAAGATGAACAAGTCACAGGTTCAAATCTCCTCCACAAGTCTACCTGCCTCTACTGCGCAATCCAAGATGAATAATGGTGCCACCTGGCTTCAACTGCGCAATCCTCATTGGCAATCTCAATCCATGTGTGTGCAAATCTCATGCACAGCCATAGTCACAACTGATAGTAGACTCACCCTTTCACCACCTCTAACACTAGTTCCGCATCAGAACCTGCCCATGCATTGCAGAAGCAGTCCATGTATTCTTCAGTTGATTAATGAGTTATTATTTAGTGAATTAATTAACTAATTAATTCACACCACTCTCACTAGTGTATCAATTAGTTAGACTAGATACAACTAGCTCAACTGTGTCTAACTGAGTTAAACTGAACACAACTCCACCAACTACTTCTACAACTCCACCAAACTCTGTCACATGAGTTCTAACTCAAGTCTCCATGCAATAGCTCCACTTAACCCTCGAGAATAGCGTAATTCCTTATGTCAGCTGCATGTGCCACATCCAGGCATCAAACTGAAGTGCTCCAAGAGGATAAGATAATGTTTACAGTCCAAATATTATTAAGAGCTAATAATAGATTTGACTGCTTCTATTTTTGAAGTCCTAGCGTAAAAACAGAATCCTACTTCACTGTGTCTAAAAAGTCCATCTATTTTTACCAACTTGACCAATAATCCATAAATAGCATCCTGCAATTCATAGACCATGATCCATATGTCTAAAAATAGACATAGTCTAAAAATAGACTTTGCGGCAAAAATAGCCTGCGGGCCCACTTAGTGAAGGCGACTTCATTTCACTAAGCTCCATCATCTTGTTGCATTTTCAATAACCATGTGATATATTAATGGCATGAAATATTATTTTTTGAGTGATATACCATTGGCCTAAAGAATTGTAGTGTCACCATGTGATTTCTTCACAATCCAACAGTTTAGGACATATCCTCATCACTGTGGATCATAATTGTCTTTCAAGCACAAAACATGATGCAAGATTCTTCAAATTTCCAAATGCAGAGTTCAGGATCCCTTATCTAGCCCAGTATAAGATTTGAGATTCCTTGTCTAGCTCAATACAATATTTAAAAGCCCTTGTTTAGGCAGTCAAGTCCAGAATATATCCTCAAACGAAACAATTGTAGGTTCATAATATTTTTAAAGGTCTAATTCAATATCACATGCATCAGTGTTTATTGGTGTCCCTATTCCTTTCCCAAGTGCTACACTTCATGGGGAAAATAAAAATTTCGAGAAATGTGTTGCTAGGGAAGAATGATATTATTCTCGCAACATGCTCTTCCAAAACAATAAAAAATGAAGAGGCCCATGTAATTCTACAATGGAATTTACTATCCATTTCAGGCGATGGGGTAGCTACAGCTATCATTCTAGGGGTAATAAAAAGGGATATTATTAAGCTAGCTCATCATTGAGTAATAGAGCCTAAGAGCTCCCCAAGATTCAACAAGATTATGAGCTTAGTGAAAATTAAGCACCTTCACTAAGTGGGGCCTGCAGGCTATTTTTAGGTGTATGTCTATTTTTAGACATGGTGAGCATATTCTATAAGTTGCAGTATGCTATTTGCAGATGGTTGGTCAAATGTGAAAAATAGATAAAATTATATTTTTAGAATATTGGGCAAAGTCTATTTATAGATCGTCAATCTAAGAATAGATGCATGTCGATTATTATTAACCCTTAATAATAATCTGACAATAAATATCAACTTATTCTCTTGGAGCACTTTATTTCAGTGAAAAGATTTGGAAAATCAGTGGGCTGAAGGAATGACGCAATTCCTAGGGTGGTTGGTGACTCATGCATGGAGGACTAAGTTACAAATGAAGTGGCAGAGTTGTGATAGAGTTGGAAGAGTAGTTATGGGAGTTGTTATTTAGTTTAACTCAGTTAAGTGAGTTAAAATCATTTGAGCTAGTTGTATCTAGTCTAACTGAAAGATGCGCTAGTGAGAGTTTAGTGAATTAATTAGTTAATTAATTCACAACTAATAACTCACTAACAACTGAACAAATACAACAATTAACTACTTGCATGTCAGTTCCGGTAGAGACCCAGTGGAGAGATAGGTGAAAGGGTGAGATGGGCTATCTGTTATGACTATAGTGATGCATTCAATGCATCTGAAACAAATTGGAGATGCCAATGAGGGTTGCGTAGTCAAGGCAAGGCAAATTCGAATTCATTCAGGGGTCTTCTTCAACAGGGATTGCGCAGTGCAGGGAGGCTGTCAGGAGGCAAGAAATTGGTGCATAGATATGCAAATTTCTGCATGAAAGTGTGTAATGATTGTTGTTTGTATTGAGAGCTTGATGTACTAAGATTTGTATGAGATTATTACATGATCCATTGATATACATAATATATGATAGTTGGGGCTTTTAGCTTTAATCTTTCCCATTAAACAATTGTGTTTATGTGCAATTGATTTTCTTCATATGTGTTTGCAATTAAGTTTTAATTTCTGCAAGATAAACAGTGGAAGGATTCTGTATTTAACAAGAAGATAAATATTTTTAGATCAGGAGAATTCGGTAATACATCAGTATTAATAAATTTCTACATGGTATCAGAGCAGTGTTAATCACTAGAGATTGAAATTGTGAAGAGGTGCTGAGTTTTGTGTTGGTGGACAATTCAAATGTGTTGCAAAAATTTCTTGGTGCGACAGTTGAGTATTCATTGAAATGTATTTCAATGGGTTGCGATTGGGGTATGCCCTTGAGGGTAGCTTGAATTACATAGCCTGGAAGGATAGGATGGAAGTGGTGGTTAAAGATAATGGACTGAAGGAGTTCATCGATAGCGATGTTCCCAAGCCTACTTCTAGCGATGCTGCATTACTTGAAAAATGGCCAACACTACAAGGAAAAGACCCTCTAGCGGAGGTTATAAAGGAGGTTTTTAGTGTTATAAAGTTGGCCAAAATTGTCAAAAAAACATATGCTACCACATCCGTTTTTGGATACGAAGGTTTTGGTGGAGCTTTTAATGGAAATTCAACACAACTAAAAAAAAAAGGGCAGCCGGAGGTTATTACAGATGTTTTTTTCATCAGTGCGCTAATCAGGCTTTAACGCACTAATGCGTACCTTTATCCAGAGCCCTGGGGCTGTCGAAGGCGAATGCACCAGGCCGTTAAGGTATAAAACAACACCGGGTGTAGTGTTGGTTATACAACGCACGGGGCTGTTCTAATTGGTCTTTGGATTTGAGCAGTGCCCATAGGTCGTATCAAAGTGCCGGTGCGTATACTTATAGAAATGCCCTAGTGCACCGTATCACACAAATGCACTGAGATTTATAATTGGTATTAGTATTCGTGCGGTGCAAATATTTCATACAAATGCACCGGTGCCTATCGACACATAAACGCCCCAGTGCGCAGTATCACACAAATGCACTGAGATTTATAATTGGTATCCGTATTTGTGCGGTGCCTATGGGTCATCCAAATGCACTGGTGTGTATAGACACAAAAACGACCCGGTGCGTAGTATCACACAGACGCACTGAGATTTTTAATTGGTATTGGTATTCGTGCGGTGCTCATAGGTCGTAAAACGACACCGATGCATATATAGACATAAACGCACCGGAGCGTCGTACCGCACAAACGCCTCTATATTTTTAACTGGTTTTAGTATTTGTGTGGTGCCCATGGGTCGTAAAAATGCACCGGTGCACTTAAGAATACAAGTGCACCGGTATAAGAATACACGCACCAGTTTTCATTTTGTATTTTTTAGAAACATCGACTTGTGACAGTGCAATTATTTTGATTGTTTTAAATTCATTATTCATCAAAAGTAGACAAATCTTATAACAATATTCATATTAATTAAATTTTTATTAATGGATTTGAATGTGATGTTTGGATTAATTTGTTACATCATATCATAATTATTGTGGTTTTTAAAAATTCATTATTCATCAAAAGTCGACACATATATATATTATAACAATATTCATATGAATTAAATTTTTATTAGTTCATTTGAGAACGACAATGGAGAACGTAATAGTGACAATAGAGAACGCAATAGAATAAATTAAAACATTTTTTATTATGTATATATATGAAAAAGACATTCTTTGTCATACAAAATGGGACATTTATTGGTATCCCTTTATATTTCAATTGGGACACTATGTCCATTACATTAAAGAAAATGTCTGATTTCACAGACATTTTTCAAAAAATACAACACCTTGCTTTTATATCCAAACATAGTTAGGTTTTCATTCTCTGACTGCACCCAACTCACTGTTGGACATGACACAGTGCTTTGCATAGCACTGTCTCCCATTTAGGGCTGCTTTGAAATGCACTGTCCCTCATTAGAGACTGCGTTGCCCCCTGAAACCATCCAAATTCCATTGAATTTTTCATTTCATTTTGTTTTCAGTTTGTTGTTTGCAGTGTTTTAAAGAGCCTGATACCTCAGATTGACCAGTGACGTTACCTACTCCTTCCTCCTTTGAAAGAAAAGTTTGTTCAATGTTTATTTAAAGCATTTTTCTTTATCATTGATGAATTAATTTCAAAGTATTTTCATTACTGCATTATATCCATTTGCTTTTGAAAAAGGAAATTGTCGTTAAATTATTCGTTTCCTGATAGGAGAAATTGTTGTTAAATTCCTCATTTTTCCTTCAAAAGAGAAATTGTTGTTTAAATTCTTCATTTCTCAAAAGTAAAAGGCATTTATTTTTATTGATTTGATGCACTTAGTTTCCTTTTTTTCATTCATAACATTAAAGGAACTGAAAAGAAAAACCTGAATTTGCATGTAGTAGATTGTGTGTTTTGCAAAACGAACAATTAGGAAAGTTCCATTTTAGTTTGTGCTCTTTGATTGTTTGCTCTCAAATTGATTGCTCTTTCCCTCTAGTAGCTAGGATTTTCATTGAAAAACTAAAAGTGAAATATTTCTTATCATTTTAGTTTGCATTTTAGGAATTTCCAATACATCATCGCGGTGAACCTAATTGAAAGGAAAATTGATAAACAAGATCAACTTAAAATTTATCTCAATTTACCTAACAAAGCATTGGAACCATAACGATAACATTTAGAGGGTCTAGGCTAGAGACGTGTTCCGACGTCGTAAAACATAGTAGTTGTCGTTAATTTTCTGCGATAAATTCCGAGTGTGATACCTCACTCCACGTACGTAAGTATATGTAATATCCCCAAATGGGAATCAAGTAGCAATACTAAACAATACTACTCAGAAATTACGAAGTTTAGCAACTTAAGAGTAGGAGGATAATATGGAGGCTCAATAATGACATTTACATCAGAAAATTAGAGTTATATTGAGGCCCATGAGTTATAGAACATAAAATAGAAGACTTTACATGAAGAAATGCTCAAAATTGAGATGTTGCAACCATAAGATATGACTGAAAGAGCTTGACAACGTTATTTTATTAGCTGAAGAGAGCTTTAGATTACACTTCAGATCTAGAGCAGATTTGTGTACAAAAAGTTAGATCTATATCAGATCTGTACACTAGAAAGGCTCCTTTACAAATGCCCCTTGGGGTTTTCAGCAAAAAGTGAACTACATGGAGTAGATCTGAGATCTAATGCAGCAGATCTGTAGAATGATTCAGAATTTATGAATAAAATACATCAATATTCATATCAAATCTGAATATAACATGGATTATATATATAATCCATGGATCACCACAGTGAAGGGTAGATTCCCAACACTAGAGATCTCTCCTCCAAAAGTCTGCCAAAACACCCTGCAACTTCTCTCTTGCAAATAACGCAGTACTGGAAGATAAACTGCATTTTAGGCTCTAGAAAATGGTTTGGCCTCAAGCCAAGATCTGAAAATGTGCTCCAATCATCCAATACACTCTTGCCAATGGGATAGAAGACTCTCCCAGTGAAAAGAGGCACTAGAATGGCCTAGATCTGAGTAGATCTAGCCTCCACTTGCTGAAGCTTACAAAGAAAACCAAACCCTCAATAGGACCTGCATTGTATTTGGAAGAAGAGCTTGGCCAAATGCCTGATAGTGGACAAGAAATGCAAGACTCCTCCAAGAGGCCTCTTAAGGAAGGAGGTGGGATTCCCGATCAGGAACACCCAGTGCTAAACAACACTATTCTCTGCTAAACAACCAAGAGAATAAGAAATGTCTAAACAGACAAAATCTTTAGAAATAATATGTTCATCAACAACCTTCTCTTGCTACCCTCCTGTTCCTTTTATAAGATTGAGATTTTGCAAAACCCTAAACCATCTTTATGATTTAGCTTCTTTCACATGTGTCACCTCCAACTAAAACTGCGTTGTGCATCAACATGATCACTTCTTCTAGACAACGTTGTTGGTTTGGTCATGGTTGACCGAGTCAAATGTCTCAATCCCTTTCACAAATAAGGGTGTTTTATTAAGATAGCCCAGATTTATCTTTTTTCACATGTGGCATTGATTTATTCACTGTTTTAAAATTTTTTATTGACCTACTTTACACATTTATTAATGCAACAGGAAAATGAAACAAAATTGTTTATTCCCCATTAGCTTGGGCTAATTGGGAATATTACAATCCTCCCCTCCAAAATCTTGTTTGACCTCAAGCAACTGATAAGGTGAGTGTTGCAACACTTCTCCTCCTCCATTGGTTACACCATCATGAGTTAAGCTTCCTCCATAAGCTAAGTGTTCACCAATCCAACCCTCCATGAATTGTTCCTCCAAAGTCATCATGAGATGTACATAGTCCATCCCACAAGGATTCAAGAACTCAAATGAAACAAACATGGCTGAACCAATACTCTCCCTGAAACATGTAGCATAAGGTACATAGAGATTCTCCATCCCATGTGGTACATACATGCCTCCTATCCTCCCTCCATACAATCCCATAAAATGTACAAGTATGTCATCCATGTATGGAAGCAAAACTACATATAAAAAAATAGAAATTTGAGCATGAGGAGGTGGGTCATAGTCCTACATATGATACCAGCGCAGTGCATCTCCTGCCTGCATCAGAACAAGGTATGGTAAGTGGTTTCCCCACCACTTAATTGCTGCCCATTGTATCTCACTATGGCTGAAAGTGTGAGATATTTTTGGTGCTTTTGGGAAGCACCCATCATGATGAAATATCTCCCTTTGTTCATCAAGGGAGTGGCAAATTTCAGAAATGTGTGTGGCCCAAATTTTGCCATGAGATTTACAAGATGTATTTCTCCTTCTTGGAGCCATGGCCTGCATAAACATGGTGAAAGAATATGTACAATCAGAAAATTAATTTTTCTTTACATGATCAGATTCTTCACCAACAATACTCCTCCTATAAATGGAGTGGTGCATGGATCTATCTCCTCTCTCACAAGAGGGAAAAAATGGATGAAATAACTCTTGCATAGAGTCATATTACTGCCTCAACTCCACATAGTTCATGCATTCTTGAAAATGCTGATATAGTTCTTCTTTCAAGCCTTCCCAATCAAAGCTCCTCATGATGATGTTATAGATCTTCATCGAAAACATATGGCTGAAACAGAACTCCTTGTATGCTCCTTGTAGTAACTTCTGCTTGAGCTTGGAAGCTCTAGACAAGAAGATCCTACCATGATGATAGATAACTCCTCCTTGGACTAAGTAGCCCTCTTCATGCAGCTGGTCATCAAGTATCATACAAGTGTTGAGATCTTTGGAATAATCCACTAACATTTGGGATTTCCAACACAGATCTAAACTGCTCAACAATGACAACGTTGATGATGCATCAACAGAAATGTTTGTCATGTTGCTGCTTTCCTCCTTGACATCTCTTATGCCAAAGGTGTGTGTTGGAAGGTCACTCCTTCCCTTCTTCTTGTCCTTGACATTCCCCATGCCAAAGGTATATGATGGAAGGTTGGTATTCCCTCTTTGCTGCCCCCTTTGCACATGCACATGCTCAAATGAAGATGGAAGTTTTTGAAAGTTAGTCTCCCATGGGAGGCTATCATCTATCCAAAACCCCCTTGGTCTTGTCAAAGTATGCATGTGTGACCACCATCTTCTATCATGTATGGAAGATCTCTCTCCAAGTGAAATTATCTTCTGAGTTTTCATAGCCAAGGATCTCTCTCCTTGCCCCATGATGGTGTTATCCTCCAATATTGTAGCCTCTATTTTTAGCGCAATATGAGATGAGAGAGTGGACAATGGTGACAGGGGGGAAATACTTTCCTCTTGCTTGAGTTCCTCCAACACTCTCAGCTATGTATTGTAGTCTCCTAATGCTCCCTTCCTTCCTAGACCCATGAATGGAGCATCAAGATGTGAGACATATTTTACCAGATCTGAATTAGGTGGTCTCCCAGGTGGTTTACCACAAGACAATGATGTCTCATGGTTCATCCTCAGAAGTCTATCAGATGGGATCATCATATCCCTGCTTCCACTACGCAAGTTCAACTCTGTTTTTTGTGTGGAATTCTCATGATAATGTGGTATCACTCTTAAATATGCAAGAGTGCTTCTGATTGGAGCATTTTCTCCATTCTCTCTTCCATGCAATAGTGGGTCATCTCTTTCCATGTCAGCACTGTGATCTCTCCTTTGTTCTGTCTCATTGTCTATCATCATAGACACATACTTCTCATGCTCTTCATGTGTAGGATCCTTGGGGTCTTCTTGCAAAGATACAAGAGCCCTCCTGGTGGAAGAAACTGCTTCATCTCCATCTCCCAATAAAATAAGATCTCCTCCTACTGTCACAGCGTTGGAGGATCTTCTTTGCTCTTTATCTTCCTTCTCCTCATCAATGGAGAATGCCTTATCATTAAGAGACCCTTTTCCTTGATCTCCTCTTGAATAAGGAACCCTCATGTCTTCTCCTTGAGAAGAGAGTTCTTGCTGAAGTGTGGCTTTTACCTTTGTCAAATCATGCAGTATATTTTCAACCCCCTCAACAATGTTTAGAAATGGAGTTGGCTTGATGGATTCTTCTAACTCATGCAAATATTTAGATTTCTTGGGCTTGATTTTCTCTCTTAAAGAAGTTTCAGAATGTCTCAAATCAAATATTTTCACTAACCTCCTAGTGAACTTTTCATAAGAACAGATATTTACATTTTTCAAGGAAGAAAACTCAAATAGCCACCAGGCATAATCCTTACCTTGAAGATGCAGCGCTGCTACTCTCATGGCTTCTTCTTCTTAAACTTGATGCAGCTGGAAATATGTGTCAAGCTTCCTTACCCAAGACTGGGCTGAGCTCTCAGGTGATCCATCAAAAGTAGGTAGGGAGAATCTACCCAAAGTGTGATGCATGCACACTCTTCTTCTACTGTAGCTGTTGGATCTTCTTTCTTCTTTAAGTTGACAGAACTCTGGGAAACTGAGATTCTCCTTGAATCTCTCTGACTGAGACTTATATTATTGGAGATAATCACCAACAGCTTCCCCATTTGGTGTTCCTCCTTTTCCTTCTTCCTTTGTCAAGAAAGTAGGCATGCTACAACGTTGCAGATCAGGTTGTGTTGCTGAATGCTCTCACACATAGTAAGAAATATTGGGGCTTCCTTTATGGGAAAATATTCTTGAGGGATATGCATGTCTTTGCCTCCTCATTCCCTGGATTTCTCCTTTCATCTCATGCATATCTTGTGAAAGAGTTTTAGAGAACTCCTCTCCTTTCAACCTTCCAGATAAAGGTGTTTCACCCTTGTTTTCTTTATCTTCTGTGTAATCACATTCCTTCTGTCTTCTTCTTAGATACCTCTTCTCTCTGTCAGTAAGAGGCTCTCCTTCTTCTGAAGAAATATTGGCTTTGTAATATCCCATGTGCGGGTAGGGCCCACAACCACGTGTCTGGGTCTGTGTAATGAGGGGTGTTGCGCAAGGGCCCCTTCTCTCGGATGCTCCAGTGGGGTTAGGCCCACCCTTAACACCCTGGGATGCCACCCTCACTAATAGTTCAAGCTTTTGGTGTAGTGGTTGGATCTACTTGGTATCAGAGATGAGGTCTCAAGGTCGAGACTCACGGAGTGTGGTGGAATGTAATGTCCTGTGTGTGGGTAGAGCCCGCAGCCACGTATCCAGGGTTTGCGTAATGAGGGGTGTTTTCCAATGGCCCCTGCCTTCAGATGCTCTAGTGGGCATTAAGACCCCACCCTCAACACCCTCGGATGCCACCCTCACTAACATTTTGGGCTTTTGGTGTAGTGGTTGGGCTTGTGTGGTATCAGGGCTTTTTGTTTGATTTAATGTTGGCAAAGGATGCACTATGCTGGTTCCTTGTGTGGGACCTTGATCCACTTTCTGGTTGTCATATGGCAACTTGTTGCTATTGTTTTTTGCTTCCATGTATTGCTGATTTCATCGGAAGCTTTGTTTGGAGAGTGGGATATGATTTGAAGATGCCTATTAGGGGTATGATTCTCCCTACTTTGCATGATGAATGCTCCTGGAGGAGCAATGGGTAGCCCATGATTTCCAAATTACATCTCTCTTCTTCATGTGGGAGGAGCCATTTGGAGAACTTGAGTTTTTGAAGGAGGCACTTCATGGTTTATTTGTTTAATGGGGTAGCTTGGGCCACTCTTGGAGGTCATGACATTTCAGCCCAAGATCAGCAGTAGCCCCATACTTATCATAAATGGAGAGAGAAACCACTTGGTCAGGAGGATCCAATCTCTCCATGCATCCCCAACACATTGCAAGAACCAGGGGTTGAGGATCTTTTTGAGCTAACTAGATTGGCTCATTTCATTTGGATGATAGCACGGGTGTGGGAGTCACTCATTGGGAATAATATTTCCCATGTTCATCATCACTCCTACCTTGAGGAGGCCATTGGACAGCAGAGATTTTTCCACTTACATCTTCCACCTTTCTATGATGTGAGCCATATGGTTTTGCATGCTCGGGAGAAAACATTAGAGGACAGTTTTGCAACAGATCATTTTGAGTGGTGGAGACTTATGATGAGAAGGCCACAAGAAGAGGAGGGGAGAATTTTTTCTCTCCTTATATAGTTGCTTGAGGACAAGCAACATTTTGGAGGGGAGGACTGTAATATTCCAAAATTTTAGCCTCCAAGCTAAAAGGAATATTAGAGTTGTTTTATCACTAGGAAGGTGAATAAATGGGTAGGGAGGCCCATTAACCCCTTTAGAAGGATCAATAATAATCCTAATGTGAAAGGGTTAAGAATACGTAGCTTATTTGAGCACCCTTGGGTGTGAACAGAGATGGGATCATGTTGATTTAGTCAACTTTGACCAAGTCAACAAAGTTGTCTAGATACATTGAACCACCTTGATGGACAACACAGTTTTGGTGGAGGACAACTTGCATGAGCTTGATGGCACATGTGGATGGGAACCAATGTGGAGAGGTTCACTTGCTATATATGAAGAGGATGGAGGCCTTCATTATTCATTCTTTGTATTTTGATCTTTGATTTGGTTTGTTTAGACTTGGCTTCCTCTTGTTGTTTAGCAGGGTAGCACCGGGTGTTCCTGAGAGGGAATCCCACCTCTTCCCTTGAGAGGCCTCTTGGGAGAGATTTTCCTATACTAATCCACATCTAGACTTAAGTTCAAGCATCATTCTTCAGCCCCAACGTTATTTCTTTAGTAGGATATTGCTGAGTTGCAGTGGAGGATTCTTACACCACTTCTGGGTCTATTTCTCAGTAGAGGGTGCCTTCCTTCTCTTGAGAAATCAGCTAGGGATATTTTTGGGCACATTTCATATCTTCGCAGCAGGCCAAATTATTTCTCATATCCTATAGCGCAGTCCCTTGCAGGAACTGCGCCATTTTATACAGAGTTGTTGCAGTAGGGTTAAGACCCTTGTTTCTTAGCTAGTTTCCTAGGGAAAGGGCCAACCCTTCTCCCGGAAAGCTAGAGGAAGGGATCCCCATCCATATTTTGTATTATTCAGCTATATTTCTATAATTTTGCAGTAAGACTGCATTTTCTAAGCTGAATAAATCAGATCTTCTCTTCCTTGTACATGTGTCTCAATAAACCCTTGTCGGGTTAACTCTATAATACAATAAGGAGGCTAGACCTCTATTTTCTTGGCATATTATTCCATATAACTCTATATCCATGTTATTTCATCATTATACTACAGAAAACCCCATAAAATAACGTTGTACATGCTTCATTATTTTCTGCATAACTCAATTCATGGAATTTCACCATTTTTAAGTTGTTAGGTAGCCGAGAAGTCTGTTTAACATATCAAAAGGGATTTATTTATGATCCCATTTTGTATGTGAGGGCCTAACATCATATGCTAAGGGAACCAAGCGTTATTTCACCGAGTAAAAATGTAGATCTTCAAAAATAACGTTTTCAGGGTCTAATTTTTGCATTTTCCCCACTTGGGAATGTGTAGACATTCTTCCTTTGTTGTTGTTTCACTCATTTGAAGGCTATGTGTTTTTGAACACATCATATGAATCTATTTTCTGGATCTCCACATTTGGAATATATTAAGATATTCCTGATAGTCTAGAAATTCGCTATTTTGGGATATTACAGTGGTATTAGAGCTTCAATCTTGGCTCAGCCTGTGGAACTCAGCCATGCAGCTATCTAGAGAAGGAGAGATTAACAACAAGAATACTCCATTATGTGGAGGAAAAAGGGAAGATAGGCTTACAAAGCTTCTTCCAAAATCTGTGTAGTGCATTAATGAAAATCTTAAGAAGATGATAGGAGAGATGGAATCTCCTGAGGAGTTTGGATCTAGAGCCAGATCTAAATTGGTACATGAGAGGTGTGAGCATGAAACTACACCCTATTATGCACAGTGCAGTCAAATTACCAGGTCTTATATGAGAGAGATGAAAGAAGAGGAAATGCCAGAGAAGGAAACTCTTAGTAAATTTCTGCAAGAGTATGAGTCTAAAACAGAAAAGTTTAGAGATCATATTACTTTCAAAGAGTTTTGCAAGATCAAGGTGGAGAGGAGCTAGCTACATGACATGGATATATTTTCTCTATCTACCTTTTATGGATCCCCAACTTGCTCAGCCAAAGCTTGGGTGGAGGATTTGTGTACTTATTTGCAGAAGCACCCAGTTTATGAAGAGGAAGCCATCATAGTTGCAGCATTGCTCTTTTAAGGTAAGGCCTATGCTTGGTGGATGTTTGATTCATTTTCATTGAAAATTTCTAATACTCCTTCTTTTGAAAAATTCACTAAAATATTGGTAGAAATATTTGATACAAAACATAAGACAATCAAACCAATTAAACTTTTGCATAAGTTGGGAGGACCTGCAAACTCAAAACTACTTCAGAAACCTATTGGAGGAGATCACATCTTGCATGATACCTTGCTGGAGGCAAGATATTTTTTTCATAACCTTGGACAAGAGGGCATGAAGGGTACTTTTGCAAATAAGGATCCTCTTATTGAGCAGTTACCTCCTATTCATATTGAAGATGAAGAGAAGGATGGGGGTTACAGCGTTGTCACATCTAGAGCATATCTAGTGCCTCATGCAGAGGAAGGAGGAGCACATGCTCCAACAGGAGGATTTCTTGTGTCATTGCAAGAATTTCCCCAGGATCTCACATATGGGAGGAAAAATAAAATCAATGAGCAGCATGATTGTGAATTGATATTGATGGAAGGAGAAGGTAGGGAGGAAGGACATCATCACTTGATGAGGAACACACACCCATATATATTTCATAGAGCTGGTGCAAGGAGGAGGGAGACTAGTTTGCACTGTGAGGGCAAGGGCAAGGTTGCCCAAACATATGAACAGTCGTCTCTTGCCATGGATGTCTCACTACATGGAGGCATTCCATCGGGGAAGCCACCAGACTTGGAGTTGGTAAGAGAAATCTTTCCATTTGGTTCACCACTCATGGACTTTGGAGAGGTGAAGAGTTTTGAAGGAGACTTTGGCATGGGGGATGTCAAAGTAACAGGCAGCAGCATGAAGAGAGTTTCACATGCCAGATCACCAGCGTTGTCTCTTGGGAGGATTGATCCATATTGGAGGTCTCAATGCTTGGTAGAGTAATCCAAGGATCTTGGTGCTTGCATGATTCTTAATGACCTTGATGGAGATGACCGATATATGGTGGATGATATGGTCATCTATTCTTATGGCAGAGTCTTCTTGACTAGAGCTTCTAAACTCAAGGAGAAGCTGCTACATGCAGCACATGAGGAGTTCTTTTCCATGCATTTTGATGCATATCTTTCCTTGGCAGAGGAGTTCATTTAGGAGGGCATTAAGCATGAAATATTTCAACATATGGAGAGATGCATACCCCAGATGATGATAGAGAGGAGGTCATATCCACCTTCCTACTCATTGGGAGTGAGGGAGCATTTTCAGTTGAGCCATTTTAGCTCAAGACCTCAAGTGCATGATGGATAATGTAAAATTTCACCTTATGTTTTGTACTTCTTGTATTTTTATGAGCAACATATTGTACCAAGGAGGATTATTCCTTCTTGCATATCTTTCCTTGGCAGAGGAGTTCATTTAGGAGGGCATTAAGCATGAAATATTTCAACATATGGAGAGATGCATACCCCGGATGATGATAGAGAGGAGGTCATAGCCACCTTCCTACTCATTGGGAGTGAGGGAGCATTTTCAGTTGAGCCATTTTAGCTCAAGACCTCAAGTGCATGATGGAGAATGTAAAATTTCACCTTATGTTTTTTACTTCTTGTATTTTTATGAGCAACATATTGTACCAAGGAGGATTATTCCTTCTTTCATATTGTATAATGATGTACTTGAAGCCATTTGTAGCATTGAGATTAGCTATCTCATTGGTGGTTTTTGGGGGAAGCCACATGATTTTTGGTGTGCTCCATTGACACCCTTTTGTACTTTCATGTTTATATCTTGTAAAATGATTGTGGCAGTAAAAAAGTGGCTGGGAAGGCACTTGTTTTTGTTTGATTTAATGCAGGAAAAGGATGCACTGTGTTGGTTCCTTGTGTGGGACCTTGATCCACTTTCCGGTTGTCATATGGAAACTTTTTCCTATTGGTTTTTGCTTCCATGTATTACTGATTTCATGGGGAGATTTGTTTGGATAGTGGGATATGATTTGAAAATGCCTATTGGGGGTATGATTCTCCCTAATTTACATGATGCATGCTCCCATAGGAGGAATGGGCAGCCCATGATTTCCAAATTACATCTCTCTTCTTCATGTGGGAGGAGCCATTTGGAGAACTTGAGTTTTTGGAGGAGGCACTTCATGGTTTATTTGTTTGATGGGGTAGCTTGGGTCAATCTTGGAGGTCATGAAATTTCAGCCCAAGATCAGCAGCATCCCCATACTTATCATAAATGGAGAGAGAAACCACTTGGTCGGGAGGATCCAATCTCTCCATACAGCCCCAACACATTACATGAGCTGGGGGTTGAGGATCTTTTTGAGCTAACTAGATTGGCCCATTTCATTTGGATGATAGCATGGGTGTGGGAGTCACTCATTGGGAATAATATTTCCCATGTTCATCATCACTCCTACCTTGAGGAGGCCATTGGACAAGAGAGAGGTTTCCACTTACATCTTCCACCTTTCTATGATGTGAGCCATATGGTTTTGCATGCTCGGAAGGAAACATTGGAGGAAATATTTGTAGCAGATCATTTTGAGTAGTGGTGGAGACTTATGATGAGGAGGCCACAAGAAGAGGAGGGGAGGATTTTTTTCTCTCCTTATACAGTTGCTTGAGGACAAGCAACATTTTGGAGGGGGGGACTGTAATATTCCAAAATTTTAGCCTCCAAGCTAAATGGAATATTAGAGTTGTTTTATCACTAGGAAGGTGAATAAATGGGTAGGGAGGCCCGTTAACCCCTTTAGAAGGATCAATAATACTCCTAATGTGAAAGGGGTAAGAATAAACAGCTTATTTGAGCACCCTTGGGTGTGAACAGAGATGGGATCATGTTGATTCAATCAACTTTGACCAAGTCAACAAAGTTGTCTAGATACATTGAACCACCTTGATGGACAGCGCAGTTTTTGTGGAGGACAACTTGCATGAGCTTGATGGCACATGTGGATGGGACCCAATGTGGAGAGTTTCACTTTCTATATATGAAGATGATGGAGGCCTTTGTTATTAATTCTTTGTATTTTGATCTTTGATTTGGTATATTTAGACTCGGCTTCCTCTTGCTGTTTAGCAGGGTAGCACCGAGTGTTCCCGAGCGGGAATCCCACCTCCTCCCTTGAGAGGCCTCTTGGGAGAGCTTGTCTTGTATTTCTCCACTTCCAGGCTTAAGGCCAAGCATCATTCTTCAGCCCTAGCGTTATTTCTGTAGCAGGATATTGCTGAGTTGCAGGGTGTTGCAGTGGAGGATTCTTACACCACTTCTGGGTCTGTTTCTCAGTAGAGGGTGCCTTCCTTCTCTTGAGAAATCAGCTAGGGAGATTTTTGGGCACATTTCATATCTTGGTAGCAAGAAAAATTATTTCTCATCTCCTATAGCACAGTCCCTTGCAGGAACTGCATCATTTTATACAGAGTTTTTGCAGTAGGGTTAAGACCCTTGTTTCTGAGCTAGTTTCCTAGGGAAAGGGCCAACCCTTCTCCCGGAAAGCTAGAGGAAGGAATCCTCATCCCTATTTTGTATTATTCAGCTATATTTATATAATTTTTCAGTAAGACTACATTTTCCAAGCTGAATAAATCATATATGTTCTTCCTTGTACATGTGTCTCAAGAAACCCTTGCCGGGTTAACTCTATAATACAATAAGGAGGCTAGATCTTTTCTTTCTTGGCATATTATTCCATCTAAATATAGATCCATGTTATTTCATCATTATACTATAGAAACCCTCATAAAATAATGTTTTACATGCTTCAGTATTTTCTACATGACTCAAGTCATGGGATTTGGCCATTTTTAAGCTGTTAGGTAGCCGGGAGGTCTGTTTAACATATCAAAAGGGATTTCTTTCTGATCCCTTTTTGTATGTGAGGGACTAACATCATATGCTAAGGGAACCAAGTGTTATTTCACCCATTAAAAACATATATCTCTAGAAATAACGTTTTCAGGGTCTAATTTCCGCATTTTCCCCACTTGGGAATGTGTATACATTCTTCCTTTGTTGTTGTTTCACTCATTTGAACGCTATGTGTTTTTGAACACATCATATGAGTCTATTTTCTGGAAGTCCACATTTGGAATATCTTAAGATATTCCCGATAGTGTATAAATTCCCTATTTTGGGATAGTACATGCTTCTTACAGGCTGTGCCAAGATGATTGCTTTGATACCACTGTAATATCCCCAAATGGGAATCAAGCAGCAATTCTAAACAATACTACTCAGAAATAACGTAGTTCAGCAAATTAAGAGCAGGATGCCAATATCGAGGCGCAATAATGAAATTTACATCAGCAAATCAGAGTTATCTTGAGGCCCATGAGTTATAAAACATAAAATATAAGACTTTACATAAGAAATTCTCAAAATTAAGATGCTGCAACCATAAGATATGACTGAAAGAGCTTGACAACGTTATTTTATTAGCTAAAGAGAGTTGTAGATTACACTTCAGATATAGAGCAGATATGTGTACAAAAAGTTAGATCTACATTAGATCTGTACACTAGAAAGGTTTCTTTACAAATGCCCCTTGGGAATTTCAGCAAAAGGTGAAGTACATGGAGTAGATATGATATCTGATGCAGAAGATCTACAGAATGATTCGAAATTTCTGAAGCAAATACATCAGTATTCAGATCAGATTTGAATATAACATGGATTAGATCTGTAATCCACGGATCACCACAGTGAAGGGCATATTCCCAACACTAGAGATCTCTCCTCCAAAATTCTGCCAAAACACCCTGCAACTTCTCTCTTGCAAATAACGCAGTACTGGAAGATAAACTGCAATGTAGGCTCTAGAACATGGTTTGGGCTCAAGCCAAGATATGAAAATGTGCTCCAATCATCCAATACACTCATGCCAATGGGATAGAAGACAGTCCCAATGAAAAGAGGCACTAGAATGGCCTAAATATGAGTAGATCTAGCCTCCACTTGCTACAGCTTACAAAGACAACCAAACCCTCAATAGGATTTGTGTTGTAGTTGGAAGAAGAACTTGGCCAAATGCCTGATAGTGGACAAGAAATGCAAGACTCCTCCAAGAGGCCTCTCAAGGAAGGAAGTGGGATTCCTGATCAGGAACACCCAGTGCTAAACAACACTATTCTCTGCTAAACAGCCAAGAGAATAAGAAATGTCCAAATAGACAAAATCTTCAGAAATAATATGTTCATCAACAACCTTCTCTTGCTGCCCTCTCTTCCTTTTATAAGATTGAGATCTTACAAAACCCTAAACCATCTCAATGATTTAGCTTCTTTCAGATGTGTCACCTCCAACTAAAACTGTGTTGTGCAACAATGAGGATCACTTCTTCTAGACAGTGATGTTGATTTGGTCATGGTTGACCTAGTCAAATGGTTCAATCCCTTTCACACATAAGGGTGTTTTATTAAGATAGCCCAGATTTATCTTTGTTCACATGTGGCATTGATTTATTCACTATTTTAGGAGTTTTTATTGACCCCCTTTACACATTTATTCATGCAATAGGAAAATGAAACAAAATTGTTTATTCCCCATTAGCTTGGGATAATTGGGAATATTACAGTATATCGTAGCTCATTCACATACTTTCGGGTATATCAGGCGGTGTTATAGTACAAAAAGTATAAAGGGGTGCTCTCACTATGCAGTTTCGCATCAAACAGCGCTAATATGGACTTGGGCCTCCACGTACATTCGGGTATATTTGCGAGGACAGATTTAGGTTGCTATCCATCCATAGTGAACTGAGTCGAATGCCTTGTAAATTGTGATACACCGAACACAACATTCGCGGAGATTGCAGTTCACAGTTTCTTTGTAAACCTTTCGCCTAGCATTACCATTTTATTTTGTTTATTTGTTTTTGGTTAAAATAAATCAGTAATCATGGAAGAACAAAATCCTTTCCCCCGTCATTCACGTAGATTAGCATTGAAACTACCTTTACCACCAGAAGTTACTCCTGGTCGGCGAAGGTGACAACACTCTACCGAATCAAGTACTACTAGTACCTCTGGTGAAGCATCATCTTCCCATATACCAGAGTTAACACAATTTGTTTCTACAAATCTCAGTTCGTTTACTGTTATTGAAACAAAGTCCTCACAGCTACCTGTGGTCACTATCCATCCAGTCAGTGAGACCATACCTCCTGGACCCGACGTTGTTCAACCAAAATTTGATCCAGGTCTTGTCTCCTTTTTGCCAAAACATCTGAGTCCCAAAGTCAAAAGACCGAAATCTTTTCCTGATTTGGTCATCCCACAAATTTCTATAGCCATTTAGTCTCCCATATCACATAGTCAACCTCCTAAAATATACTTTGGGTCTGACAGCGAAATACTTCCACCTAGTTTAATTTCGATTGAAGAAATCCCACAAGACGAGAAACCTTTAACTCCAACCCATTTTGGGGAGGACCTTTACCTGTACGAGTCTTTTCCTCAATCACCACCATCTTCTTTTGTTGATCCTGTTCCTATTCAAAATCCCATCGATCTAAAAGCGTATACATTTGGTAAAGTAACCATGCCTGAACCAACATCTTCGGTTGGGCCGTCTGTTCCAATTACGTCAGCACCTGACCTCGCTACCTCGTTGATGTTCACAACTTCACCATAGTCATATTTTCATGGTGGCCCTATGGTCCCATCAAGTTATAAATATTTATCTGGAATTTTCTCTGGTGCATCTTCAAAACCATGGACTTCACCAATGTCATCGTCTAGTATTCTAACTGGTAAACCTATAGTGAGTACTGAACAGCTAGATTCTTTATACACATCATCAGGGCAATATCAAGCTGGTCCTTCTGGGTCTATTCCATTCAGTACCATATCAACTGGACTCCTTGCATTTGGAGAGTAATATTTTTGTCTTATTATCCTCCTCATGCTGGGGGGAAACCTTTGGTCACCCACTATGACAGTACTCTGTCACTTTTTGGTCAACCTAATGTCAAAATGAATGTTTTTCAATGGCAGCCCACTCTGCTTATCCAACCACAAATGGTTGTACACTCGTATCAACCAGTTCAACTTGTTACACCCACATCAATCCCACTTGTTAATACATATTTACCCCTGTTACAGAATCAAAATGTTGTACAACAACCTTTTCAGGCGGGTCCTTCAACTCAATACCCTCCAGTATTGGGTCCACAGACTCCAAATACTTCAATTAATTTACAACAACAACCTATACCTGGAATAATTTATTCACAAGCTGGTTTACCATTTTATGGGATGTCACAACCACAATCGAGTTATACATATCCTCAACCGAATCCAAGTTATCCTAATTTGGGTTATAACATTGGTGGACAGACCCCTTGGCATCCTCAGGTGCAAATGCCTCAACCTTCAGTAGTACATTTGGCGAAAATTCTGACACTTTGGTTCCGACACTTTTGACCAAATGTCGGAAATTTCCCCAAATTTTTTCGATTTTTCAAATCCTGCCCACAACTGTCATTATACCGACGTTTGGAGACAAGTGTCGGTATTGCGACACTTAGAAGTTAATGTCAGGCTTGTTACATTTGTAGCAAAGCGTCGGAATTGCGACAGTTTGGGCAAAAGCATCGGAATTACGACGGACTAGAGCTAAGTGTCGCTATTGTGACGTTTGAGGAAAGCGTCGCTATTGCGACAGTTTGGGCAAAAGCATCGCTATTGCGACAATTTGGGCTAAGTGTCGCTCTTGCGACGTTTGTATGAAAGCGTCGCTATTGCGAAGGTTTGGAAATTAATTTCTTTGGCCTCTCCTTTAATAAATAATAATCTAACTTGGGTCCCCTTTTTGAATGGTTGGAGCAACATAATAAGATATCTTTAGTTGACATTTCACATTGTGATGAAGATGGAAGGTGGTTATGATGGGACTTCTAAGGAGTTTCATAAAATATTAAATACGTGATGCGCTCACTCCTTGGTTCACTTTTAATGTGTGCCCCCAACTACGGTCAGGCACGCCATGTCACGCAGTGTGAGGTCGCTTGACTTAGCGCGTTCAGGTCGGGCCATTTTGTTCGAGGGCACCCGTATCAGTTTTGCTAAGTTGTGACCGCCCGGGTGTCTTGTGCATGTTTGGGTGGCCCATTTTCTGTTTGCTCCCTTATGGCATCGTTTGTTTGGGCACGCCATGTGAGGTCGCCCAACCGGGCGCGTTCAGGTCGGGTCGTTTCGTTCGAGGGCGCTCGTATCAGTTTTGCTAAGTTGTGATTGCCCGGGTCCCTTGTGCACGTTCGGGTGGCCCGTTTGCTATTTTCTCCCTTATGGCATCGTTCGATTGGGTGCACTGTGTCGCGCAGTGTGAGGTCGCCCGACCAGGCGCGTTCGGGTCGGGTCGGGTTGTTTCGTTCGAGGGCGCCCGTATTAGTTTTGCTAATTTGTGACCACCCAGGTGCATTGTGCACGTTTGGGCGGCCCGTTTGTCGTTTGTTCTCTTGTGGCATTGTTCGGTCGGGCACGTCGTGTCGTGCTGTGTGAGGTCGCTCGTTCGAGCGTGTTCGGGTTGGGTCGGGCACGCCGTGTCTTGCCGTGTGAGGTCGCCCGATCGAGCGCGTTCGGGTTGGGTCGAGCCGTTTCGTTCGAGGGCGCCCGTATCAGTTTTGCTAAGTTATGAATGCCCAGGTGCCTTGTGCACGTTCGGTGGTCCGTTTGTAATTTTCTCCCTTGTGACATCGTTCGGTCAGGCGCGTCGTGTCGTGCCTGTGAGGTCGCCCGACCGGGCGCGTTCAGGTCGTGTCGTTTCGTTCAAGGGCGCATGTATCAGTTTTGCTAGGTTGTGATTGACCGGGTGCCTTGTGCATGTTCGGGTGGCCCATTTATCGTTTGGTCCCTTGTGGCATCATTCTTTCAGGCGTTTCGTGTCACGCCGTGTGAGGTTGCTCGACCGAGCGCATTTAGGTCGGGTCGACCCATTTCGTTTGAGTGCACCCATATTAGTTTTGCTAAGTTGTGACCGCCCGGGTGTCTTGTGCACGTTTGGGTGGCCCGTTTTCTGTTTACTCCCTTGTGGCATCATTTTTTCGGGCGCGCTGTGTTGTGCAGTGTGAGGTCACCCGACCGGGCGCGTTCAGGTCGGGTTGTTTCGTTCGAGGGCGCCCGTATCAGTTTTGCTAAGTTGTGACCGCCCAGGTGCCTTATGCATGTTCGGGCAGCCCGTTTGCCATTTTATCCCTTGTGGCATTGTTCGGTCGGGCGCGTCGTGTCGCGCCGTGTGAGGTCGCCCGACTGGGTGCGTTCGGGTCGAGTCAGGCCGTTTAGTTCGAGGGCACCCGTATCAGTTTTGCTAAGTTGTGACCACCTGGGTGCCTTATGCATGTTCAGGCAGCCCGTTTTCCATTTGCTCCCTTGTGGCATTGTTCAGTCGGGCGTGTCGTGTCATGCTGTGTGAGGTCGCCTGACCAGACGCGTTCAGGTCGGGTCGTTTCATTCAAGGGCGCCCGTATCAATTTTGCTAAGTTGTGACCGCCCGCGTGCCTTGTGCACATTCAGGCGGCCTGTTTGCCATTTTCTCCCTTGTGGCATCATTCGGTTGGGCGCATCGTGTTGTGCCATGTGAGGTCGCTCGACCGGGCGTGTTCAAGTCGGGTCGTTTCGTACGAGGGCGCCCTGCTCGTTTTTCGTTTTCTCCCTTGTGGCATCATTCAGTCGGGCGCGTCGTGTCACACCGTGTGAGGTTGCCTGACCAGGCGCGTTCAGGTCGATTCGTTTTGTTCGAGGGCGCCCATATCAGTTTTGCTAAGTTGTGACCGCCTGGGTGCCTTGTGCACATTCGGGTGGCCCGTTTGCCATTTGCTCCCTTATGGCATCGTTCGGTCGGGCGCGTCGTGTCACGCCGTGCGAGGTCGCCCGACCAGACGCGTTCAGGTCAGGCCATTTCGTTCGAGGATGCCCGTATCAGTTTTGCTAAGTTGTGACCACCCAGGTGCCTTGTGCATGTTTGGACGACTCGTTTTCCATTTGCTCCTTTGTGGCATCGTTCGTTCGGGCGCGTCGTGTCGCGCCATGTGAGCTCGCCCGACCGGGCACATTCCGGTCGGGCCGTTTTGTTCGAGGGCACCTGTATCAGTTTTGCTAAGTTCTGACCGCTCAGGTGCCTTATGCATGTTCGGGTGGCCCATTTTCCATTTTCTCCCTTGTGGCATCATTCATTCGGGTGCATAGTGTCGCGTCATGTGAGGTCGCCCGATTGGGCACGTTCGGGTCGGGTCGGGTCGTTTTGTTCAAGGGTGCCCATATCAGTTTGCTAAGTTGTGACCACCCGAGTGCCTTGTGCACATTCAGGCGGCCCGTTTGTCATTTTCTCCCTTGTGGCATCATTTAGTCGGGTGCACCATGTCGCGCTGTGTGAGGTAGCCCGATCGGGCACGTTCAGGTCAGGCTGTTTTGTTCGAGGGCGCTCATATTAGTTTTGGTAAGTTGTGACTGCCCGGGTGCCTATTTCACATTCGGGTGACCAATTTTCCATTTTCTCCCTTGTGGCATTGTTTCGTCGAGCGCGCCGTGTCGCGCGGTGTGAGGTCGCCCGACTGGGCGCATTCAGGTTTTTTCGTTTCATTTGAGGGCGCTCGTATCAGTTTTGCTAAGTTGTGATTGCCTGGGTGCCTTGTGCACATTCGTGCAGCCCGTTTTCCATTTTCTCCCTTGTGGCATCGTTCGGTCAGGCGCGCCGTGTCGTGCCATGTGAGGTCGCCCGACCAAGCGCGTTCGAGTCGGGTCGTTTCGTTCGAGGGCGCCCGTATCAGTGTTGCTAAGTTGTGACTGCCTGGGTGCCTTGTGTATGTTCGAGCGGCCCATTTTTCATTTAATCCCTTGTGGCATCGTTCGGTCGGGCGCCCATGTCATGCCGTGCGAGGTGGCCCGACCGGGTGCGTTTGTTTTGGGTCATTTCGTTCGAGGGCGTCCGTATCAGTTTTGCTAAGTTATGACCACTCGGGTGCCTTGTGAACGTTCGGGCAGCCCGTTTTTTGTTTTCTCCCTTGTGGCATATTCATTCGGTTGGGCGCGTCATGTCGTGCCATGTGAGGTCGCCCGATCGGGCGCGTTCGGGTCGGGCCGTTTCATTCGAGGGTGCCCGTATCAGTTTTGCTAAGCTGTGACCGCCCAGCTGCCTTGTGCATGTTCGGGCAACCCGTTTTTCATTTTCCCCCTTGTGGCATCGTTCAGTCAGGCGCGCGGTGTCGCACCGTGTGAGGTCGCCCGACCAGGCACGTTCGGTTCGGGTCGTTTCGTTCGACGATGCCCATATCAGTTTTGCTAGGTTGTGACCGCTAGGGTGCCTTGTGCATGTTCGGGCAGCCCGTTTTCTATTTTATCCCTTGTGGCATCGTTCGGTTGGGCGAGTTGTGTCGTGCTGTGCAAGGTTGCCCGACCGAGAACGTTCGGGTTGGGCCATTTCATTCGAGGGCGCCCGTATCAGTTTTGTAAGTTGTGACTGCCTAGGTGCCGTGTGCACGTTTGGGCGGCCTGTTTGGCATTTTCTCCCTTGTGGCATCGTGTGGTCGAGTGCGTCGTGTTGTGCCATGTGAGGTCGCCCAACCGGGTGCGTTCGGGTTGGGTCATTTCGTTCGAGGGTGCCCATATCAGTTTTTCTAAGTTGTGACCGCCCGGGTGCCTTGTGCATGTTTGGGCGGCCTGTTTTCCATTTTCTCCCTTGTGGCATCGTTCAGTCAGGCGCACCGTGTCACGCCGTGCAAGGTCGCTCGACCATACACGTTCGGTTCAGGCCATTTCGTTCGAGGGCGCCCGTATCAGTTTTTCTAAGTTGTGACCGCTAGGGTGTCTTATGCACATTCGGGTGGCCCATTCGCTGTTTGCTCCCTTGTGGCATATTCATTCGGCCGGGTGCGTCGTGTCGTGCTGTGTGAGGTCGCTCGATCGAGCGCGTTCAGGTCGGGCTATTTTGTTCGAGGCCGCCCGTATCAGTTTTGCTAAGTTGTGACCACCCGAGTGCCTTGTACACATTCGGGTGGCCCGTTTTTTGTTTGCTCCCTTGTGGCATCGTTCGATCAGGCGCGCGGTGTCACGCTGTGTGAGGTCGCCCGACCGAGCGCGTTCGGTTTGGTCCGTTTCGTTCGAGGGCAGCCGTATCATTTTTGCTAGGTTGTGACTGCAAGGGTGCCTTGTGCACGTTTAGGTGGCTCATTTTCTATTTTCTCCCTTGTGGCATCGTTTAGTCGGGCACATCGTGTCGCTCCGTGCGAGGTCGCCCGACCGGGCGCATTCGGGTCGGGCCATTTCGTTCGAGGGCGCCCATATCAGTTTTGCTAACTTGTGACCACCCAGGTGCCGTGTGCACGTTCGGGCAGCCCGTTTTCCATTTTCTCCCTTATGGCATCGTTCGGTTAGGCGCGCTGTGTCGCGCCATGTGAGGTCGCCTGACCAGGCGCATTCAGGTCGGGTTTTTTCGTTTGAGGGCGCCCGTATCAGTTTTTCTAAGTAGTGACCGCCCGGGTGCCTTGTGCACGTTCGAGTGGCCCGTTTTTCATTTGCTCCCTTGTGGCATCGTTCGATCAGGCGTGCTGTGTCGCGTCGTGCAAGGTCGCCCGACTGGGCGCGTTCGGTTCGGGCCATTTCGTTCGAGGGCACCCATATCAGTTTTGCTAAGTTGTGACCACCCGGGTGCCTTGTGCACGTTCGGGCAGCCCATTTTCTGTTTTCTCCCTTGTGGCATATTCGTTCGGTCAGGCGCGTCATGTCGCACCGTGTGAGTTAACCCGACTGGGCGCATTCGAGTCGAGTCATTTCGTTCGAGGGCGCGCATATCAGTTTTGCAAAGTTGTGACTACCCGGGTGCCTTGTACACGTTTGGGTGGCCCGTTTTCTATTTTCTCCCTTGTGGCATCATTTGGTCGGGCGCGCGGTGTCGCACCATGTGAGGTTGCCCTACCGAGCGCGTTCGGTTCAATCCGTTTCGTTCGAGGGCACCCGTATCAGTTTTGCTAGGTTGTGACTGCCAGGGTGCCTTGTGCACGTTCAAGCAGCCTATTTTTTGTTTTCTCCCTTGTGGCATCGTTCGGTCGGGCGCGTCATGTCGCGTCGTGTGACGTCGCCCGACCGGGCGCGTTTGGGTCGCATCGTTTCGTTCGAGGGCACCCGTATCAGTTTTGCTAAGTTGTGACTGCATGAGTCCCTTGTGCATGTTCAGGCGGCCCATTTTTCGTTTGCTCCCTTGTGGCGTCGTTCGGTCGGGCGCGCCGTGTTGCACCATGTGAGGTCGCCTGACCGGGCGCATTCGGTTTGGGCCGTTTCGTTTGAGGGTGCTCGTATCAGTTTTACTAATTAAGTTGTGACCGCTCGGGTGCCTTGTGAACATTCGGGCACCCCAAGGTTTTCTTTTTTCTCCCTTGTGGCATCGTTTGGTCGGGCGCACCGTTTCGCACTGTGTGAGGTTGCCCGATCGGGCGTGTTCGGTTCGGTCGTTTCATTCGAGGGCACCCGTATCAGTTTTGCTAAGTTGTGACTGCCCAAGTGCTATGTGCATGTTCGGGCAGCCCATTTTCCATTTTCCCCCTTGTGGCATCATTCGTTCGAGCGTGTCGTGTCGCGCCATGCGAGGTCACCCGACCGGGCGCATTCAGTTCGGGTCGTTTCGTTCAAGGGCACCCATATCAGTTTTGCTAATTTGTGACCGCCCGGGTGCCTTGTGCATGTTTGAGCGTCTTGTTTTCCATTTTCTCTGTTGTGGCATTGTTCGGTAGGGCGCGTTGTGTCGCGTCGTGCGAGGGTGCCCGACCGGGCGCGTTTGGGTTGCGTCGTTTCGTTCGAGGGCGTCTGTATCAGTTTTTCTAAGTTCTGACTGCCGGGTGCCTTTTTCACGTTCAAGTGGCCCGTTTGCCATTTTCTCCCTTGTGGCATCGTTCGGTCGTTCAACTATCCCTTCTCCGGTCGGGGGTAGGGGTTGGGTCGGGCCGTTTCGTTAGAACGTGTTTTCTTGAGCGCCATCAGTACACAGGTATGGTTTCTGGACTAGTCATGAGGTGCAGTCTAGTTATTAAGACTTCATCAGATGGCCATTCTCCAGACTTAAATTGTGTGACAACATTGTGGTTGAGTTTGAAACTGGAGATTGAACATACATTTGGTTTGATTGCAATAGACATTTTCATCAATAAATGTAAAGCAGTAGCAAAAAAATACTATAAATTAATAAATAAAGAAGACATGGCAACAAGAAACAATACTTACAAAATTGTTACATTGAGACGCAAAGAATAAGCAACTAATTTAACCCCTAACCCATTTAACCCCTAAACCATAAACCTCTAATCCTCTAAAACCTAACCCCATTAGCCCATAACTTCTAACCCCTAAAATCCTTAACTGCTAAATCCCCTAACCCCCTAAACCCCTAACCCATTTAACCCCATAAAACCTAAACCTATAACCCCTAACCCATTTAATCCCTAATCCCTAAACCCCTAACCCATTTAACCCCCTAAACCATAAACCCCTAAACCCCTAACCGGCCATTTAACCCCTAAACCCTAAACCTCTAAACCCTTAACCACTAACCCTTAAACCCTTAACCCCTAACCCATTTAACCTCCTAAACCCCTAAACCCCTAACCCATTTAACCCCTAAAACCCTAAACCTCTAAACCCTTAACCCCTAACCCCTTAAACCTTATTTCCCAACTGGCCTAACCCATTTAACCCCCTACCCTAACCCTTAACCCCAAAAATCCTTAACTAATAAATCCCCTAAACCTCTAAACCCCTATAACCCATTTAAACCCCTAAACCCTAAACCTCTAACCCCTTAACCCCTAACCCCTAGCTAAAATCCTTAACTGCTAAATCCCCTAAGCCCCTAAACCTCTAAATGTGTGCCTAACCCATTTAACCCCCTAAACCCTAAACCTCTAACCCTTAACCCCTAACCCCTTAAACACTAATTCCGAACCCCCAACACATTTAACCCCCTAAACCCCTAAAAACCTAACCCATTTAACTCCCTAAACCCTAGCCCCATTAACCCGTAATGACCCCTAACCCCTAAAACCCTTAACTGCTAAATCCACTAACCCCATAAACCTGATCTAAAATTCTAACCCATTTAACCCCCTAAACCCCAAACATCTTACCCCTAAACCCCTTAACCCCTTGATCTGATAGGGGCCAGTTACCTTGATATTAACGGTGGTGTATTCATACTCCTTTTGAATAACCAATAAGGGTCAAGGAAATTGACCAATATGTTTTCAAGTTTTATCTTATCCATCTCTGGGGTAAGCTGCTTTTCGGCTAACTCCACTGCTTTTGATCTCAATTTTTCCAATTGCTTCCTTCTCTCATATGATACATGTGCCTTTGCCTTTCTCTTCCCTTCTAATTCCGTAATAGTGTCATAGTGATGCCAGCCAACTTCTTTGGAAAGCCTTCCTAGAAGACAATACTTATGACCTGGCTGAAGACAGAGCATCTGGAATGACCATTCTCTTCCCCTAACCCCTAAGCCCCTAATCCCTAATCCCTTAACCACTAAATCACTATTCACCTAACCACTAATTGCGCCTAAATCCCCTAACCCCTAAACCCCCAATCCCTAATCCCTTAACCCATTTAATCCCTAATCCCTAAACCCCTAACCCATTTAACCCCCTAAACCCTAAACCTATAACCGCTTAACCCCTAACCCATTAAACCCTAATTCCCAACCCCTAACCCATTTAACCCCCTAAACCATAAACATATAAACCCTTAACACGTTCGGGTCAGGTCATTTCGGTTTAGTGCGCCCGCCCAAACGCGTTCAGGTCGAGCCCCCTAAGCCCCCAATCCCTAATCCCTTAACTACTAACTCATTATTCGACCCCTAACCCCTAAATGCACCTAAATCCCCTAACCCCTAACCCCCAATCCCCTAAGCCCTCCAAATTCGAATTAGCTTTGAAGAAGTAATTGTTTTCTTACTTCTATCTAATTCACTATATACTCAAATAACTTGTATCCATATCACATAGGCCCCATTCATTTACGAAGGTTCCCTAAACTCTGCCCCCAATTTGGTTGATCTTGCTCAACTTGAAAATTTTTAATTTTCATTGATGATTAATTTTCCTCTTAGCCCTTGATCTGCTAGGGGCCAGTTACCTTGATATTAACGGTGGTGTATTCATACTCCTTCTGAATAACCAATAAAGGGTCAAGGAAATTGACCAATATGTTGTCAAGTTTTATCTTATCCATCTCTGGGGCAAGCTGATTTTCGGCTAACTCCACTGCTTTTGGTCTCAGTTTTTTCAATTACTTCCTTCTCTCATATGATACCTGAGCCTTTGCCTTTCTCTTCCCTTCTAATTCCCTAATAGTGCATAGTGATGCCAGCCAACTTCTTTGGAAAGTTGTTACACAGCATTTTGTCACCATCTCTACAATCCCCTGTCCCGCACATTGGAGGGATTTTCCCGTGACTTGTGAGCCGTGACATGACCTGAAACCACTTTCATGGAATCCCCTTTGACAAGGACCATCATTCCCTTGAAGAAATTTTCCTTTTAAAAACCCTTAAAATAGATCTTTTAGCCTTGGCGCGACTAGCCAGTTTAGCCCTCGCGCCAATGGGAGAAATCCACCATAGAGGACGCGCTAACTGGCACTCTGTCCCTGTGTCTCACTCACGCCAAGTTTAATAAGGGATGTTTTTTAAAAATAAATCGTGGAATTTTGATTCCAATAAACTCCTGAACGAGTCACTAAAAGGATTTGGGTGGTTTGGCCCCGGATCTCCATGTATGGGAAGTAGTTTTCCACCTATCATGGAAGCTTCCTTAGAGATAGGGCCAATCCCATGATTATAGGGATCCCAACTCCCCTTCCTCCATCTATAAAAGCTTTCCTTCTCCCTTAGAAAGCTAGCTAAACTTGTAGCAAGGAGACTATAGCCAGACAACTTTTGAGAGCCAAGCTGAAGAGAGAGAGCTTTGTCCCATTTTCGACAGGCTTCGTTGAGACGTGCTCCGCTGTCAGCCCCGTCGAAGGAAGATCAAGTGTTAGAGCTTTGGGTTATATCTTTCCTTTGTTTTTTAAATGATAAGAAACTTTGATTATGGTTCCATTCATGTGTATATTTCTTTATGCAATGAATTACATCCTCTCTGACTGATGTATGGTTACATGTTTTAGATTTTACGTTGCATGTCATTGTATCCTTTGCATGTGTGCAGGTGTTCGGATGCGTCAAGCGGAAGGATCGTGATCTTCCAAGCGAGGGATGGGAAGCATCATCCTTTCTTCAACGACCACCACGTGGGATTTGAGGTAGGCAATTCGTTATGATTTTTTTCTTTTTGTAACTAGGAACCTACGTCACTGCGTGACTTGATTGTTGCTAGACCCGATCTGGGCTAGTAGGGATCACCTCTATCCATAGAGGGGATTTACGTCTCCAACAAAATCCTTCCTAACAGAAAATACTTGTGACCTGGCACCTAAATCCCCTAACTCCTAACCCCCAATCCCTAAACCCTTAACCACTAAATCATTATGATCTCCCTAACCCCAATCCCTAATCCCTTAACCACTACTAAATCATTACTCCCCTAACCCCTAAATGTACCTATATCCCCTAACCCCTAAGACCCCAATCCCTAACCCCTTAACCTGCACTAACTCATTATTGTAGTCCTGACCCCTAACCACTAAACCCTAAACCTCTAACTCCTAATCTCCTATTCATCGAACCCCTAAGCCCCTAAAAAATATGCCATGAAAACCCTCCAAAAAATTCTTAAATGATGGGAATTCCTATTCAATGTGTGTGAAGCTAGTCATGGAATGTGACAAGTCATCCAAGATACATCCAAATATTTGATTTGTGCCTTGGGGAATGTGAAATAACGGGTAAGATACAATCACTGGTGAGAAAATCATTGGTTCGAAACTATGTGGGAAAAATTCCAGTCAAGCTAAGGGATGGTGTGGCCTAGGTTGGATGCGATCCCTAGGTGATTTTGACGGCTTAAAAGCCCTTGGTTCATGGCTACTCAAATCACATGTTAGACATGCAACTCATCTCAAAACTCACATTACCTAACAAAATAAAAGTAATGGATTAATGCACAACTTATTTATTTCCTGGGCATATGTCTAGGTATGTTGACATAATTTATTTACTTATTCATTAGGAATAACATTTAATGGTTCAATATATGGAACATTAGAATTTTAAATACAAATATTTGTATTTTCAAAGGTTTGCATATAAGGATTAGAATATGCACTAAAAATTTTGTGTGACATATCATTGTGTATATTATTATTATCATTCATACAATACAACCCTCCCACTCATTATATCATTGTGTATATTATTATATCATTATGTATATTATTATCATTCATATATTATTATTATTATTATATTTTATACCCATTCAATTTTTTTTTCCCGCTCCACTTGTTCCACCTATTCAAATTTTCTTAATCGACCTATTCAATTTATTTTTCCCGTTGTGCGCTTGTTCGACCTTTATGCCTTCTTTCCCATGATTCCATTCTTCCCTATGATGCTTTCTTTTTTCCAGATTCTTGTAGAAGCATGGACACTCTGAAACCCTAAAGCAGCCACAGTCCATTAACAGCTCGAAATCCATAGTAGCTGGTGGAGATATTTCAAGTTTTGTCGATGTTCAGAAATATGTGGGAGATTTTAAGAGAAATCGATCATGGAAGAACGCTCTCTTCTTCTGGAAGAATCAGATTGGTATTTCCCTTGTTTTACCCCATTCAAATTCGTTATTTTCTTCTACGCTATCTTGGTTATGAGATATAGATGGTTGTAGGTCTGAATTTCTACACTCTATCTTTTGTGGGTCTGTTCAAATTATAGGGATATGGATTCTTCTCCCTTGAACTAACCCAATAAACTCTGAGGTTGTAGGTGAATTGAGGGCGAATTGTATAATATAGCGAGGAACATAACACAAAAAAAGGGTTTTAAATTATTGTGGCACTTCAATGGCCAGTGCAGTAGCAGGACAATGTGGTTCAACCCTAATAAGCACCAAAGGATCTACTTTAAATCTGTTTTTGGTAGCTGGAAATATCGAGATAGCAGATCTTCGAAGAAAAGCCATTTTATTTAAAATCATATTAAAAATCATAACAATAAATGAAAAATGGAAAATTGCAAGTCCCTAAATCCCTAACTTTTGCCTATAAAATATCCCTTCCCCCATCCTAAAAAATAAGAATTTAACTTTCTCATAGGGGTTTGCATTTCAGAATTTATAAGCACGATTTGGAGAAATATACATTCAAAAATCTGAATTTTCTATGTTTTTGGTTCATGTTTTTTATAGATTATTTCCCTGTATCTGGGTTCTGACATTTTAAAATTCCACAAATTTGTAAGCTTTACCATGCATGATGCAACTCAGCATTAAATCTAGAAACTGTGTCAGGTTTCTTCTGTAAGCATTTTACCGATCCATGGATTTACATTGGAACAAACTTGGCTTGTGGCAAAGCTAGATTTCACTGTTTCGATTACTTTTGAGTTATAATCCATGACAAAATCTTGAGAGTGTTGTTTTCCTCCTCTTGTATTTCACTTTGTCGATGATAAGCAGAGCTATACTGAATTTTTTTTTCTAGTTTGGCATAAATTTCTCCAAAAATTATTAAGGAAATTAGTATCCCTGTCATTAGTAATAATTTCGCAGACCATGCAACATTTTCTTTCAAAAATAGCACACCTATTTTGTTTCAACACTAGTCTTTTTACATGAAACAAAATGGGTTGTTGGAGATGGTTTTCTTTCTTCTTTGAAGACCTATATGCTATGCACATTTTCGATGCACATATGAGACTAGTTAGTTCGAAGAATAAGATAAAAAACAATGTATTAAATAGGAAAAAATGAGAGTAATAAACAGATGGGTTGTTGGTGAGCATGTGATACACATGCATAAGTGGTCAAAAGGCGGTAAATAGGTCGATGAAACTCCACTTTGTTTTCCAAGTCTTGTCCTTGGTTTCATTATTGCGCCCCTATGGATACTCCTTCATGGCTGCAATGGAGGCACTTGAGCGATTTTAATCATCAAGACTTGGTGGTTGACCTTCGGGGGCCTTGATGAGGTTGGGGAACTTCTCTGAGGAACACTGCTCCTTACAAAGGAAGGATTGTGAAGAAAAATGATCCAAACAAGAGTAATATATACATAAGAAATATGTCAAATTATTTAAATTGATATAGTGGAAGGTGTAAAACAACTTTTTTCTTATGATTTCTGCATTAAAAGGATGCTGAAAAAATTGATTAGAAATGTTTTTGTAAGGCCAATCTTCATTTTTATGCTGGCCATTAATTTCCACTCATAATAATGAGTTTTTATCAGTATAGACCGTGGATCCAGCAACAACTATACTGACTCAAGCATTGGCTTTAAATGGCTTTCAAACAACAAAGTCACCAAAATAGGACGTTAATAAACGATTGAAAATCTGAGGATTCTCACCTGGTTAACAACTCTAAGGTACCGAGAGATACGTTAAGAAATATTTCTATGTGTTTCTTGTCTTAAAGAGAAGAAAATATTCACTACTGGTTCCACCTATTGAAGATTCAGGATCTGTGTTTCTGCAGATCTAGGTTGTTGGCATGGGGATCAAACCCAGGGTTCAAGCTCCCTAGCCAAAAAAACCCCATAAGCATTGACACTTTCAATCTCCAGAGGCTGGAGAAGGTCTCACTCGAGACACTTACAGGAATTGCAGAACCATCTGATGATGATTCTGTACAAAGGATGAAGCACTCTAGATTCTAGAATGTCAAAAATAAAACCATTATCTTTCTATATCCCAAGCAATCCCAGCACAAGGTCCAATTCCATAGTGATGTCAACCCAAGGTCCATTTGGTACTAACAAAAGCTATATACTCTTATATTCTTCAAACTTCCTTTGGTAAACTGGCAAGTTGGACAAGATGGCACATTCCTATCCACATCACTATGCATGTGATCTAAGCACCCATATGTAAGCTTATTAGACAACTGAGGATTCAAGATGGTATATATGAATTACTATGAAAGTCGTACTCAAAATGTCAAATGTAGTTAGCAAACTAGTACATCCCAATGGACAAGAAACTGACAATATTAAATAAACAATATCGATAGATATCTCAAATAGTGCTCAATTGATATTGCAATATAAATTACAAATTTACAATACAATGTAGTTTCAGAGTGTTATACTGAATTTAGAGAATATTGGGCCACAAACTACGATCATAACTCTATGACTTATAAGACTATAGATACCTTATGCAGAAAGGCATATGAAGGGTGTTCTGGAAAATTTAGTATGAACTTGTGAGACTGTGAGAGTGGAGATGCTTGATAGTCGATGTCAAGTTGCTGTAAGTTTAGTCTTGCTGGTGTTCAATGCTTGAGAATGCAAGAGAGAGAGCCTGGGCATAAGGGATTCAAATGAAGATGCAATAATTCCAATACAATAAACACATACAATATTTATAGGTGAAGAAGTTCTAACCATCAATTGGATCCATTGGCACTTCAATTGAAAAACAGTTGGAAGCTGCAACAGTTCATCATCTATGTTGTTTACTTATTGATTACTATGATGGCCATCTTTCATTTTGCCACAATGGATTGTCTTAATATTCTATGTCAGTGTTGTTTGTATGTTTTTGATGCTATTGTTGTTTGTTTATTGCAATGGTGCTTCTCTTTGCTCTGTCCATTATGCAATTGTAAGAATACTATAAAGGTTTATTGTTTTAGTCCAAAGGCTAGCAAACAGGGTCATTAGCTCCTTAATAGATGCTATATTTAAAGGGGACGGTGCTGGTGTTTCCCAATTCCCACTGAATGTACTTAATTTGAAAGCTATAACAGGGGTGCATTTTATGTCTAATTGGGTGTGGAAATAAATATACTTGTAGCTGACGTTTCATTTTTTTTTAAACATTTGTAATCAAGAATACAAAGCTCCAACATGTTGTGTATGGCTTTCAAACAGATAATTTATCAAGAAGTATGATGCTTGAATATTTATTACTATATTTTCCACTGCAATCCTTGAATCAACACTTTTCACAAGCTTGGAATTTGTGGTTGTTGAGGGAGAGTTTGGTGATGCCTCAAATTGAAAGACTTCAATACATATTTCTGAGCTCAAAATAGGTCCTGCAAGCCCTACTTGAAAACATTGTTGAAGTGATATATCCACTCCCGATCGAAAGTTGTGTATGAGGATTCTTATGGCTTGCAGGAGTAACATCAAGCTTGGTAAAAGATCTAAAAAAGAAGACAATCATTCTGATGGACAATTCCAATAGATTCAGTTTTTGAACTAGCCATCGGTGTTGCACTGGGAATTTCCATGCCATGACACAATTTTATGCCTAGCACTATGATACAACACAATTTATATTGATATCTTAGGTATGTTAAGAGTTTAAGAGCCATCATTTTCTTATCTCCATTCTTCTTAGTGCTCATATTATATCTATTGAAATCTTCATTCATTTGGCCCTTACTTTTGCAGAGTACAAGCACAAGAAGAACCAATCTAACTTGAATTGAATTCTCAACCACATCATTGTTATCGTTAGCCTCACTCAACAGTTTTTGGAGAATGATATTAATCGTTGTGAGTGTTTCGTTGATGGATCCCATAACTAATATTGTACTATAAGTAGTTTCAAAATAAAATAAATATACCTGTTTCATTTATATCCCATAACTAGACTAGCTATTGGTCGAGTATCTGAAATTTTAGGACTAGGCGAAAGCTGAGAGAAATCATGAAATGTTTTTTGCAAATTATTTTCAGCCCAAGTACTCCGTGGCCTGACTACTAGTTGTTTCCTAATTTCCAGTCAGGTTGTCAAGGCCGAGATGTGAGTCAACTAGTTTATGGTCAGGAGGTATTAATTATATCATAACCATAGTAGTTCTTTACAGAGAGGCTAACCTCGAAGTCATTGGTGAACCAAATTTGGGATTAGCCCTTGCGCACATGGTGGGGCATGAGTTCTGAAAAAAGAGCTAAGGCTTGGGTGTAGACATAAGGCTTGGGTGTAGCAACTCATTTTCACATACATATTTGCGTGGAGTTTCCAGAGAAACATTATAGAGACTCTAAAACAGTACCAAACACCAGTGGAGGGAAAGTTCAGAGCCTTTTCTAGGCAACTGCTGCAACCCTCCGCATAGAAATAACCGACCACTTTCCCATCTTCCTTCCCTTAAAATAACCCTCGCAACCACATGAATTCATTATAAGTTTGAGGAGCATTGAATTTGTGTATTTGATTATGGAAAAAATGAAGATGTCAATCTATGCCCCATCAGTAAATCAAAACATGTGGTTGCAATTGAATAACACGACTGAAACTTCTGTGTTGTATGGTGTTTATGTTGTATTCCAACTTGTAGTGTTGGGGTCTCTGTTGAAAACTTATTCTGACTCTCCCTCTGACCACAAGAGTTGTGGAAACGACATCTCCTAGGTTCCTCTGCATGTCTATCTCTCAGCTTTTGTGAGCCTATCCACCTTTCTTGCTCTCGCCTCCGCATTAATAACAGAAACCCACCTGGACTTCATACAAAGCCGGGAAACCCTCTTAAAAAATGCTTCTGGCAGTCTGATAAGTACAGATGATGAAGATATAGCAAATTGACATTCTCTATGTTCAGGTTCTTTGAGTTATACGGACTATTTTTCACCTTACAGGGTCGCTCTCTCGGTTTATGTGCTTGTCTCCTTTGTCCATCTCTTCAACACATCCAGGTGTTTACTCTGCTGAAATTCTCTCTCTCTTTCGAATCTTAATTCTGCTCTCTTCTCCTACACAGTCACATAGATTGGTAACAGATGTATGAATTTGTAATCTACAGATGTATGTAGTAGATGGGAGATATTTATTTTACTGACATTTCATTTTTTTTTAAACATTTGTAATCTATCGTCGGAATACCGACGCCTTGAACCATCGGTATTGCGACACTTTATGGTGGATTTTTTTTTTAAATGTTTATCCAAGCATCGGAAGACTGACGCTTTCTACATCGGTATTGCGATAGTTTTTAGCATCGATATTGCAACACATTATGGCAGAATTTTTTTTAAATGTTCACCACAGCATCGGAAGACCGACGCCTTAGACGTTGGTATTGCGACACTTTTAGAGTCGGTATTGTGACACATTGAAAGTGTCGGTATCACGACACTTCACTTGCGTCGGTATTGCGATACTTCACAAGCGTCGGTATTGCGACACTTCTGCAAAGCGTCGGTATTGCGACACTTTTGCAAAGTGTCAATATTGCGACACTTTAAAAGCATCGGTATTGTGACACTTTGCAAAACGTAGAAAAAAGTGTCGCTCTTCCGACACTTTATTGAAGTGTCGAAATTGCGACGTCATGGCTAACCACGTTTTGTCCGGCCTCAAACTGTCGCTCTTGTGACGACTATGTGTCGGAATAGCGACGAAGTGGCCGTCGAAAATTGGGCCAAATTTACTAGTGTCCAGGCCTCTGGATCTAGAACTGCTTCTGTCATGGCCATCAGCAGCTGCTCCTTATCCATATCAAGCTCTACAGTAAGTCGAGTATGATATTTGTCTACATATCTAGATAATTCATACCAAAGCTTCTCTCTGATAGATCTATTTTTTCCCTTTATTCCGTCTCCCACCTCGGCCCTGTTAATGGAGATGGCTTGTGACACCTCTGAGAAATCAGATGAAGATGGACTCATATCTCACCGTAAAATTTGCTTTTCCTTTGTCTGAATCTCCATGCAGTGCCACTTTTTCGAGCGGTGTCTCTTCCTCGACATCTTCCTCATCATTTGTTTTCTGCCTTTTAGGGGGCCGAGAACCTTCTCCTGTGTCCACCTCTACCTGTTCTCCTGTGACCCCGGCTTATTCAACCTATTTCTTTCTTGCTTCTCGTGTTGAAGCAGTGTCCCCTTTTTCCCCCATCACTAATGACTCAGTATCCATCTGTGAAAGCAAAGGCCAGGTATTAAGATTAGCTCTCCACTCGATGAAGGGCCTAGATTCGTGAGCATATGCAGTTGAATTAATCTTCCTCCTCTTGTTAGATATGGTGCCTTTTGGGTCATAAGGCCAAGCTTTCCCTTGCCTTAAATCCATACCCTTGAGAGGGTTTCCACTATGGGGAGGACATTCCTTGAGTTAACAATAAAGGGGCCGATGGTGGTAGGAATTTTAAGAATGAACCCATTTTTCGCAGGGACGAAGTGGAGCTATTCAGCCTTCAAGGTTTACCGGAGGTACTCCAAGGAGAAAATCCGCATGGCGGGAAAAACTGGCAGTCTGTAAGGGGGAACCTATGCACCGTAGACCCTGATCTTAGTGTAGTCATCAAATAGGTACCAATCTCCTGTGCTTTCTTCCTCATTGAACTGTAGCCAGTTCCTCTGCTCAGGAAAAATCCTGGGCAGAGGGTTGTCATGAATAATAGTATAGGCTATTTTCATGAATTCGTTCAAGAAGTTTGAATAACCCACCCCATTAGCCAACTGATGCACTATAGGGTTCCACTCAAAGACAGTTCGTGGTTGAGAATTTATCCTAGAAACCTTTTCCAGACCTAAACCCTCGAACTTATCAGCTTGTTGGAAGAGGAAGAGGTAGAACACCATGCAACAAAAACGAAAATGGCCTATGGTCGGGAGGTCTTGAAACTGGATTTGGATGGCGAAGGCCAAGAAACTAGGGATATCCAATATAACACCTGGTTGTGACATCAACCATAAAAGGGCTACACATTCCTTCGAGACTTGTTCGACCCCCTCTATACCTAGTAACCCCACAATGAGAGCAAGTGTTGGCTGAAGGTTTTCCTTGAATGTATTCAGAGGCACCGAGTCCGAAGACGGGAAAGCTATAAGGCGGGAGTCGGAAATAGCAGCGATGAAATCGCTCTACTGCCTCCAGGGTAACTTGGAAAACTGACGGGATAAAGACATTTCAGTGAAACTGACATAATTTGAACTAGGGAGATAGCAGAGGGCTTTCCTGATGATCTCAAGAGATATACTAAATATCTTTCTCCCTTGAGTTGATAGGAACATATCTCGGTGCTCATCATAAGCTTCTCTGAGCCAACATATTAATTCCACAACTGGGTAGACGGGTGGAGCAATTTGGTGGTATAGTCCCGACAAAACAACTCTAAACCTATCCCTATTTTCCAAATGTTTCCTAAATATGTCAGGTTTGACACTACTGATGAGGAAAGGGTATTGTGGGTCTTGAATGTGGGCTTGCATGTTGGTGAATGGCTCAGGCCTAAGGGTAGCCCTGGACTTGCGAACTTTGGGGGTTTCGGGCTCCGACTTCTTAATCTTGATTCTACCCATGACCATTATGAAAAATGAAAAGCAGAAGGAAACTAGACAATGAAATAGGGACATAATACCTGCGCAGTAAGGAAAATTCTCAGGAGAAAACGACGCATGGAAGTTGAAAGCGAATTGGTAGACCTGGTACTGGGAGCTCACACTTTAGCTATACGATATCTTGTAAAAGAAATTATTTTACCACCGTGAACATAGAACAAGGTTAAATGGCTTTAGATTACCCGAAAAACGAGGCTAGGATGACACTTGTAGGGTTGACGTCATAAGGACGTCGACATTGGGACGTGTGTCATTTGGCTATTAGTTATCAAATTTTGGTTAGGTGTATGCCACGCGTCGGGTTAAATACCAATACTGGTCATGTACTGGGTGTCCTAGGACTTACCTTACCCTTGTGTTACTTGCGCCAGCTGTTACCTGAATGGGCCCACTAAGTAGTCCGGCGGGGTCTTGGAGCGGCTCTAAGCCTGTGGCCATCACCCCACGGAATGTGTCTCTTGGGGCCCCACCACTGTCACGTCACCTCATGCTTCCAGGGGGTTGAGCTTCCGCTCTCCCCAGCCTTCTTTGATACCCCCGGAAATGCTTAGCGTTGTTCTCCTCTTTTGACTGCTCGACACTTGGGTGGGTCCCGCTCTGTCCAGATGTCTTGCACATATATGCTCCTTTGTGTTGAGTAAGGTTTTACTGCAAAGTTAAAACTCTGTGTCATGTCCCCTTTTTAATATGCATTTTCACACATGCCAACCCACTTACTCCTTTAAGTCTTTCTTACCATTCCTTATTAAGATAATAGTCTTTAATCCCATTTGAGTGATGAGGGTTGATATAACAACAAACTGAATGTGTGGAAAGCAAGTAATTAAGCAGATTAAAACATCACATCAACACATAATCATCAAGCACATAGACACGAGATATAAGTAGAAACCCATAAGGGAGAAAACCACATATTATTATTGCTTTGATGCAAAGGCAAGCTCCTACACCCTCTCACAAATAATTTTCTACAGGCACCTACCTACATGAGGCTACTACCTCGGTTTCTGCAAGCTACAACTTGGAAGGAAGCTCCAACTCCCATAAATTTTATGCAAGCTACAACCTACAGGAGGCTCCTACCTCACCCAGCTCCAACTGGAATTTTATCAAGCTGCAACTTGAAATGGAAGCACCAACTCCCATGTATTTTCTGCAGGCTACAACCTACAGGAGGCTCCTACCTCAACCAGCTCAAACTAGACATCTATCAAGCTACAACTTGATATGGAAGCTCCAACTCCCTCACACTACAATAAAAATCATATGTTGATTTACCCGTATATCAGCTCTGTTATCCTCCTCCTTCACTGTTGCCTTTTATGCCTTCATTTCTACTTCATATCAGCTCCAGATGTGTGCAGCCTCTCTATCATATTTCTCTAATTCTTCTGCTCTCTAACCTTTTGTAGCTCTCTTACATTCTTCCGCTCTTCAACGTTCTGCAGCTTTCTAACCTTTTTATCCACATGGATATTATATCTCTTATACAGATAACTCCCTGACTATTTGAATTCCACAGGGAATACGAAGTGAATAGGCCTGACCCTATGCCTTCCACCCATTCTATTCCTCATTCCTCATTTCAGGTTATTACAATAGAAATAATCATTACAGCACTCATGGAGTTTTGCCTATGCCTATGGAGACTTGCCTTTGCATCACAAACAATAAAAATAATAATTGATACATTTACATTTAAAATAATATTCACTCAGACCTCTCAACTCTTGTTGTGCATTTTTCTTTTCTACTGCTATCAGAGTCTTTTCTATTTATGTTGTTACATTCAACACAGTTCTGCATAACTGTCTTTATGGCCCGACTCGACCCAGCTGTTGTCTTTCCAACAGTGCAATGATATGCTCCTTTTTCCCGACTCTTCCTCTTCTACTTGTGCCCGTAGCGTTCAGCCTTCACCTACTCCTTTGCTCTATGTTGGGTCACTTACCTAAGTCTCCTTCTGCTACATTCAAACTTTGTTCTTAAACGTTCACACTAACCTCACACGAGTATAGGGTCATTTGCCCAAGTCTTTCCTCTTGCGTTTAACCTTTCCTTTTAATTCACTCCCACAACTGCATACAACATTATTATGCACGGGGTCGGGTATTTTTACTTACCTGAGTCTTTTATTTCGTTCAGGTTTTCCTTTTTGTACACCCAAGTCAACTCTCCATTTAGCTTTACTTCTTTATAAACAAGTGTAACCACATTAAACCTAGACCTAAAATATATTAATATTTACCTCTTTACGATATCACATCCGGTCACTTATCGCATTTCGTTGTTTCCTTTATTTTACGTTACAATCCTCCTTTTCTCTCTGATGCGATTTAACAAAGGGAAAACCCATACTCCCGGACTGGAAATCCTTTAGGCTTCAGCGTTGACCTGCATTGCGTCCGCTTCATTATCACACTTCGCACTTCGGCGTTCTCATGTGTTTCTTGTTATGCATAGCTCTTCCAAACCCCGGTGCGATTTCTCAAAGGGAAACCTTATACCTCTGAATTTGAAATCCTTTAGACTTTTTCTTCGAAACTACATTGCATCTGGTACTCTTATCACATTTTGGCGATCCTATGTATTATATGTTATAAACGCCTTTCGTTCTCCCGATGTGATTTCTTAAGGAAATACACCTAACCCCGGACCTGAAATATATTAGAATTTACCTTTGAAAATTCATTGCATCCTTTCACATATCACATTTTGCATTTCGGCGATTAAACCTTGTTCTTATGATATTCACCCTTATGATCTTGCAATTTGTGATGTGCGAATGGGTCCCATGCCTGACTTTAAAATATTTAGTATTTAAACTCTGAGAGGTATCACGTTCGAGCTCTTATCGCATTTCACATTTTGGCGTTTCAATGTGATTCATAAGTGTTATCCCTTCTGAGCTTGCGATGTGCGATATGCGATTGGGTCCCACAACCAGACTTTAAATCGTTTAGATTTTAGCTTTGAATCTTATCGCATCTGATACTCTTATCGCATTTCTCACTTCGACATTTTAACATGATTCTTGAGTGCTTATCCTCCTGAGCATGTGATGTGCGATATGCGGGCTAGGTCCATGTCATCTTCACATCATTGTGCCACATCACCATGCCCCGTCACTACCACGTCATCACCACGTCACTGCCACTTCATCACCACATCAATGTCGAGTCATCGCCACATCACTGCCACGTCATCTCCTACACTTCGCATTTTTCAATTCATGTGTCTCAATTGTTTTGTGATACTCCTTCCGCTGCGATTTGTGATATGCAATCAGGCCTTCTGTTTCGATTGTGATTTGCGATATCTCCTCCGAACATTGTTCTAAACATGCTTTTTCTGGAAATTTACCCGACTCTGCCCACATAACTGCACATGTTGCACGAGCCTTCATGCACTGTTCTAAACAAAAACTAGCCTGACTCTGCCCGTGCGTTCACGACTTTCTCCTCTACTTGAACGCATTCATTACTTGTCTTAGCATGTTCGCAACTCTTCCCACTCGTGCATGACTCGACCCAAACTTGTTGCCTTTTCTCCTTGATAAAGCTTCTAATGTTGCTCCTTTCCTTTTTACTGCTCCTCTCTACTCCTTTGCCTTAATTATAATTTTGGTGTTGATCCATGCCTCTTTTTTGCTCCTTTCCCTTTAATGTTTCTCATTTGGCACTTTGCTGCTCCTCTTCCTCTTTTCTTATCCTTCACTGTACTTTTTCCTTCTTTTCCTTATAGATACTTTATACTCCAGCTGATCTTGATCTGCTCCTTTGTCCTTAATGATAATTCTAGTGTTGCTCCTTTGCCATCAATGAAGATATTTCCAATAGTATCCTATAGATTTCTTGGTCTTACAACCAAAAACCAAGTTTAAATGGTTACCCTCTCATCTTAGGGAGACCTTGGTTAGCCACTGCATATGCTTATATTAGCTGTCGAGCCGAAAACATGACTATCAACAATGGACCTTTGTCTAAACAGCTAGTGTTATATCCTCCAGCCCAGCCTTCCATTGATCATGTTCTACCTATATGGTTGGAGGATGAAGAAGATGAGTTATATAACACTGCCCCTATGTGTACCATAGATGTTATTCTTAAAGGGGGGCAGCTTGATGAAGATGACTCATCGACCATGCCATTCAAAACTAGTCCTCTACTAACATTCCTCTCGAAACCTTAGTCAAAGAGTTTGAAAGAAAACCTTGGATGGAAGTTCACTCAGTTGATTCAACCTTTGAAACCACCAAGGCTATTGAGTTTGGCCCATCCAAATCTCTGAAAATCAACCCAGACCTCTCGAATGAAGAAGAGAAGCAGTTATGCCAGCTTTTAAAAGAGAATCTAGATGCATTTGCTTGGGATTACAATGACATGAAAGGGGTGCATCCTTCAGTATGCAAACATCATATTTACATCAAATAAGGATGAAAGCCTGTGAGACAACCCCAAAGAAGGATGAACTCAACTCTGAAGGACATAGTCAAAGAAGAGCTGCAAAAACTATTGGATGTAGGGTTCATATATCCTATATCTCACAGTGAGTGGGTATCTGCTCTTGTCCTAGTCCCAAAGAAGACTGGGAAGTGGAAAATTTGTGTTGATTATCGAGAACTTAATAAAGCCGCCAAGAAAGACCATTTCCCTTTGCCCTTTATAGACCAAGCCCTAGATGGCCTTGCAGGGAAGAAGTTATTTTCCTTCTTAGATGAGTTCAGTGGGTGAAATCATATTCAAATCAGCCCTCAAGACCAGGATAAGACTACTTTCACCTGCCCTTGGGGTACCTTCGCTTATAGATTCCTACCCTTTGGGTTGTGCAATGCCCCAGCTACCTTCCAAAGAGCTGTCCTGAGCATATTTTCTTAGTTAGTCCATGACTCTGTCGAAATATACATGGATGATTTCACACCATATGGGGATGACTTCCAAGAAGCTCTCTCTAATTTGGGTAAATTACTAAGAACATGCATTCAGATGCATCTCTCTTTGAGCCCAGAAAAGTGTGAATTCCTGGAGAAAGTAGGGGTTGTATTAGGACACTCCATATCCCAAATAGGAATATAAGTAGACCCGAACAAAATTACTATCATCAAAAGGGTACCTGCTCCTCAAAAGTAGAAAGATGTCAGGATTTTCTTAGGCTTAGCTGGTTACTATAGAAGGTTCATCAAATATTTTAGCAAGATAGCTTTGCCATTATTTGGGTTGTTGGCCAAAACTTTTGAGTTTATTTGGTCTAGTCCTTGTCAAGACGCTGTCAAGCTCATTAAGGAAAAGTTGACTACTGCCCCCATCCTCCGATGTCCAAATTGGACTATGCATTTCCACATCCACACTGATGCATCCGACAAAGTTATAGGGGAAACATTAGGACAATTAGAGGAAAAAATCATGTATGTCATTTATTTCATCAGCAAGAACTTTTCCAATGACGAGTTGAATTATACGGTTACAGAGAACAAGATGTTAGCCATTTTCCATGCTTTGAAAAAATTCAGGAATTATGTATCTGGATATCAAACCTTTGTTCAAACTGACCATGCAGCCATCAAGTACTTAATGAACAAACTGGATGTTAATTCTAGGATAATTAGATGGTTGTTACTTTTGGAGCAATTTTTTTTTAGTATTGTTGATAAAACTGGAAAGGAGAATATTGTTGCAGATTTTTTGTCTAGGTTAGCTCTCCCTACAGGTGAAGAAGGAATGGTGGATTACCAATTGCCAGATGAGCATCTCTTTGCTATATCATCACTCTCACCATGGTTTGTTGATATGGCCAACTACTTGGTTCTTGGGAGACTCCCTCCTCATCTTTCATTCGGGGAGAGGAGTAGAATCATTAGAAAAAACACCCCTTTCACATCGATTAGGGGGAACCTTTTCAAGCTAGGCCCTGATCAAATCCTCAGGAGATGTGTGTGGGAGAGAGAAGTTTTTGATATCCTCTCTACATTTCATGACAGCACATGTGGAGGCCACTTTGCTGCAAAGAGAATTGTTTACAAATTTTTGCAGGAAGGATACTATTCGCCTAACCTTCACCAAGATTCCAGAAGATACACCAACAGGTGTGACCAATGCTAAAGGATGGGGAAACCTACACAAAGGGATGAGATGCATTTGCACCATCAAGTGGATTTTGAACCATTTGACAAGTGGGGCATGGACTTTGTTGGACCTATCAATCCACCATCCAGAAAAAAGAAGTATATCATAGTATGCACTGATTACCTGACAAAGTGGGCTGAAACAAAATCAGTGAAGGTAGCAACCGAGGAGAAAGTAGTATAATTTCTAAAGGAGAATGTGTTTTATAAGTTTGGATACCCCAGAGAAATAGTTGTTGATCAGGGAGCACAATTCACTTCTCACCTCATTGAAAATATTTTGAGGAAGCACAAGATTAAACATAGAAATTATATTGCCTATCACCCTCAGGTGAATGGCCAAGTAGAAGTAAATAACAGAGCTTTAGAGAGCATCCTCACCAAGGTTATGAGCAGCAGCAGAAAATATTGGGCAGATGGATTGGTAGAAGCTACTTGGGCCTACAACACTACCTGGAAGACAGCAACAGGATTCACTCCTTATGAACTAGTCTATGGTAAGAAAATTATACTTTCAGTTGAGTTTGAATTCAATACTTTAAGAATGGAAGCTAAATTAAATCTAGATCTATCAAATACCCAAAAAGAGAGGTTGCTGCAACTAAATGGATTGGATGAGTTCAGAATGCAAGCACTTCTTCACAGAGGTATTTTAGCTGCAAAGGAAGGTCTGGCATGACAATAAAATTAAGGAGAAGGCCTTCCAAGAAGGAGATTGGGCATTGTTGTATGATTCTAGGTTTAATGACTTTAAGGGAAAATTGATGACAGGACGGTTGGGACTATACACAGTGGAAATTTTTTTTGACAATGGCACAGTGCAAATCAGGACCATAGATGAGGAAGGAATCCCCTTGCTTGTTAATGGTCACAGAATTAAAATTTACAAGAAGCCCTTATCCAGGGAAGAGTTCATAAATTCAATAATCAGAGAAGTGTATGTAATGGGAAACTCCATAGTTTCCTGCACCTCCTTAAAAAAAAAGGAGAAAAAAGAATAAAGATCCATGGGTGAAAACCTATCTGAGGTGCTCAAGACAAGCTCGTGGGATGAAAACCTCGATGGAGGAAGCCCAATTTCTTTCAAAAAAAAAAGAGAAATACATCTGCATCTTTGTGTTTTTTGTGTTTGATGTTTTTCAGGTTATTAATGGTTTCTGGAAACACAGGGAAGCAATCATCTTCTTCTCTCTCTTTATATTTTACCATCCATCCCATCATTCACTTCATTAATTTCCATAACTCCTTCCATCACCTCCATACACCATATTCCTCCATTCATGAGTAGAATGTAGCAAAATAAAGCAAGCCACAAACTACTACAAACATCAGGAAGTTCCTTCATGGACTACAAAGAGAAACAAAAAGGAAAGATGTATAACAGACTCCAGGAGAACGAGAATGCCACCCATGGCATCTCAAGCATCCCACGCAGCATCTACAGCAGGAAGAAATAGCAAGAAAATATCAGCAACTCACTTAGAGAGTTGCTCATTCAGAAAGTTGCTCACTCAGAGAATAGAAAAATAGTGAAGAACGCAACATCCAAAAGGAATGTCTCCTCAATACAGCTCCTGAAAACACCTTGACAAAAACAAGTAAACTCAGGTATAGCTTCTCACCCCTCGCTATGCATCCATAATAGCCATAAATAATTAAATTTACATACTTAGAGTTTAAGGGACAGAAAGGTGGCCAGTTAGCTTGGCCACCATTGTGAAGTATGACTAGGGAGAACTGCAAAGTCATGCCACCTAGTCATGCAAAAGAAAAAATTTAAATCAAGTGGAGTAGAGGAGAATGAGGGGAGGAAACACGCAGTCCATCATGAATTAACAGAGAGAAGGAAACAACGGTCTCTGACAGAAACTGGAGCTGAGCCCGAGTTACATAAGCACTCCAAAATTAGTTGTGCAATCTAATAAAAAGAGATCTTGTCTCATCCAAACCAGTAAATTGAGAATTTTTTAGGAAAAGAGACCAAAGAAAGCCTGCAACACTGCAATATCGAGGTTGGGATGCGTATTTGAATAGCATGCAGTAACAGCAAAAGAACAACATCACCAGCGGTCGAGATATCTTCCGAAGTATACCACATATCAAACACAGTAGCAAGGGACCAAGGGAAACTTTTATAGCAACCCAAACAAGGTAGAATTCTAATCCTAACCTTAGAGAAGAAGGAGAATAAGAGATAGAAGAAGAACCAGAAGAGGAACAAGAAGAAAAATAGGAAGAGACAGAGGGCCAAGGAGAAACAGAAGAAATGGAAATGGAGACAGAAGTCATAAAGATAGCAAAAAGTGAGCAAGAAGAAGACTCACAACACCACCCAACATCCCCTCAAAACCAAGAGGAAGTTTCCACCTTATCTTCTCTAAGCATAAAGAGAAAAAGGCAGACCTTTATGTATTTCAGAACTAAAAAGAGTCAAAGGGTAAGTCATATAGAGCCAGAAACTCCTCCCAAGAGCCCCATCATCATTGAAGAATCACCAAGGGAGGAGGAAATAATTAGAGAGACTGTTTTGAAGGAGCAGTAGCAGATGGCACAGGCAGAGAATATAGCACTAAAGGAGAAATTGCAGCAAAAAGGGAAAAAAAATAGCCACCATGGAAAACTTCTGCATAGAAGCTCTTCAGCATAGATTCCCTGCTGACACATATGTTGTGTACCTCAAGGAGAAATGGCTCCTATTTCAAATCAAAACTCTAGCCTCCCATGGATCCCTACTGTTATCACTAAATTGAGTCTTGATGGGTTGCTTCAATGTTCAACTTGGAGTAATTATTTCAAACAAATTGCAACTGGAAATTAGCCTTTCTAGTCTGAGAAGGCTCTCTCAAAAGGATAAAGGATATTCAGTGAATAAATTGAAAGCAGATGCCTAACTCTGAATTGGATTGAATGTGTTTTTGTGTAGGTGAAAGATGTAAACAAATAACTACCATTGGGCTTATGGAGTCAATATGAAAACTCAGTCACAAGTCTACTTATCTCATGGAATCTGAGGCAATTGTATTCTTATCAATCCACACATGAAGGACAAAACAACAAGCTATATGTATGCAGGAAGTTGGAGCATGTCACCATGAATTCCAACTAATTATACATAAGCAAACTAATAAAACATGAGATTTATAGCAGACTAGGTGTATACAGGAAGTTGGAGCATGTAATAATGAATTCCAAGTGATTATACAACTAGAATACTAGAGACAAAGTAAAATAATGATAGAAAAAAACATACATAAGAATTCAGAGAAGAATCTCATGTCTGAAATAAGCTGTTGCAACTGTATATTATTGATATTAAAAAATTACAACAGTGGTAGTGTCAACTAATCATCTCCCAACCCCTCTTTACTTCGTAGTTCTACCTATTAATAGGATTTATTCCATTACACAGGATCTGTGTACATGGAAAGACCATCGAACTTTTTACTTTGACACCTCATATAACTATAACCTAGATACTTGAAAATGAAACACATTACTGCTAACTTTAGGAGTTAGAGACCTAATAGGACTCAACTACCTATTTATTACACTTTCCAACTGAAAGGATTGCATCTTTACAACGGAAATTATCATGTGCTTAGGTGGCACTGACCATGATCAAACTATAAATACCTCCACTAGATTCAAAAACTGGTTTTCCTATTTTTAAGGAAGTAGTGTCATCATAAATGATGAATGCCCTCATGATGAGCTGGTGAGCTGGACAGCCTTGTTGAAGACCAATTCTGCATGAAAAATCATTCCTATGACTATATTTGACCTTTACGCATGGCTATATGACCTCCAATGAATCATTAAAACCCAAAATTTCTTCAAAAATTTACTCGCTACAGAAACAGGGTATTCAAAGCAATTTCATAGCAACATTTTGTAGCGAATTTAGTTCACCAACCTCTGCAACCTGTTAGCTCTCTTTGCTGATGTAGACATGTTTGTTGGGTTAAAATAGCTATAAAAAAAAAATCCAAGCCTTGACATTGATTTTATCCATGCTTTTTTCCATATAATCACCTACAGCAATTTCCTAGCAAATTTTGGGCTTCAAGCTTGGGAGTTGCTATGAAAACACCTAAAATGAAAAAAATTAAAAACTCTTCTTTTTTCTTAAAAAATTTGCATGTAGGTCTGCAAGTGATATTATGAAGCATGATAAGGCAAACTTGGTTCAAAATACCTCTTACCCTCCTCAAGAAATAGCTTTTCACCTTCAGCAAGTTCATCTACCAATGAAAATGACTCTATTTTTCTGAACAACTAGGGCTGAGAGATGGGTTCCTATCTCTCAATACCTGATAGATGTTGAAAAATGGGAGGAGGTTTTTGTAAATAATAATTCTATGAAGAAAAACCTCTCTTGTTTTTTTGAAAACCATCTCTCGCTGTTCATAATATGCAATAGAAAAACATGTATAAAACAAGAAAATTCTGAATTCTAAAAATAGGTCCCAAAGACATCTTCGAATTTCCAAATTGGTAGCACCTGTGAGAAAAGTGAAAGTGGTTATTTTTCCTTGTATTGTGATTGAAAATAACCTCTCTCATTATTGCAAAATTCATCTCTATTCACCCATAATATTCTCTTTATGTTGACTGCTCACACATTCCAAAAAACACAGCAAATCCCCTTGTAGCTCCAACAGAAATTCAAGCAAACCTGAATGGGTGAATGCTTCAGCAAAGATAGGGTCCTCCATGAATATATTAAGGTCCATGGGCTCCTATATAAACACAGAGTCCCCTTTGTATGCTCTCTTCTTCCTGGTTCTCTCCCTTTATAACCAAGTTGCCTTCTTAAAAATGTGACACCTGCAAAGAAATAAATTGGACAACAATTTGCTTGCCACAAAGCTAGACTCTTCTAAGGTGAAAAATGACTGATACATGTAAAGGCTAAAGGCTTAATGATAGAGAGGAGTTTGGGTGATTTGTTTAAAAATATGAAATTCGAATATGAGAGGGATAATGACAAATGGAGGGATGAAAGTGGAATGATGACAAGCACTTATGATTTCACATGTTGGATAACTGTCATAACCAACTAGGTGATCTCACCTTTCCCCAAATCCAATAGAAAATTACAAGTCATCAATTTTTTTTTGGGAGATTTTCTACGGAAAGTTTAGGTGATTTTGTAGCAAAAACTAACTGTGCTCTGTTATATTCACTACAAAAACGTGAAAAATCTTACAGTTGGCCATTAAACCATTCATGTGAACGTTGAAATGGAACTTGATGAAAATGACTAATAATACATGGTTAATGAATGGTTTTTGACTTAGGATAAACATGATTATATAAATTATTCATCAAATGCATTACCCAACATGACACAACATGAAACCTATGGTGAACTTATCAAAACAAATTTTGAAAATTTTGAGTGTGATAACAGTGGCTCCACTGGGGATGGTGTGTCTACCTTTCCAAGATTGTATGCAATTCATGGATTTCTACAAGAAAGCTAACATGGTTGATCAGGAAAAGATAGCAGATTTTTAGGTGCATAACCTTGTGCCGACAAATCTGGATACTTGGGACCCCAATTCTATAATGGGGGATATGCAGTTGATGGCTCTAGTATATTGGATGATGAATGAGAACACTGGAGCAAGAGAGATATGAAGAAATAGAGAACCCTTACATATCAAACCAGAATTGTTCAACCCAAGAGGAGTCATCCTTAACCGTCGAGAGATTGAAAAGGACCATGCACTAGTCGAAAGCTACCTCCAGACACAAACACAGGTAATAGGCCACTTTGATGATTTTTCTAGGAAGATATAAGATGAGTGCATTATTGTCAGCTAGAGGAGATGGAACAGCCTCCCTCCCAACCTCAAGAACAGGGAGTACCATACTCCAGAAATACTGAGGGGTGCCTTGGAAAGAGTACTATTATATAAGAGGGCCATGCAGGCCAAGAAGATCTAATGTCCTAGTTTGAAGCTCGGTCCACCTTTGTAGTCGGGGCTGAATGATGAAAGGGACACAGATGCACAAGATAGAGAATGGGAGAATGCAGAAAAGAGTAATGGGTTTTACCGCCCTAAGGGGGCTCCCACACTTATTCCTCAGGACGTCCGGAGGGGGGGGGATGTCAAAGCTCTAAAAAATGTAGGAAGAGGATTATTTGCTCAGAGGAAGAGAAACCATTCAGTAGGGGGGTGATGATGAGCTCCATCATTAGAAATATTTGGAGGGGTTAATGGTCACCTTTTGCCTTCTCAAATCTCTTTTTCTTGCATTTTTATTGTTATTTGGTTTTATGATGCTATTATAGGTGGTGATTAAGGCTAACATAGTCTGAGTGCCTAATATGAGGTTGAGTGCAGAAAATCATGGGTAATTGGCATTATTTTTGAAGATTTTATCATAAAGAATGGAAGGAGACAACAAGGAGAAATTATAGGAGGATTTCCACCCTCCTTAACTCTCGAAGGCATCCAAAGGATTCCTAAGGATTCTCTCCAACAATTCGAATTCCAGAGGCAGCCAAGCAACTCAAAGACCAAAGTGCACTCAATCTAAGTTTACTTGGATTCAAGTGGACTCAATTACTATTTTCAAGGGAGTTGTTGGTAGTTGCCCTATAGAAAAAATAGAGCAGAGCTAGAGATAGGAAGGATTCGATTCTATTGGGGAAAATTTTTCCAAGCTATTGAGCTTTTTTATTATTGTGCGCAGTGATTCAAACTTACATAAATGTACGAGACTATTCTTTCATGAAATGAGTAGACTGATTTCATTTTACTGATTTAGGTTCTAGAGAGCTAGGTTGTGGGTTAGGGCCCAATCCATGTGCCTCAGCCTCTATGTTGTACTTGTTCTTTGCTTGTTGTCAGTAGATCTGCTTCCAATAGTTTCATTGTTGTTTAGTTTTGATTTCAGTTTGTTGTTGTAGTTTTTTTATTTGCTTATGAGAGTAATAGAATAGAGGAAAACTCCAAAAGTTGTGGATCGAGCCTTCCCCTCTCATCTCTGTCAATAGAGCTCAATGAGGGTAGACCTTTCCCCACAGACCAAAAATTCCTTCTCGCTTATGATTTCATGGAAATAGATTAGATCAGTGTATGTATTTTCATGAACGCATTGTCTGTATTTCTTGCATAAATAGGTAGGTTGATTGCAGGTACAAGCATCTTCGCCCGGAAGAATTTCATTGACACTTCCCCTCTTCATTTCCCATCTCCCTTCCATCTCTGCTATTACGCTTCTATTCCCTTCTATTTCACTTATTGCAGTTGTTGCACCCTTTTATTCGCAAAAACACTTCAAAATGACTAAGTCTTCCTTCTATTCCTTCGTTTTCACATTTCACGGCTATCGCAACCATTTCAACAAAAAAAATACTTCAAAACCTTATAGGTTGACCTCCACTCTTTTCTTCTCGAATTTCAAGCTTATCTCATTTCGCATCCCGCAGATCCTCCCGCTCTCCATCCCATTTGCCTACTCGTGATTGCGATTGTGATAACCCTTACACCTTACTGCTACCATTTATTATAAAAATAAAACTCCATAAAACATTGAAATACGACCTTTTTCCTTTAGACTTACCGCAAATTCCATTTTCTCTCTATCACAAATATCTTTTTCCATTGATCCCCCGTTAATACTCTGCTCCCAAAACTCTGATTGCGATGATATATTCCACCAACCAATAACCTTTCCGCCTTACCTTTTCCATTTATCATCGAAATGTCTTAAAAAATGTTAAAGTTCGACCCTTATTTGTTCTTCTCACTTATCGCAACGATCGCAATCGCGCAAACCAAACATTCTTTCATCATTGCCCAAGTGTCGCTTCGAAACTGCGATTGCTATATTGTTATCGCAGCTTCACCACCCACCTTGTCGCCACGTCACTCTATTGCATTATCACCTTCTCGCATCATCGCATTATCGCGCTATTGCGTTGTTACCTTTTAGCAATCATCGCATTTCTGCATTTCGCAATCATCGTTCATTCGCACTTATGCATTATCCACCCAACAACACATTCACAACTCTGCTAACCTTGCAATATTATGAATTGCAATACTGCATATCGCATATCACATCGCAATACTCCAATCGCACTTCCACCATCGCATATTTGAAAGCCTCCCACTACAAAGGGATTTTGCGATATAATAAGGTTTTAATAAAGCATAACCCCTTTTTCACACCTCTAAGCCTTGCCCCATGTGTTTAAGCCCTCCATTAGCACCCTTGGCCCTTTTTCCTCCAAACTACAAACAACGCTTTTTCAATTTTAATTAGGTCATGAATAGCTGCATAGATAGGAGCATGATAGATAGAGCAGGGTGTGTTTAGTCGATTGGCCAAGTTAAGTGAAAATTAAATTAGTTTCATTTCTACCATTTCATTTCTGCCATTTCCTTTCTGCAAATTAAATTAGTTTCATTTCTGCCATTTCCTTTCTAAAATTTAAATTAATTTCATTTCCATCATTTCATTTCTGGAATTTACGTTAGTTTCCTTTCTTTCATTTCCTTCCAGCAAGTTACTTTCGAGTTCTTATCATAGTTTAAGAAATAGCACCCTTTCGTAAAGAAGAATAGGATCACATGAGAAAAATGCATATGTTGTGTATATAGGACTGTCACCTCCAAGTTTGTATGAACCTCGCATTGACAAAGTAAAGTAGGGCAGCCCCTGGGAGTTGCAGCACTCTTGGTGCAATACCAGGGCTCACCACTTTTCAGCGTCGTTGTCGGGGAGGTGTCTAGTAGATGCTTTGATTTTGTTTTAGCATTCTTTTCTGCCTTCCTTTTTTTTCATGTTATTTCATAAATATTGAAAAAATACAAAAAAATATTTAATTTTCATGCCTCGTAGGAGTAGGAATGCTCAAAGACAAATCTTACCAAAAACCCCCACATCACCTCCTAGCCACCCTTCACTCTTCTTCAGTGGCAGTGAGATTGAAATTTCGATAAGAGAGCCTTATGAATACTCTGAGGAACCTATTGGGGAAGAAGAAGAAGACCTTGGTCCAACTGAGGGACCTGCTTCACCTATCTTAACCATGGCTAGGATCCAGAGAGTCTTTCCCATAAGAGAGGCAGATGGGGAAACTAAGATGAAAAACATTAGCCCCTCAACTCTTCCACACTTCCATGGACTTACCTCTGAGGATCCTGACACATTCATGTTTGAATTTTCTATTTTTTGTAGGACTTATGACTAAACCTTTGATGATCATAATTTGAATCTATTCCCATCCACCCTTAAGGATGCAGCCTTGCGTTGGTTCATGGGTCTTCTTGGGGACAGCATCACTACATGGGCACAGATGGAAGAGACCTTCAACAAAAAGTACAGAGACTATTGTAGGTCTAAGGAAACTAAGGATGGGATATTCAGGATGACTCTAGGGCCTGATGAATCCCTAGAGGACTATGAAGAGAGGTTTCAATTAAACTATAAGAGAGCCAATTGTACTCTTGATTCTGCATAACTTAAACTTGTGCTTCTCCGAGGGATCAGAGAAGAGATGATAGAAACTTTGAATATGCTATCAGGATGATATATCTACCAACTACCTTATGAAACAATCAAAACTATCTTCCAGAACCATTATAGGGAATGTAGGAAGATGGGCAGAGTTGGCCAAAACACATCCAATACCCCTTCCTCTTCCACCTCCATAAAACATGAGATTGGAAACATGCTAGAGGACTTCAAGAGTGACATGTTGCACACCCTTTCTTTGCAGATGGACACAATGCAAGTCAAAAGGAAGCAAGAGGAAGCAGAGAGAGCCATGGACATTTTTTGTCCTAGATGTACCCAGAAGCACCCAAGAAATGAATGTCCATTGAATGTCATAGAGGTTTGCTTAGTCTATGAGGAGAATCATGCCACAAAAAAGTATCCCTCCTTACCTGGACTTAAGGCTCTACATCAAGGTGGGGAAGCAATGCCGGAGCAACTTTGTTTCATCAACTAAAGGAGGCCTCAAGGCCCTCGGCCATATCAACAAGGTATGCAAGGTGCACCTTACTCTTACTATCACAACATCAGAGTGCACCCATGCAATATTGGTACACCCCCACTCCTCCATCCTGGTCTACACCTCCTACTTGGCCTTACAACCCTCCATATCATCCTCAGCCAGGGAATCAACCATTTCAGCATTATGTCCCACAACAACCTCAGTGGAATAATCCATCCCAAGGGTGGAGGCCTCAACATAATCAACCACCTGCTCTAATTTCTCCACCCCAACCTCAACCTCAGTTTACCCATGTTGCTCCACCTAGGCTACCTCAAATACCTACACATCCCAATCCGAACCTGAACAACAGACGGGCACATCAGGCTCTCAGTGGAGAAACATCTTATCTAGCTTATGTTGTGGAGATACAAGAGGTTAATCTCAGGTTGGGAAGAGTATTTCCAGAAAACCATCCTCCATCTCCACCTATAGAGGTTGAGGAGGAAAACGAAGAAGGTAACACTCAGATCCAAAAGCCTCCTTTTCCCGAGCGCTTGATCCACCCTAGTCAGTACACCCGAGAGGACACTGAATTTATGGGAGAATTGGAAAATTTGTGTGTAAATATACCACTTCTCTAGGCCATTAAGGATGTCCCTATATAAAATAGGCTCATCAAAGAAAATTTCTTCAAGAGACCTAGGAGAAAGAAGAGAGATACCCCTACCATCAATGTGGTAGGATAGTTGCCCGACCTAATGTTGGGAAAGGTGATATTTCCAAAGTACGTGGACCCTGGTAGTCCAGTTGTTGATGTGCACATCGATGGTGTCATAGTACCCAACACTCTGATTGATATAGGGGCTGCCCTCAATGTCATGACCAAGGAAACTATGTTGAAAATTAATCTCCAAGGGACTTTGAGGAAAACCACAACCGTTCTGCGACTTGCAGATCGGTCCATAGTAACTCCAGAAGGAATTGTTGAGGATTTTATGGTTACCATTGACTCTTGGGAATATCCTATAGATTTCCACGTCCTCCAACCAAAAACCAATTTTAATCCTTACCCTATCATCTTAGGGAGACCTTGGTTAGCCACTGTAGGTGCTTATATTAGTTGTCGTGCCGGAAACATGACTATAAAAAATGGACCTTTGTCTAAACAGCTATTGTTATATCCTCCAACCCAGCCTTCCATTGATCATGATCTACCTATATGGTTGGAGGATGAGGAAGATGAGTTATATAACACTTCCCCTATGTGTACCTTAGATGTTATTCTTAGAGGGGGGCAGCTTGATGAAGATGAAATCATCAACCATGCAATTCAAAACCAATCCTTCACTAAAATTCCTCTCGAAACTTTAGTCAAATATTTTGAAAGCCAACCTTGGATGGAAGTGCACTCAGTTGAGTCAACCTCCGAAACCACCAAGGCTATTGAGTTTGGCCCATCCAGATCTCTGAAAATCAACCCAGACCTCTCAAATGAAGAAGAGAAGCAATTATGCCATCTTTTGAAAGAGAATCTAGATGCATTTGCTTGGGATTAAAAGGACATGAAAGGGGTTCATCCTTCAGTATGCAGACATCATATTTACATCAAAGAAGGATGAAATCTTGTGAGATAATCCCAACGAAGGATGAACATGGCTCTGAAGGACATAGTCAAAGAAGAGCTACAGAAACTATTGGATGCAGGGTTCATATATCATATATCTGATAGTGAGTGGGTATCTCCTCTTGTCCTAGTCTCAAAAAAGAATGGGAAGTGGTGAATTTGTGTTGATTATCAAGAACTTAACAAAGACATCAAGAAAGACCATTTCCCTTTGCCCTTTATAGACCAAGTCCTAGATGGCCTTGCAGGGAAGAAGTTATTTTCCTTTTTAGATGGGTTCAGTGGGTACAATCAGATTCAAATCAGCCCTCAAGACCAGGATAAGACTACTTTCACCTGCCTTTGGGGTACCTTCTCTTATACAGTCCAACCCTTTGGGTTGTGCAATACCCCAGCTACCTTCCAAATAGTTGTCCTGAGCTTCTTTACTAAGTTAGTCCATGACTTTGTCGAAGTCTACATGGATGATTTCACACCATATGGGGATGAATTCCAGGAAGCTCTCTCCACTTTGGATAAATTACTAAGAAGGTGCATTGAGATGCATCTCTCCTTGAGCCGCGAAAAGTATGAATTCCTGAAGAAAGTAGGGGTTGGTTTAGGACACTCCATATCCCAAGTAGGAATACAAGTAGACTCAAACAAAATCACTATCATCAAAAAGGTACATGCTCCTCAAAAGCAGAAAGATGTCAAGAGTTTCTTAGGCTTAGCTACTTACTATAGAATTTTCATCAAAGATTTCAACAAGATGGCTTCGCCATTATTTTCATTATTGGCCAAATATTCTGAGTTTATTTGGTTCGGTCCTTGTTAAGAGACTTTCGAGCTCATTAAGGAAAAGTTGACTACTACCCCCATCCTCCGAGGTCCAAATTGGACTCTGCATTTCCACATCCACACTGATGCATCCGACAAAGTTGTAGGGGGAGAATTAGGACAATTAGAGGACAAAATCCCTTATGCCATTTATTTCATCAGCAAGAACTTGTCCAAGGTCGAGTTGAATTATATTGTTCCTGAGTGTAGAAATTTGAATAACTGATATGTTATCCACTGAGATTCTCCTGATCACACACTATTTTAGCTTCATGCATAATACAAAATCTCTTCTACCATTGATCATCACATGCGGAAATAAAATCAATTGCATGCACACATTAAAGCCATAAAAATTTCACACATATGAACACAGTATTTCATGGGAAAGCTTAAAGCTGAAAACCCCCAACTATCTGTATATTATACATGTCATGGAGATCATGTAACAATCATAGTACAAAGCTCTTTGCAATCTCTCATGCACTACCTCCCATGCTACACACTATCAAGCTAGATCTAGCAAAACTCATGCTCCAACCTTTAGCCACTTGATAGCCAACCTGAATTGCGTTTTCAAGCTATGGGATGGCCTCTTTATATAGATAAACCACCCAGCCTGAACTGCGCAATCCTCATGGGTTACTCCACCCATCTGTGTGTTGCAAATAGCAATAGTATAGTCACAACTGATAGTTAACCTACTCTTTCACCTATTTCTGCACTGGTCTCCACTGAAACTGTCCATGCACTGAAGTTAACTGATGTATTCTTTAGTTTATTAATGAGTTTATAATTAGTGAATTAATTAATAATTAATTCACACCACTCTCACTAATTGTATCTATTAGTTAACTTGGATACGAAAAGCTCAACTATGTTTAGATTAGTTAAACTGAATACAACTCCACTAACTTCCTCAATCAACTCCACCAAACTCTGTCACATGAGTTCTAACTGAAGTCAACCATGCAATAGCTTCACTTAAACCCTAGGAAAAGCATATTTCCTTCTGTCAGCTGCATGTGCCACATCCAGGCATCAAACTGAAGTGCTCCAAGAGAATAAGATAATGTTTAGAGTCCAAATATTATTAAGAGCTAATAATATTCGACATATCTATTTTTAGACTGGCAATCTAAAAATAGATTCCGCCCAATATGTCTAAAAATAGAAATCCATCTATTTTTACCAACTTGACCAATCATCCAAGAATAGCATCCCGCAACTTATAGAATATGCTCCATATGTCTAAAAATAGACATAGTCTAAAAATAGACTTTGCGACAAAAATCACCTGTGTGGCCTCCACCTAGTTTAGGTGATCACTTTCCAACTAGGATCAGGAAAGATGTTTCAGGAGGCCTCCTTCACTGTTTCTTGTTGCCATTTTCAACACTGAGAAGGAGATGTTAGCCATTGTCCATGCTTTGAACAAATTCAGGCATTATGTAACTGGATATTAGACATTTGTTCACACTGACCATGCAGCCATCAAGTATTTAATGAAAAAATCGGATGTTAATGCTAGGATAATTAGATGGTTGTTACTTTTGCAGCAATTTGATATGACTATTGTTAATAGTTTGCAGATCTTTGTGGTGTGAGTTTAGAGAAAGAGTATTTGAAATCTCCACAGTATTCATTTTAACGTCCCTTAAACACATAGCCACGGTATAGGTAAAGCAGATCGGTTCAAGATTCAAGAACCTGTATGCTCTCGATTTTGAGTATGCATGCAAGGCTTTGAGGAGCAAAGAAGTGGTTAGTGACTTGGTGGTTGAGAGGGAGAAATTGTCTCTCAACATGCAGCCTCAAAAGTAGTCTGAGAAGGTTTCGGAGCAGCCACAATTCAAGAATCAGAGAGGAGACTGAGAGGAAGAATCCACTCAAGAAGAGACCTCTAGGAGGGGAAAATTCCAATCCAGATGAGCAGAGGGATTACATGCATCTATACCTCCAAGTGTGAGGTGGAGCGATGTGTAGAATTAATCCCAATAATAAATTTGGGCAGGATTCATTGAGATGGTGTGTATGATGCATGGAAACTGACTACGAGGAGCCCACAATACAGCAATAGTAGGAAGGATCAGTTAGATTGATGCAGTCATATGTCAGGAATAAAAAAATCAGAGTGACAGGTGTCGGATACTGGAGCGCAGATCAGAGTTGGCAGCAGTGCAAAGTGCATGGATGCAGATGTCAGTAGTGCAGAGAGTCTAGTAGACATGTGCAGTAGGTACCAGCAGTCAAGAGACTCTGATGACAGATGCATTATACTGATTCAGTTGTTGGAGGCTATTCAGTTTCAGGAGCGTTGCATGTGCGAACAACACTAGGAAGGGTTGCATGCAAGAACATTCCAAAGGTACCATATCGAGATAGATTGATTCCTTTCTTGTTGAGAGGGAGTGTTGAAATTTGCAACAAGAAATAGTGAAATTGGCATCTAGAAACAACATCGCGAAAATGGCATCCAGAAATGGCTACCATGGAGGCTTTTGATTTAATTATTTCTTAATTAAATTAGAAGAAATATGTGTCAAATTTATTTATCCCTTAAACAAATTAGACAATAAATTGTAATCTTATCTCATAATCACTTATTATAGTTAACTGAGTGTGATAGACTCGGTTAGCTCATGAAATTCGAGTTGAGGGTGGTTGGTGAGGCATGTAGAGTGATTCTATTTGTTTTAGAGTCCAAGTTGCAGTTAGTGTATTATTTTAATGCATGAGAAATAAGTTAACTCAATTAAGTGAGTTAAAATCAGTTTAACTAGTTGTAACTTATTGTTGCACTAGTGAGAGGTCAAGTGAATTAAATCAAATTTAATTCACATGCAGTGATCTGTCAAGAGACTGGTGATTTACTATTAATAGTTGCATGCATGTCAGTTCCGATGAAGACCCAGTTGAGACAGAGGTTAAAGGGAATTTATCTATCAGTTGTATTTATAGCAAATTTATCGGGCACAATTATATACACCATAAGATTCCTATGATATATTGCATAGTCAAGGAAGGATAATGATCTTATTTAATAGGGATTAATTTCCTAGGGATTGTGTAAGCAAGGTAGGCTGAGCAGAGGCTGATAATTGGCTAAGTACTAGCCCAATTTTGTCCAGATCAGTGTGAGACAGTCAGGATAGTGCAGCAAACTCTTGTGAGAAGAGTGCATTGTATCATTTCATGATTCCTTAGTTCATTATACAATAGAGATAGAGTGGTTTTGAGAAGTTTCTTTCCCCGGAAAAATATCTTGTGTTGTGGATTGATTTGCTTTCTCTTACTTGGTGTGATTGTGCGATCGTGTTTAATTTCCGCAAAATTAATTGTATAAGGATTCAGTATCTTGCTCTAGTATATTGCATGATCATATTGAATCCATTGGTATACATATTTTTTGAATAATTTCTACAAAAAATTTATTTGATGGAATCATAGACAAATACAAAGAAATATTTGTTGCAAGGGGTTTCTCTCAAAAGGAAGGAATAAACTATGAAGAAAAATTTTCTCCTACTGCCAGGTATAGCGCTATTAGATCTTTGGTTTCATTAGCAGCCACCATGGGATGGAATATCCATCAAATGGATATCAAAACAAATTTCCTAAATGGAACATGTATGTAAATTTTATTAGTTGTTAATTAGATTTAGTTATCTTAGGTTATTAATGTGAAAGGGCATGATCAAAGATCATGCCTCTTCGCCAAGGGACACCTTGAGGCTATATTTAAAGCCTAGGCGATCCCTCATTGTAATCATCTTTTCATCTATCATCAATAATAATATATATTTATCAAGTTTACCAGAGTTCTTACACTCCATTAGTATCGGAGCCAACGCTCTTCTAGATCTGTGTGATCATCAGATTAAAAAATTTCTAAGGAAATTCCATAAATTTTCCTTCTTACCAAGTGCAGAAAGGTTAAAGAATTAATTCCCCCTACGCTCACCAACCACTATTCCCTACGTACTCTGCCACACCAGCACTCACTCCGCGATCGATTATCCCTGCAACCTACGCGTGTTCTCCATTCATTCCAATCCCATTTCTGCCCGTGTGTTCACCGTCCTAATATCTTTTTCTGCTGTGTTATTTTGTTGTCAACCACATTTGGTTGAGACATCATTCTCCATTATCATCGTACCTTATGACTGTATTTCATTAACCACTATTTCGTTAACCGTTTCTTCCGCTGCATAAATATATATAAATATATTCCGCGGCACAGTGGAACGATAAATCATTCGTGTGAACCGGTTGACATTTTGGTGACGGGTGCTGTCCACGTCTAATTAACCCAGCGTCTAAATTAATCGGTGTGATCTTATTAACCCAGCGTCAGAGCTGTCCACGTCAGACAGGTGCTGTCCACGTCAGAACGGCCGGCGCTGTGCCACAGCAATTAACCAAATAGAAAGGACGTGTATTTAAAAAAAATTACGTTTCAAATCGTGAACAGGTGACGTTTGAAAAAACAAATCGATTTGTTAAAATTATATGAAACAGTGTGTCATTTAAACCGAACGGGCACATTTAAAAAAAAAAAACGATTTACAAGCTAACTTCACCAGCGATCAAGTTCACTCCAATTTTCACAACGTTGAGCGTATTCGAGAGGTTCGACGGTGACAGTCTGACTCATTCCGTAATAGCGTGTCTCACTGTGTTCACCGTGTCACTGCCCGACAGCCTATTCAGTGTTATTTTTCACTCAATAGTAAATACGCAGAGAGGGCAGCATATTCAGGGGGCAGCGTTTCAGAGGGCAGCATATTCACTCATCTGTAGAAGGGTCTCATTTTTTTTAAGCGGACGGGTATATTTTTTGCGACGGGTTCATCGATATTCATATATATATATATGATTATAACTTAATTTTTATATAAACTTTAAATTCAAAATTAAATTTATATAAAAATTAGTTACAAAAAAATAAAAATAATTATTATTGTTATATAATAATTATATAATTTATTTATATATTATATAATTTTCAAATAAATAATTATATAAATATAATAATTATATAATTTATTTAAAAACAATAATAATTATTTAAATTTAAATTTAAAAAAAAAAATTATTAATTAATTAATTAATTAATTTTAAAAAAAAAAAAAAAAAGGGAAAAGAGAAACTGGCAAAAAAATATTCCCCACCTCATACGCGTTCGATGTCGTCGTCAATGTCAATGGCTGAATTCCAGAAAAAATTGGTTGATCTCGAGAAACAGATCACTAATAATTCCGAAGAATTCGGAAAAAGATTAGTCGACCTTGAAGGTACAGTTGCAGGGCATTCCAACGACATCAAAAGGGTTCATGATACAACAAATCGAATAGAAAGACAAATGTGGCTAAATCATCATGAGGCCACAGAAAAGCTTAACGAAGCAATGAACAAGATGACAGAGTATAGCGAAGCAATGAACAATATGACAGAACTCTTCAGTAAGCTAAATGATAAGATAGATAAGATAAGTCAGACACAATCCCCAATATCTCCTAACAGGGAACAAAATCAACAAAACAATTCCGCAGATTCAGGGAACTCCGAAGAGCATCAAGAAAAAACCGATTCCCCACATCATCAAGAAGATAGTAATGCAGATTTTCAAAATAAGCAACTCTGGAATGCATTCGCTAATCAATATCCCCTTCTTGTTCCACCATTAGCATATCAGCGCAAAGCCAAGATCGACCTACCCAAATTTGATGGTAATGAAAAAAATAGCGTTGCATGGCTTAATAAGGCAAAAGAGTATTTTGAGATTTATGACATTACTAGTGATGACGAAAAAATTAAGCATGCTTCCATGAAAATGGAAGGAGAAGCATATAATTGGTATATGTGGTGGAAAAAGATGACGCTCGCTATCATTTGGAGGAAATTTAAGGATGCGTTCTTCAAAAGGTTTCAAGGCATAAAAGAAGAAAAGTTCTTTTCAACCTTTATCAAATTACGCCAAAAAGGAGATGTGGATGAGTACACTTGAGAATGGGAGACCTTGGCAACACGAGTACCTGGATTGTCGGAATCTCGTCTAATCCAGTCTTACATCTCAGGACTTAAAATCCACATACAGGAAGAGCTAGAACTACATGAAATTACGTCCGTAGAAGTAGCAAGGCAAAAAGTAAAAGCTGCTGAAAAGAAATTTGAAAGATTATCAAAACCAGAAAAGTATATTCGAGACGACGGTTTCCTCAATCTGAAAATGTAGATGACACAAAATATGTCCCTGTCCATCTTTGTGAAGAAGAAAAATCTAGTTTGGAAAAACAAAGAATGTGAGAGGGCAAGTGCAAACGTTGCGGTGAAAACTGGGACCCTAAGCACAGATGTGCCAATGAAAAAGCGAAGAATCTATACAGTTGTGAAGCAACTAACGATGCTAACAGTACTGATTCATGTATAGAAGGATTAGAAGACAACTTAGAGTTCTCTCCAGAAGTGGATGGCGAAACTATTCCGCAAGTGTCATTATCAGCTATGACAGGCATATTACAACCTCAAACCCTAAGGTTAAGAGGACATATTAAGAAAAACAATGTAATGGTTCTAATAGACACAGGCAGCACGCACAATTTTCTAGATTCAACCATGGCCAAAAGACTCAACCTCTTTACTTTTCCCATGCCTAATATGAAGGCAATGGTGGCCGATGGTAAGAAGATTGAACAAGTAGGAAAATGCCATAAAGTCAAATTGCAGATTAAAGAATTTCATTTAGAATCTCCATTCTACACCGTTCCATTACGAGGAGTAGATGTGGTCTTAGGAATTCAATGGCTACGAACTCTAGGTACTTATTCTGCCAACCATCAGAAGCAGTTTATAAGTTTTAAGTGGAAGGTGCAGAAATACAAGTTGTATGGATTCCAAGCCCCAGAAAATCAAGTCGTATCTTCCTCTCTGATGACGAAGATGATTCAAATAGGAGCGCCACCATCTACAGTACAATGTCATCAGTTAGAAATGTTAATTTCAAAAGGGAGCCACGAAGAGTCGCCAGAAGTCAAGACAGGATCCGACCTTGTCGATATCAGATATTTTCACTATCTAGATCAACAAAAGATTGAACTCGAGAATATGCTCCACGATCTTTTTAAAATGTGGGAAGCAAGAGCCCGCCGCTCAAGAAAACCAGGCGTTCGTCAACATTGTCCATCGTTACATATGCTTTGAGGACAAAGAATCTTTAAGAGAGGGGCAATGTTATGTAAATTTTATTAATTGTTAGTTAGATATAGTTATATTAGGTTTTATTAGTGAAAGGGCATGATCAAAGATCATGCCTCTTCGCCAAGGGACACCTTGAGGCTATATTTAAAGCCTAGGTGATCCCTCATTGTAATCATCTTTTCATCTATCATCAATAATAATATATATTTATCAAGTTTACCAGAGTTTTTACACTCCAGAACAACTGATGAAGAAGTATATACTGATAAACTGGAAGGCTTAAAGATAAATAATAGGGAAACTCATGTTTGTAGATTAAATAAATCCCTATATGGCTTGAAGCAAGCTCCTAGGGCTTGGTACGCCATAATGGATTTATATCTTCTAAGGGTTTGTTTTGTAAAAAGTTATGTAGATGAAAACCTCTACATCAAGATAGTGAAGAATGAACCAGACATCATACTTTTATATGTGGATGATATATATTTTACAATTGTGGAGCACATAATTCTAGAATGTAAGAAGATGCTAGCAGTTGATTTTGAAATGAAGGATCTAGAACTTATGCATTACAACTTGGGCTTGGAAGTTTGGAAGAAACCCAATGAAATATATCTTGGTCAAGGAAATTACATAATCAAGATGTTACAAAAGTTCAGTATGATGGATTCCAAGCCTATGACAACTCCCATGATCACAAATCTCAAGAAGATAAGAAGTTCTTATTCTATTCCTGTTGATCCCACAAGTTACTGAAAGATGGTTGGATCCTTGTTGTATTTGGTGAACACAAGACCTGATATATGTTTTTCTATAAATGTTTTAAGTTAATTTCATATGGAACCTCGTCATGGTCATTGGATAGTTGCAAAGCACATTTTTATATACCTACATGGAACTATTCATCGCTACCTAAAATATGATGGGAAGGAGATTTTATTAACAGGTTTTAGCGATTATGGTTGGGGTGGCAGTGATACAAATGAAAGAAGCACTACTGGTGGTTGTTTTAGTTTTTGATATGCAACGATTTCATGCATGATTAGAAATAAATATTTAGTTTCCTTGAGTAGTGATAAATTCAAATATGTTGTCACATGTGAAGTAGGAAAGGAAGCAGTTTGGTTAAGAAAAATCCTATCATATTTGTTTGGAGGACCACTAGATCCTACTGTGATAAATTTTGATAATCAAAGAAACATCAAGATATATGGAGATCTTTTATTCCATGTCAGGACAAACCACATTAACAAAAAGTATCACTACAATAGAATTTTGGTGCAGGATGCGGTCGTGAAGCTACAATATATTCCAACAGATGATCAAGTAGTTGATGTGTTGATGAAGTCTCATCGAAATAAGAAGTTCGAATATTTTAGAAGCATACTTGGATTGGTTGATATTAAATATTTAGTATATAGGGATAGATGAAGCTTTTTAGTTCAAAAATACGCTTGGGAGGACATTTGGACAACCTGTGATGATGTCTAGATCTCGAAGTAGGGAGGGTGGAAATGGTCTTGGAGCTCTGAACTTGGATACACACCTAGATCCTTGGGTTGGTGTTAGAGCATAATCTTGATGGTACCTATAGAGGTTGAAGCTTTGAGTACACATTATTCCCACCGAGTTAGATACCTTGGTCAAGTATCTAATCGGTAGCACTGCGTGTGTCGTGACTTTTCATATGTCATATCATTTTGAGTTAATCCATGTACCTTTATATATGTGTGTAATTATAAATAACTCCCTAGTTAAGAGGGAGTGTTGAAGAATGTAACTACTGTTGATCTTCATAATTGTATTTCAGTCATAATATAAAAATAAATTTTATTGTAAAAGAAAATTTATTTTGAAGGATAGGTTTCATGGTCTTTCATTTATTTTCTAGGTCATAGCCTCCATTGAAGGCTTCTATTTTTTTTCAAGAGCCAGGATATTCATTGTCATATTTATTAGACCTGCCTTGAGCTTTTGTATCATGTAAAATGATTTATTTTTGAGTCAAAAGAGAAATTTTGTCCCTCCTCGCCAATTAAGCCCTACCCTCGAGAATTTGACCCTATTGAAGGCAATTCAACCCTATAGAAGTAGTATAAATAGAGGCAGATTGACTCATTTAGAAGAACACTCACACGAGTTTGATATACGAGAGAAAGAGGACGAAAAATAGAGCCAAGTGCAGGAGAAAAAGACCCAGCTCAAGGAATAAAGAAAAAAAAAATTCTACGAATCTCTCTCTCACATGTGCAAAGATTTTAGGGTTTCCAAACGAGTAGCTAGGGGCCAAAATTTTTGAAGTAGTTGAAGTATGAAATTACATAGCTAGGGGGCTAAAATTCTGGATTGAAGCTGCATCTGGGAAGATGACACTCGGAGACTTTGGCAGAACACATCAAATTTAAGGAAGCGCTAACTTGTTGATTAGAGGAGGTATTTGTCTAGGTCAAAAGGGGTCTTGGATTGTCTCATCTTGATTTGAATCTACTAGTGGAAGATTTTGACTGGATTTTTCCTTGGATAGGGTTTTTTCCCTAGTTGGAGTGCATATATCTTGTGTTCCTTATTCGTGTGATCTTCATACATTTTATTTCGTAATTGCTTGATGAAAGATAACATAATAAAGAAGTAAAACAAGCCAACATAATCACAAGTAATTATCAAGAAAAGAGGAATCAAACGTTAATATCTACATGCATTGATTTCTCAACACTAATAAGGTTTTAAATTTTTTTATTTTATAAAAAAGTGTTTTGGTTATTTTTTTAATAGAGATTTAAACGTAAGATATTAAAAAAATATTAAATTTATGATTAAAATGTTATCTTAATTTTTCAAAATGTTATAAGGATGCTTTTAAAAAAATCATTTTTTCTAAAGGGCATTAATGTTTCTCTCATTTCTTTATTTTTCTTTACAAACCTTTTGCTCCCTTTCTTGAGAGATTTCTATGGTGATGTAATTTTTATCATCTCGGGATACATATTCTTTAAATAAATTCAGATTGTGCTAGTGATGTTGATAATAGAATATTTATTTTTACATGTGTGTTTCATCTTGGTTCATATCTAATTTTTTTCTCATGCAAGAAACAACAAATTTTTGTGCTATCCACCATTAATATTGAGTACAAAGGACTAAAAAAGATGGCTACAAAAATAGACTAGTTTTTTAACTTAATGGGGGAGCTTGGACATTCTTAATAGGAATCACCAATAATTTATTGTGATAACCAAAGTAGAATCTAGGTGGCTCATAATCCAATTACACATAGCAAGACAAAGCATATTGAGGTTCTTTCACACTACATTAGCTAGGTTGTATAGGAATATGTGAAAACCCTTAAGTATTGCAATAAAATGTTCAGGTTATTGATATTTTCAAGAAGTCGTTAATGGGGGACAAAATTTTCCAAACGTGAGTATATGTTAGGATTCAACAACGTTGTCATTAAGTGGGATGTTAGAATATGTGCAAACTCAAATTATCAAGCACTTTAAAGTTAATGGGACCACTTGAATGGGATTCGACCATTCTTGGGAGCCATACTTCAAGGCAGTTTGTTATAATAGTTATGGAATACAAATTGTATAGTTAGGGGAGTCATTTGGTCATCTAAGATGTATTTAATTGGAGTTTTTTTTGCTCGATGTATTGTTGAAATATGGCTTACTTGAAATAACTTTTGCAGCGACCCTAAGAAAATCTAAAAGGGTTAGACCAAATCATGTGTTCTCAACAAAAATTATTTTGATTTGATAATGTTTGGTAGCCTATCCAAGTCCTAGGGGAAGCCTCACTCCCACATCATTACTTAATATGGTTTTTAATTTCTCAAGGACTACAAATATTGGAATAGAAAAACCAAAACTTTATTGACTTCCCTCAAGTGCTACAGCACCCCCAATAACCAAACAACCACTCCAGGTGCCCAAACCCTGAGTTAAATTGTTATTTTAGTGATCTGGACTCCCAGACGCGGGCATAACACTACAAAAATTCAATTGTAACCCTCCAGTCACATGGATGACAAGTAAATCCAGCAATTGCAATCTAATTTTCCCAGTTTTATGCATGTGACTACGAGATATAAGCCACTTTTTCAGGGCTAATATCTAGACCCCTACCAAGAAAATGATAGAACTTTCCATAATGATGAATGACAAGAGGAAAAAGCCATTAATACAAAACTTAGACAATAAATTTACCTAACAAGGCCTAACCATGACAATCATTTCATCAAACACATAACAAACATGAAATCTACAGGTCATTAATGCATATCTGAACATAAAGGGCTCATACTTATATGAAAATAATCAAGAAAGTCTAATTCCCTCTCACAATAGATGCAATAACATATATTAGGTCATACATTCAATAAAAAATCATCTACGAATAAAAACATGATAAGATCCATTGTTACCTGGATTAATCCCTCTTGCGGACAAGGGCGATCTCCCTAAAATCCTAATGGAAAACTAGAAACAAAAAGACAAAAAAATGGCACTTTCCTTAGCCTATAACTGAAACATGAAACATGTAGTATGTGAAATATCACTTACCTATTAACGAAGTGCTTGTAGAATTCCTTCAAGCGCTTTCCACAACAAGCTTTTCCTCAATGCTTTACAGTCTCTCTAAATGTTTTACACAACTTCTCCATGACGCGCCAAAAGAGATCTTCATAGAAAAAAAAACATTCAAAGGGATCAAAGCATCTCGCATATAAAAGAAAAATTAAATGAAATCCCTATTCTAGCATACAACATATAAATTAATCAATAATCAATTATAAACCATGTGAGTGATCAAGGAATCCCACAAATAACATCGAAATAGACGCAATTAGGAAAGAACAATTACTTTGTATTAAAATAAAAAGGGAAAATAAGCTTATAACCTAGTGCCTTGATGTCACAAGCCTCTTCCAATGGTCTCCTTTCCTTCCCTTGATGACAAGCTCTTCAAACCCATAACCAATAGCATGAGTTTAGCAATCCAAGTCTCTAAAATTCTCCCATTCCTATTTTGAATTTATAGGAAGGATGAGGAGGTTTCTAGTTCCACTTCTCAAGGGATATGATCCTTAAGAAAAGGAGTTTAGTTCCAGATACCAAGGGATGAGGCACAGGTGTGTAGTGATTTGAGGTTTCTAATTTGGATAAGATTCCTCAAAAAAAGCTTCTAGAATTTACTTTCTTATTTTACGTGCGTGAACGGATCTGTACACTTTTTGTACAAGAAACTGCACAGATCTACGCAATTTTTGTTTAGAAAAACTCTACATGCGCAGGTTTTGTTTAGGAAAACCATGCAGGTGCTCAAAATAGTTTTTAAGCAGTCAAAACCAAAATCCCTTTTTTCCCTGGTATTATTTTACATCAAGCTTTATAGGGTATTCACTTGAGACACACCATCGAATGGCGAGATATCAGAATTGACAGTCATGGTGACAAATTTTAATGTAACGGATTGCCCCTTAAAATGCAAAGCTAGAAAAAATGTTTGATGACTAAAGCACTTTATCATGTCAAAGGTTCGGATTAGAGACAAATTGGTTGAAGACCTAAAACAAACAATCAAATTACCATATCATGCTTTCATATAAACATCACTCAGGTAGGCATTCCCATACTCAGAGTAAAGACAACTCAATGAACTAGTATCGAAATACACAAAGATCCATGTCAATAGTATACATAGTATGGACGCAGCCATCAATGGATCTATATTTACAATCATGAATATTTAATAACTCTACGCATCCTGGATGGATGAAACTAGATCTAGGGTCTTGATCTCCATCTCTCGATCCATAGTAAAAATCTAACCATACGAGTGAATGTCTAGAAGTCGAACATGGTAGAAACCACTTGATTATCGGTCAATGATGTGAACCATTAGCAAATGAAAGAGAAACCACCAATGATGAAAATAGTCCTCAAGGTATTCCCAGTGTGCTTCCAATACAATCTATGAAGTGTGATTAAATGTTTTGAAGTCGAACACTCATATAATCGTTCGATCGAACGTCAATGATGAAAATCGATCGTCGAAAGTGAGAAACCTATCATTAAGGCATGCAAGCCTCAAGGTACTAAAAATGGTTTCTAGATCAACTTCCTAGATAGTGAGATGAAGTCGATAGGAAGCGATCCGTCGTAGGAGGGCCTACGACACGAAACTTCATGTCAAGTTTTGAAGAACAATATTTGAAGTGATTCAGGATTGTCTCAGGGATGACTGATGCGATTGAAGGTTATGAATAGCAAGGTAATTTTTATTGAGATTGGACATCTCTTGAACATGTTGGTGACACGGCACTTACACTTGGCATCATTTGACTCAACGATAATAGCCAAAACTAGCAAAATACTTTCAATAAGGTTTGATTAACTGTGAGGCAAATGGATTTCCCAACCCGAACACAGATGTGACGAAGTGTCATGTTCAAGAGCGACATACTGCCTTTAATAATACAAAAATGAATGTTCTTTCCCAATTTTCCCCTACCATTACTGGAAAGTACCTCTTTATTTTTGTCAAGCTTGAGGAGGATAACATTTGCTTGTCATATACGCTCATCCTTCCGAAGAGTCCTCCGAATTATTTTTAATGAACCCTAGGAAGGAGTGGTTCGGTCCTGTTGTAATCGACAAGTCCTACACTGTTTAATTTTTAAGAGTCCAGTGTAGGGTTAACTCGATGTTATTTTCATGTTTAAGTAGTATGAAAACACACCAAAAAAAAACTCATTCAGCTCTTTCAACGTAATTTTTTAACGAGCCTAGAAAAATTAAAACTTAGTGCTTTTCATTTTTAGGGAGTCAGAAAAAAAACATAAGTAAACTCCAAATGTTATTTTTCGTGAATTTAGTCCCTCAAGCCTGAAAAAGGATAAAATAATGCATGAGAGAACTCTATTGACCATGATTAGTCAACGTATACCTTTTTCATAAATTTTCCAATTCAATCCGGAAAAGGGGTAAACTTATACTGAATAGACGACTGGTCATTTACATTTACGAGTTTGACAGTCAAGTGCTTAGCAATATTTTCATGTTTAAATGGTCTTAAAAGGTCTTAAAATATAACTCCATGGTTTCGCTTTTTCGTACGTTTTAACAAGTTCGAAAAAGTGATAAAAAGTGTACTCATATGGCCAACTTTCAATTTAATTTACGAGCAGGAAAAGACGGAAAGAACTCGACATTTTCATGTACGTTTTATGACCATGAAAATAATAGAAAAAGAAGCTCATGATTTTTATGAGTTTAAAGAGTCTTGAAAATAATAACCGAAATGGACTCGAGATAGGTTTCATTTTTATACAAGCTTGAAATAGCGGAAAACTATGCTTGAAGGTAGTTTCATTTTTACACAAGCTTGAAACAGAGAAAATTGTGCTTGAGATAGGTTTGTTTCATTTTTACACAAACTTGAAACAAAGGAAAAATCATGATTGAGATAAGTTTCAATGCCCCCCAAGAATAACCTGCAAGAGCACATGCCCCCCAAGCTTCATTTAATTCACTTAATTAGACTACTGGTTACTAATAGTTGGATTAAATGAAGGTTCATTTACGAGATCATATGAAAGACTCAACTTAATTAGGAGAGGATTTGTTTCATTTTTTAACGAGCTTGACACAGGAAAATAACTATGACCATGGAACCTTCTTTCATTTTTTAACAAGCTTGACACAAGAAAAGGAACTACGCTCATAGGAACCTGTTTCATTTTTTAACGAGGTTGACACAATAAAAGAACCATCCTCATGACTAGATTCATTTTTTAACAAGGTTGACACAGTAAAAGAACTATCCTCAAAGGAACCTATTTCATTTTTTAATGAGGTTGACACAATAAAAGAACCATACTCATGACCTGATTCATTTTTAAACATGGTTGACACAGTGAAATATATATCCTCAAGGAAACTTTGATCATGGCTTCGAACTGGAAGGAACATGTCAAGGGACACACCTCGATCATGGCCTCCAAGAGGTCTTCATCAGAAGGAAGAACAGTTCTCTGGAAGGAACCTATGTCAAGGGACTCAATAGGGATAATAACATTGTGTTAAAATACCCCTATAAGGCTCATCATCTCAATTACCGGATCTAAGTCAAAGGAAGTCGAGCAAACAGTGAGAGGCTCACTTACATCGGTAATTAAATACATGGTACTAGTTGCCACATAATTAACCCATGGTGGGGTAAATACCACTTCCATATAAGGAAAATTCAAGGGTGTCGGATGGTTGGTTGTTGAATCAAGACTAACGAACGAAAATTGGTCGACAGTCACAATGTTTCTATTGTGAGGGAAAGGCATCACGTGAAAGAGTTTCGATACGACAGCTTTCATTGCATAGACATAGTCTCACCCAAGGAGAAAATTTAAATCCAAGGGGCCTCGACTACCATAAGATCAATACAGACAGTTTTGCCTACCAAGGTAGTAGGATACTTATGAAGGATCCCTAAAGGTTCACTAATGGTTCTGTTAAAAGCTGACATATTCTGTGTAACAGGCACAAGCTAAGGGGAACCCAAATCTTGCCAAGAAGTTGAGGATAAAATACTAACATAAGCACCTTCATCTACATTTGTGTGACGCACATTCTTACCACAAGCCTGCACAATGACTTGGAAAAGGATGGAATAAGGAAGACGAGGTTTTGTCAAGATATTCCAATCAAAGAAAAATACCTCAATACTTGGAGGGGGTTCTGCAGAAATAGGTGAAATTCCCCCTAGTGTAGAAGAATCTGATGTAATAATATGAACCTGAGCAGTATGAATTTCACTCTCTATAGGGATAGTGGGATCGACCGAATGTGAAATCAAGTCGACCACTTGATAAAATAATGGATCAATAACCTAAGTGATATGAGTTTCACTCTCCAATGGAAGAGTGGGATTGACTATACTTGGAATTATCAATCACTTCGTCAATTGACGGTAGGTTGGGAGAAAGTTTATGGTAACCAGTTGGAAGTTGTTGATGCGGAACAGTAAGGTTTTCCAGCAATTTTGAGGCTTCATCCATGTGAGGTAAAATGTGAGTATGATGACTCCCTTTGCATAACCTACAAGGAAACCTAACTTTACCCTTTTTCCCAGGAACCTGACAATCACTGGTTGATGGATCAACAGTAAGTTGATAGGATTTTTCTGACCATATTTCCAAGACCTTATGAACACTAGGACAATTGATAAGGAAGTGGTCACCCTTACAAATCTTGCAAGGGTATTTGGGTTTACGATGCATGTTGGAGGTTTCCTCAACACTACCAACACTTGTATCCATGATTGGTTGGTTGAATTATTTCTTATCTTGTTTCTTCTTCTTCTTCCCTTTCTTCTTCTTCTTAACCACCTGGTTACTAGCATCAAGGTTTTTACCAAGAAAAGAAGAAGAAAGGGAGAAATACATGTTGGGCGAAGAAGGCAAAAGGCCAACATGAGGTTGGTGACGTTGATATGGTGAACTCTATTGAGGTGAAGAATCTGGTTGAGGTGGAACAATTTGAGTATTCGAGGCCAAAGAAGTTGAAAATAAAAATACCGGTAAACCTATGGTAAATCCAGGTAATGACAATGTAGCCATATAAGGAGTACCAACATTTCCAAAGCAAGGAAAAGTACTAGGATTCTTGTCAAGATGGTTTCCTTGGTTGGTAAATTCCGAAACAGATGCCTTTAAATTCAACTTCAGTGAGTTTATTAACAATTAAAAAATATTAAAAATTCAAATTCACAATCCACACCTAAGGTCTCTAAAAAGTAAAAACAAACAAATGAACACGCGCTATCAAATCTAGGATCCAAACCACACATAAACAATATGTTTCCACAATAAAAACACTAGTTGGTGATGAAATCCAACGTAGCGGAATTTAATGTGGAAAACTGGCGTTTGGAACAATTACCTTGATAACCTGCTTAATGAAACAGTCCAGTGCAAGTAACTTCACTATGCCATCTCGAAGTGAAGAGTAGCCTTCGGAAAGTCCAAGTGGATCTAGTCAACGTCAGCTCCAGGTACAGTGGGACCTTCCCTCCACCGTCACCTTGGGAAAAATCCTAAATATTATGGCCACTAAGGTCACCAACTGAGACAAACGCACCTGGGGGAACAATTTACGATCCAATATACATGTAAGGGCAGAGTATCAAGCTCAATCCCCTTCAAATCTCGTCGACATGGTGAATCTGATGTTTGATAACAAGTGACCCCAGACTCCTCGACAATGGTTAATCCAAGTTTTATTGTTTGTATTACATGCACATCTTCTATCTTTACCAATTTGGTAGGTACGATTACCTCACTGGGTTCAACATGACCTCGTGCTTGACTCTTTTAAGAAGAGCTTCCCAGAGTACAAATGCAACAATTGGAATTTTTCCTTACCGCAAGATACTATTGTTTTTTTAACTTCTTTTGAACGTTACCTACAACTTATTCCAAAGCACTAGCCTAAGCTAAATTGGTGGAATGAGCCCTAGAAAATGTAAAAAATTCTAGATGAATTTTATTTAGCGTTGTGTTATTTTGGCTATTTTTTACTCAAAGGGTAAATGGATATGAAACCAGTGGAGTTATGACCTGACCCAAAACTAAATTCAATCGAATATGATAATGTAATATTTTCACTTCGATGAATCCTAACTAAAGGAAGGAGAGACATTCCATTCACTTCCAACAATGCAGAAAATGATAAATAAGAGAAAATATAGAAAATTATCTAATGCACTAATTTCAACATGAAAAACTAATGCTAATCAATTCCAAGCAAAATTTTTTATCTTTATGTTTTAAAATAAGCATAAAAACATGTAAATTCAAATCAGGGCTATCTTTCAATCAGAGACACTATCTTTAAATCGATGAAATAACTCTTTACAATAGGCATAAATGAATATATGATGAGATTCACTGGAAGAAAAGAGATTCACACAACCAATTCGAGAAGTGAAAAACTCTTTTGATAGATCAGCAAACCAACACAAACTCAAAACCCAAAAACTGTAAAGATAAGTGATTTTCCTAAAAAATACAATCAATTTTTCCAAAAGGTAAACTATGCAAATGTAATCTATGCACAATTCACTTGAAAAGTATGCCAACGTAATCTATACACAATTTTCATTCATATTCTGAAGATGAGAATTCTAACTATGAAAATGTAATATATCCAAGAGAATTCTCAAACACAAGATGATTCCAAATCAGCGAAAGAACAACAAGACTATTTTCCTTCACCAATGTAATCTAAAGAACCAATCAAGTGTAAGTAAAGAAAATTGGGTGAGAATTTCAAAGGTCAAAAGTAAAAAAACTCAAAGGCGATTAACACTCAAACACAATTTAGCAAAAACAAAAACAAAAAGATGCAAAAATTGTTAAGAACCTGAGACAAACCTCAAAGTAATGACCAAAGGAAATCAAATTAAGAATTTATCAAAAAAGAAAATTCAAAACATCCAATTAACTTAACAAAGACTTAATGAGACTGTAAATAAGCTAATACGATCATAAAAACCAAAAATTTGGACTTAAAATAGAGAAACCTTAACTTTTTCAAAAAATTTACAGGGTTGCGCTGGTAGACAACAGAGTTCAGTGCACATGGGCATTGTTTCTAAAGAAAAAAGGCACAGATCTGCGCTCAGTTTCTGAACAGAAATCGCACAAATGAAGAAAATTAAGAAAAAAAAATAGAGGTTTCAAACCCAAAATTTCAATTCTTAAAAGGTTCTAAAGGCATCAAAGGTTACTAAAGGACACAAAGGAGAACTCGTCCCCCAGTATGGTTGACAATTTGTTACCCGGATTAATCCCTCTTGCGAACAAGAGCGATCTCCCTAGAATCCTAATTGAAAACTAGAAACAAACAGACAAAACAATGGTGCTTTCCTTAGCCTATAATTTAATCATGAAACATATAGTATGTGAAAGATCACTTACCTATTAACCAAGATCTTGTAGAAGTCCTTTTAGCTCTTCCACAACCGGCTTTTCCTCAATGATTTACAGTCTCTCTAAATGCTTTCCATAACTTCTCCATGATGCGCCAAAAGAGATCTGCATAGACAAAAACATTCAAAGGGATCAAAGCATCTCGCATTTAAAAGAAAAAGTAAATGAAATCCTTAGTCTAACATACAACATATAAATGAATCAATAATCAATTATAAACCATGTGAGTGATCAAGGAATCCCACAAATAAAATCGAAATAGACGCAATTAGGAAAGAACAATTACTTTGTATTAAAATAAAAAGGGAAAAGAAGCTTACAACCTGATGCCTTGATGTTACAAGCCTCTTCCAATGGTCTCCTTTCCTTCCCTTGATGACAAGATCTTCAGACCCAAAACCAACATCATGAGTTTACCAATCCAAGTCTCTAAAAGTCTCCCAAGCCTATGCTGAATTTATAGGAAGGATGAGGAGGTTTCTAGTTCCACTTCTCAAGGGAAATGATCCTTAAGAAAAGGATTTTAGTTCCATATTCCAAGGGATGAGGTGCAGGTATGTAGTGGTTTGAGGTTTCTAATTTGGATAATATTCCTCAAACAGAGCTTCTAGAATTTACTTTTTCATTTTACATGTGTGAATGGACCTGCGCACTTTTTGTTTAGGAAAACTGCGCAAACAGGTGCTCAAAAATGGTTTTTAAGCAGTCAAAACCAAAATTCCTTTTGTCCCAAGTACTATTTTACTTCAATATTTATAGGGGATTCACTTGAGACACACCATCAGATGGCGAGATATCCGAATTGACAGTCATGGTGAAAAATTTTAGTGTAACATCCATAACTTGAATATGTCATAAAACCATGCTTATAACTAGCATATAACTAGAATAATAACAAGGATATAACAACCATTAAAGCCACATATTAACAAGTACATTTACTCATAAAATACAAGAGGAAATTAGCTCCTATTAACGTATTCAAAAGCCAACCAATTCAAGGACTTCCACGTACCACCCGACCATATATTGGGATGAACCAAATATTTATTTCAACGAATCACTCTTGTGCCATATTCCAAGCATGAATGTGGGATCTCATGGGATAAACCAAGACATAAAAAACCAATGGGATCCAAAGGTTAAACCACCTCCACCCTCACACTACCGTGATCTCACCTAAAATGGTCCTGAGATAATAAAACCAAACAGAGCTCGGATCCCTCAAAATTCCTTCACCAACCCTTGAGGAATTTTCTTGTCTCCACCCACCTATTGAGGGCTTCCAGAAGAAAAACATCTCCACCCCCAACCCTTTGGATTTTCCTGAGACCACCTCACCTGGATCCAAAACCTTCTGGAAATCCTTAGGTCAACCAAGAATGAATCCCATCACACCGTGGTTATCCAAGAATTGGCAAGGAAATGTTGAAACCATTGTCACATCTGGAAAAACCCATGCCCATGACAAAAAGGGAAACAAATTCACACATTCATATACCATGCATGCATAAACCAGCTAGGAAATCACACATGCAACCTGTTACTTGCAAGTATTCCCGTTGAAGCTGCTTGATCTAACTTTCCTTTGCTTTTCCTTTGCTTCCTTGTCCTTCCTTTGCTTACTTTCTCCTCTCAGTGCTCTTCTCCTCTCTGAGAAAAATTCCAAAACAAAACTAACAAAAGGCCCCACACTGATGCTTTGATGTATTTTTATTATTGATGCCTCTAATTTCTTAATTTTTCCTCTATTTTCCTTCAATTTCCTCATCACATGCAACATGTGACCTTTCTCCTTCCTTTTCTCCTATTTTCCTTTATTTCATAAATAAAAATGCCAATTAATGCCTCTTTGCCTTTTCAAAGCCTTTTCCAATTCCTTTTCCAAATTCCTTAGCCCTAATAAACCAAATGAACACCCCACTAGGATGTTTTTCCCAACATTCAACTTGGAATATGTGTCCCATGACCTTAGTCTTATTCTTTTGCCTTTATTAACTTTATTACATGAAATTTTAACCTGGGGTTGTTATAGACCCCTCCCCCTTAGGGGAACACTTCCCTCAATATTCTATGACACCTATGACCAAAAAAACCACTCAAAACCAAAAAATACTACCCATGGAGATTTATAACTTAGCTCATTGCAGCTGCTAAAAAACAAAACCATCATGACAAACATGATAACCATACCACTTATTTGAGCTATATAACACATCTCATTGCATTATTTACAACAATAACCATACATAAATATGTACATATACCAAAACTAATTTGACTCAATTGGAAAACAATGATGGATACATACCCCACATCTAATCAACCATATCCCATGTAGCTTCAGCAGGACCAAAGCGCTTCCATTACACTTTAAATTGCTCGATTTCTCTGTTCCAAAGCATGAGTTGTTTCCATTTCAATATGAACTAAGGTTCCGGCTGGAATTCTTCTTATGGTTCCACCTGCAATACAGACCAATAAATAACATGATCAATATCTTTCACATATCTTTTAAGCAATGAAACATGGAAAACACCATGGACTTTCACTGTCAGCGGAAATTCAAGTCTGTAGGCCACTGGTCCAATAATCTCAAGGATCTCGAAAGGCCCACAATAATGAGGTGCGAACATGGCACATGATCCATTCCTCAAGGAGATTTTATTGGGCTTGATGCACAAGCACACACACTCCCCAACCTAGAACTCCTTAAATTCCATGTGCTGGTCTGCATAACTCTTCTACCTATCATGTGATGCCTTTAGATTCTTCTTGATGACCTGTATTTATTATTCCATAGCTACCAACATGTCTAGTCTAATCAATACCATGTTCATTAGATCACTCCAACTGATAGGAATGTTATAACTCCACCCATAAAGTTCCTCAAACAAACTCATCCTCAGTGACTCATGATAACCATTATTGTAAGAAAACTCAACCAGTCGAAGATAATCCTCCCACCTTCTTTGCTGATGCATGACACGCATCCTCAGCATATCCTCCAGTATCCTATTGACCCTCTTTGTCTGTCCATCTGCCTATGGATGATAAGTTGTACTGAAGGCCAACTATGTACCCAAACCTGCAAACAACTACTTCCAAAACCTATAAGTGAACTTGGCATCTCTACCTCATATGATCTTATCAGGAATACCATGCAATCTCACTATATCCTTGATGAAGACCTGACCTACCTCGTTTGTTGAATTAGTAGTCTTCACTGAAATGAAGTGAGCTACGTTGCTCAACCTATCAACCACAACACTGATAGAATCATGTTGCTTCGAGGTCCTCGATAACCCTGTAATGAAATCCATGGAAATTACCTCCTATTTCCACTCTGGAATTGGAATCAACGATAGTAGACCACCTGGATGTTTACATTCCGCCTTGACCTATTGACAATCCAAACATCTAGCCACAAACTCAACCACTTCTTTCTTCAGATTCGACCAATAGTCAAACTACTTCACATTTATCAACATCTTCCGATATCCCATGTGGCATGAATTTGGCTTAACATGAAATTCCCTCAAGACAAGCTTCTTAAGCTCGTTTTTGTCTGAAACATTGATCATGTCCATATATCTCACCAAGCCATATGTCGTGAGATGATAGTCCACATCCTGATCACCTGTACCCTATTGTTGTAAGCCGTACTTAAGCTTCCTATACATGTCATCTTATTTCCCTGCCTATTATATATGATCCAGTAAATCTGTCTGATATGAAATGATAGTTTTTATATGATTTACATGTACTCTTCTACTAAGAGAATCAGCAACCCTATTCTATTTACCCATAATGTACCTGATCTCAAAGTCAAACTCATTGATCATAGCCAACCACCTGGCTTTTATGGCATTCGAATTAGGTTGGTCAAACAAGTATCTCATCCCACTGTGATCACTCATCAACACAAACCTCATGCCAAGAAGATAATGTCTCCACATCTTCAAGGCATGAATAATCACTTCCAACTCAAGATCATGTGTCACATAGTTCTTCTTGTGTTCTTTCAGTTTCTTTGACTCATAGCACACCACATGTCCCTCCTGCATCAGGACTCCACCAAATCCTCTCTTGTAATCATTTTTACCCACCAGTGTAACGCCTCCTCCCACATTTACCCACTGTCACCGGCTTTCCCGTGGTAAACATGAGCTAAGGGTCACTATGATCATACTCAACCTCCTATGTGACCTTAAGTAAATGGAATCAACAACTTAAGACCTTATTGACTTCCCTCGGGTGCCAGAGGACCTCGAGGAGTAACCTAACCCCTCTAGGTTTCCAACCCCTGAGACAACTAAATTTTTCCCTGAACTAGAGCCCCAATCGCTCCCTTTCCAAGGCCTCCATGCAACTAGGGGTCCTGCGTCGCTCCCATAGGCCTACCTCCATGCGAGTATGGACTTTCCTGCTCAATTCTATGCCAACGAATCTGAACTTTGTGCCATTTTGCAGGGCCAGGACTCAGGTCTCTGCCCATAACTCGGTGAAACTTTCAGAGAAGATAAATGACATAGAAACAGTGCTTGTAAACCAAAAACTGAAACAAGGACTTGACCTGACCATCCTCAACTAGGGGTCCTGCGTCAAACACTTGGTAAATATCCAACCTATAGGTCATGAATGCAAGTATGATCATAAGGGACTGAAACTTATATGAGTTTTCACAAGAAGGGCCGCTGCCTTCTCACATTAGCTGTCATAACACCAATTAGGTTTTGTATTCATTATTCATTCAGTTACAAGTAAAAACATGAAAAGAGTAGTGACTAAGATCTATCATAAAACCATGTTTATAACCAACATATAACTAGATAAATAAAAATAAGAGAACATACGTTAAAGCGACACAATAACCAGTACATTTCCTCATCAAAAGCAATAGAAACTTAGCTTTTATTAAACATAGGAAAATATCGACGAAGTCCGGGACTTCCATGCTCCACCCAACCATAGATTGGCCAAACCAATTCTTTCTTTTAGCCAATCACCCCCGTGCCATATTCCAATCATGAATGTGGGATCTCATGGGATAAACCAATCCAAAGTAAACTAAGGGAATCCAGATGTTAAACCACCTCCACCCTCTCCATATTGTGATCTCACCGAAACAGGTGTCAAGATCACAAAACCAAACAGAGCTTGGATGCCTCAGAATTTCTGCATAAATACCTTGAGGAATTTTCTCGTCTCCACCCTCACGCTTTACCGTGTATCCCACTATTACCACTCAAGGGATTCCTATGCCTTTGGGAATTTTCCTAAGACCACCTCACCCGAATCCAAAATCTTTCAGCAGTCCAAAGCTCAAAACTGAGAACAATCCCATCACACCATGGCTCGCCAAAAATGGCAAGGCTAGGCTAAAATCCAATGTCGAAACCTAACAAAATCCATGTCAATTACAACAACATGCACATACCATGCATGTCAAAACCAGCTAGGAAATCATACATGCAACATGTTACTTACAAGTATTCCTGTTGAAGTTGCTTAATCCTTTCCTTTCTTTCCTTCCCTTGTAATTCTTTTCATTTCCTTTCCTTTCCTTTCTTTTCCTTGTTTTCCCTTTCCTTGCCTTGTTTTCCCTTTCCTTTCCTTGCTTTTCCTTTCCTTTCATTTCTTTTCTTTCCTTGATTTCTTTTTTTCTCCTCTTGGTGCTCTTCTCTCTTTGAGACTAATTCTAAAATTGAACTGACAAAAGGTTGAAAAAATCTTTCCAACTGATTCTCATAATCCTTTTTATTAATGAGGCTTCTATTTCTTTCAATTTCCTCCTCACATGCAACCTGTGACCTTTCACCTTCCTTTTCTCCTAATTTCCTTTATTTTCATAAATAATGTGCCAAAAAATATTTTTCCTTTCCAAAGCCTTAGTCATTGCATTTGCCAATTTCCCATTAGCCATAAAAACACAACAAGTGGTGTCCACTAGGATATTTTTCCCAACATTCAACTTATAATAAGTGTCCCTTTCCCATGGTCTTATTTAGACTTTATTAACTTTCATTGCATGAAATTTTAACCCAGGGTTGTTACACACCCCTGCCCCTTATGAGAACATCGTCCTTGGTGTTCTATGACACCTACAACCAGCAAAAACCTTGAAAATCAAAACCATACTACCTATGAGCTTTACAACCCAGCTCGTTGCAGTATTTACAATGAACAACCTGTTGAAAACATGACAATCATATCGTGTATTAGATATTTATAACACAACTCATTATGGTATTTACAATAACAACCACATATACTCATGCACATTTTCTTCAACCAGAAAATAGCCATATTGTCTATGGATCTTTATAAATCCATCTCAATATAGTATTTATAATAAAATACACATATACATATGCACGTTTTCATTAACCAACAAATAAAAGGATACGATGCTTGCATCCGCAACAAGAGAGTCCAAAGGCTCACACCTCCATTCTCAAAGTAACACCAAGATTCACCTTCTTCCTGTTAAGTCTCAAATCTGCATCTTTTCCATACACTTTTCTATACCTTTTTTTTACTCACCTGAACCTCCCAAGTTGTCAATATCATGTGCAAAAGAGCATCTAACATGGTTTTTAATTATATTTTTGTGTTTGCTATTTGATTTAGATTTTGTTCATTCAGCTGCGGAATCTTGCCACTTTCCGCAGCTATTTTGTGAAACTCTATGCTACAGGTGTCTACAACAAAAACGAGCCACATGGGCAGGTCAGGAATGATGTGGACATGGTTCGTGTCCTATTGGTTCGAGCAAACTCATCTAAAGAAGCCGCGGTCAAAGGCATCCACATGGAAGTCAACCATAGAGTCTCATGTTGGCAGGACTCTGTTTCGTGTCACATGAAGATTCATACGGCCGTTTCTAAGTTGCGGAGGATAAATCAACATCTGTACATGGCTCCTTAGTCGAATTCAAGCATCCACTTCTCGTAGATTTACTTTCCAACACGGCCATGATCCTAGATCCGTGGACGTAATGGTCTACGTGTTCTCCACCAGCATGAACTTTAGGAGACAGTTATATTTCTTTTGTTATATATAATGCATTTGCATACGCATATAGAGTTAGTCGATGTTAGTCTCTGTTATCTTTTATTAGTCTGCTCTGTAATGTGATTACGTTGCACTTGTGCCGTAACATCACCTTTCTGTAATGACTGCTTTTTAATATAAGAAGACTCTGTTTTCAACCGAAATTCGTATTTGAAGATTGTTGCCAAGGCTGGTGTAGAGGGCCCCTGCTCAGCTAAGGTTTTGTGCATTAATGTATAGTTCTCATTTCATTTCTTTAAAGCTCATTCTGCCATAATCCATTCATATGTTTATACATTGCATTTGCTTCATTTCTGTTTATAAACTTCCATAATTTACATTTCACTTATGTCTTTCATGTTTTATGTTGTTAATCACTGATCAGTGTTCTTGTTTCAGGTTATAGATAGGCAGCCCGGGCATTTTCATAGCTTTTTGACTAATGACATGGAACTAACATTGTTCTGCTGCTAATTTGCTTTTCATAGTTTCTGTTTAATTTCAGTATTGCTTTGTTCATTTCAGTTTTGCTTATTTGCTTCAGTAGTTAAATTTAGATATATTAAGTTGCTCATAACATCTTCAGTTGCCTCCGAAAGCCACAGCTGGACTGATGGTGAGGGATTGTATTATGAAATGTGTAGTTTAGTATTAGTTTCTTTTCTGCAAATTTAGATATATTAAGCTACTCATAGCATCTTCAGTTGCCTCCGAAAGCCACAGCTGGACTGATGGTGAGGGATTGCATTATGAAATGTGTAGTTTAGTATTAGTTTCTTTTCTGCAAATTTAGATATATTAAATCATGCATGACATCTTCGATTACCTCCGAAAGCCACAGCTGGACTGATGGTGAGGGATTGAATCATGAGTGTATGGTTTAGTATTAGTTTACTTTCTGCAAATTAAATATCAGTTACACAAGTTGTTTATGATTACTTCCGAAAGTCATAGCTGGTCTAATGATGAAGGGTCAGAAAATGAATTGATGTAATCTGATTTAGATTTATTTTTGTTGCAATTTCAAATTTCCTTAAGCATAGTTTCTTTTGTGTTTAGTTGGCAGCAAGAATAGTTTGGTTTTCATGTTCACTAGTTTCCTGTTTTGATTCATTAGATTAGCAGCACCTTTTCATTTCAGCAGTACACTTTTACTTTCTTTCAAGTCTTGTCATTGTAATTTTCAATTTTCTTTTTAAAGTTTCAAGTTGGTAAATCATTATAGGGGATATCACTTCCTTGAACAAATATAACCAAACTTGTTTTCATTTTAGAATTTCCATTTCACCTTAGAAAAACCAAAAACGACAAAAAGTTAAGAAATAGGTTATCTTGCACATATAGTGCGCCGCACTTCATCAGCTTACGATTTCCGGATTGACAAATTAAATGCAGCAATTTAGGACACACTAAATTGACCAAACATTTTGGCGCCGTTGCCGGGGAAGTGTAACTAGGTAGCCAATTTCTTAAAAAAAAAAAACATAAAATCATAAAAGAAGGGAAAACTTGATAACTTCTTGAAGTATGCTCTCCTCTTGCACCTAGTGTGATCTGGAGGATCAGAAAAGGGAGTTATTGGTTCAGTAATTTCTTAAGTATGCTCTCTTCTTGCACCTAGTGTGACCTGGAAGATCAGAAAGAGAATTATTATCCCAACTTTAAAAATAAATAAATAAATAAATGACATGCATAGAGCAAGAGATTCTAGGGGAAGGTTTATAGCTAAAGCCAAGAGTTCGATTTTCACAACTCCATCTTCTTCAAGGCATAGACCAGATTCACCACCATCTACCCCTAGCCTTAAGATTTTTGGAAGTCAAGGAACAGCTGAATTAGAGGATTCACTTCATCAACTTACGATTCCCGGATTGAAAAATTAAATGCAGCAATTTAGGACACACTAAATTGACCAAACATTTTGGCGCCGTTGCCGGGGAAGTGTAACTAGGTAGCCAATTTCTTAAAAAAAAAAACATAAAATCATAAAAGAAGGGAAAACTTGGTAACTTCTTGAAGTATGCTCTCCTCTTGCACCTAGTGTGATCTGGAGGATCAGAAAAGAGAGTTATTGGTTTAGTAATTTCTTAAGTATGCTCTCTTCTTGCACCTAGTGTGACCTGGAAGATCAGAAAGAGAATTATTAGCCCAACTTTTTAAAAAATATAAAAAAATATAAAAAATGACATGCATAGAGCAAGAGATTCTAGGGGAAGGTTTATAGCTAAAGCCAAAGAGTTCGATTTTCACAACTCCATCTTCTTCAAGGCATAGACCAGATTCACCACCATCTACCCCTAGCCTTAAGATTTTTGGAAGTCAAGGAACAGCTGAATTAGAGGATTCTCCTATACCACCTACTAAAACCCATTTAGAAAACAAAGAGACTCTCTCTCATCCTCCTTTGGTAGAAGAACTAGAGGACTTTAAGGACTCTAAAGAAACTATCATGGCAGAGGAAGTAATAGATGGAGGTAGAGGTAGAGGTAGAAGAGGAGGAAACAATGGAGACAACAATGGTGAAGGAAATAATGGTAGAAATAGGGAAGGAGACAATTTGTTTGGATTCCCTATAGTTGATGAGGAAACTCATGCAACAATGAAAAATATCTCACCATCTGTTCTCCCTAAATTTTATGGATTACGAAGTGAGGATCCTGAAACATTTCTGTTTGAGTTTGAAGTAGTGTGCCGAACTTATGACTATATGGAAGATTCTCAAAAACTCAAACTGTTTCCTTCAACATTGAAGGGATTTGCTTTGAAATGGTTCATGGGATTAGCCACTCAATCTATCAGGACTTGGAATGATATGAAACAAACATTTTTGGATAGATACTTGGACTATTGTATGCCCACCAATCACAAGGATGAGGTATTCAAAATGATGCAAAAGAAGATGAAAACTTGGAAGATTTACTTGAAAGATTTCAATACAACTTGAAAAGAGCAAAGATGAGCAACTTAGATGATGAAACCTTGAAAGCCCTCATATTAAAAGCCATTAGAGATGAATGGATAGATATTTTAAACATGATGGGGAAAGGAGACATTTATCAACTCCCACTTCGTGATATAACAGAACTATGTGTCCATCTCTCAAGGGGAAAATCTAAAACAGGAAAAGGGCCTAGGGATCCTTCTCTTATTAGGGCTAACAAATCTGCAACTGGATCAGTAAGTAGGGCAGAGATTGGTAATATGCTTGAAGAGTTAAAAACTGATATCTTAGGGAGCTTAGTGAACAACTAGACACCCTTAAAATCCAAAACAAGCAGAAAGCAGAAACAGATGCTTTAGCCATCTTTTGTCCGAAATGTAGGAAGAAACATGCTTTAAGGGAATGTCCCTTGGATGCAAAAGTTGTAGAAACATGTATGATTTGCTCAGAAAATCATGAGATCAAGGATTGTCCTTCAATCCCTGGACTCAAAGATGTTTTTCAAGAAGATCCAAATTCAGTAGAATCTCTCTGTTTTGTCGCAAGGAGACCTTGGCAGGGACAACAATCTCAAGGGTTTAATAACCCTATGAATCTTCAAACCCCACCAAATTGGAATCCTTGGCAAAAACCTTGGCCCCAACATCAAAATTCATATCATCCATGGGTACAAGGGATGCAAAATCCTTATGGGAGATTTGCTCAATTTTATCAATATCCTCCATATTTTCAAAATCAACAAGCTCCACAACTTCCAAACCCAAATCCACAACTTTCATTGCCATTTCCACAACAACAACCTTCTCAACAAAATACAAATCCTCAACTCATGCTCCCATACCAACAGAAGACAAATCAACTTCCAGCTCGGCCATTGCCAAATCCTAACAATAAGAATCCTCAAACTACTTATATGGTAGAAGGACAACAATTTCCTACCTATATGATTGTTCCTCTCAACGATGTACAACTCAGATCTGGTAGAGTTTTAGAAAAACCTTCTATAGATATTCCAGAGCAAGATACCTCTGAGGAGGACTCTCTTCAAGTCAATAAGGGTTCTGAGGAAGAATCTCTTCAAAATTCAAGCATGCAAAAAGAAAAAGAAAAGTTAACACCCACAACTCCTATAGTTGAGCAACCTGCATCTTCATCTACACCTCCTTTTCCTGAAAGACTACAAATTGACAAGGGGTGGAAAAACAAATCTTGTTGCCTAACTATGATTTTCTAGATGAATTGAAGAATGTTTGTATCAAGATTCCCTTGCTACAAGCCATTCGAGAGATTCCTATTCTAGCAAAAACAATAAAGGAGTTGAGTTTCAAAAGACCCGGAAGGAAACTAAAAGACACAAGAAGAATCCACCTGGTAGGAAAAATTGCAGATATTATGATGGGAAAAATTACCATGCAGAAGTATGTAGATCCAGGAAGTCCAATTGTCAAGACACATATAAATGGGATAGAAATTCCAAACACATTGATTGACTTAAGGGCTGCTATCAACATTATGAGTAGACAGACTATGGACCAGCTAAAACTTCCTAACCTTCTTTTTACACCTACTTTACTGCAACTTGCAGATCGATCCATTATTAAACCGGATGGTGTATTAGAAGATATTTCAGTCTCCTTAGATTCTTGGGAATATCCAGTAGATTTTATGATTTTGACTCCCAAGAGTAATCTAGGAGGACACCCACTTATCTTAGGAAGACCTTGGCTAGCCACAACTGATGCTTTTATTAGTTGTAGATCTGGGGATATGTACATTTCTAATGGTAATTCGATAAAGAAATTCAATTTGTATCCTCCAGCAAAAGCAATTACAGAAGTAGGAGACAATGAATGGGTCGATGATGAGGACATTATACAACTTGTCTTTACCATTTCTGAAATTAGTGAGGATAGTCAAATTCTGAACACATTAGAAAATTTTGAGACATCTTCAGAATATGACCCCACACAATTTCAGTTGGAATCTGACATAGAATATTTATCATCAAGACAAATGTCTCTTTACTCTATGGAAGAGTTTTGTAGTTCTACCATTGAGATTTTTCCGGAAAAAACATTGAATATCAACAAACATTTGGAAAAGTCACAACAAGAAGAACTAACCAAAATCTTGCAAAAACATTCTACTGCATTTGCATGGGAGTATACTGACATGAAAGGTATTGATCCTAAGACTTGCATCCATCATATCTATATTGAGGAAAACAGTAGACCAATCAGACAACCTCAAAGAAGGATGAATCCAAATCTCAGGGAGATAGTGAAAGAAGAGCTCCAAAAACTTCTCAATGTAAACTTCATTTATCCAATTTCAGATAGCCGATGGGTTTCTCCTTTGGTTATAGTACCTAAAAAGAATGGTAAATGGAGAGTATGCATTGATTACAGGGAGTTGAACAAAGCAACTTTGAAGGATCACTTTCCTTTACCTTTTATTGATCAGGTATTAGATACATTAGCAGGTAAAAAGTACTTTTCATTTTTGGATGGTTTTAGTGGCTATAATCAAATTCAGGTAGCACCTGAAGATCAAGATAAGACCACATTCACTTGTCCATGGGGAAATTTTGCCTACCGAGTGCTTCCTTTTGGGTTATGTAATGCACCCGCAACATTCCAAAGAGCAGTACTAGGAATTTTTTCTGATCTAATCCATGATTGTGTAGAGGTTTATATGGATGATTTTACGGTTTATGGTAATTCATTTGAAGAGGCATTAGAAAATTTGGAAAAAGTCCTTATAAGATGTAAAGAAACAAACCTTTCATTAAGCCATGAAAAATGCTTTATGATGTTCACTGAAGGGATTGTTTTAGGACATCATATTTCAGGAGATGGGATTAAGGTTGATAGATCAAAAGTTGAAGTCATCTCCAAGTTGCCTATTCCAAATTGTCAAAGAGATGTTAGAAGTTTTCTAGGATTTACTGGTTACTATAGAGGATTTATAGAAAACTTCACTAAAATAGCATCTCCACTCTTCAAATTGCTTACAAAAGACTGTGAATTTAAATGGGATCCTGATTGTCAATCGGCTTTTGAAACTTTGAAAACAAGAATATCTGAAGCACCTATCTTGAGAGGACCAAATTGGAAACTTCCTTTTCATATTTCTACAGATGCTTCAGATACAGCTCTTGGAGCTGTGTTGGGTCAAAAAGATTTAATTCCTTATGCCATTTATTACACCAGTAAAAATTTGACTCCCACAGAGTTGAACTATACTGTGACTGAAAAAGAGTTTTTAGCTGTTTTTCATGCAATTAATAAGTTTAGACATTACATAACAGGATATGAAACTTTTATTCATACTGACCATTCTGCAATTAGATATTTGATGAACAAACCTGTTACTAATGGCAGAGTGACAAGATGGCTTTTACTTTTACAAGAATTCAATATTATTGTGTTGGATAGACTAGGAAAACAGAATACAGTAGCTGATTTCTTGTCTAGGATTCAGAATACTAAAGAAGATTCTCCTGTAGAGGATAAGTTTCCTGATGAATACTTGTTTGCAGTAACTATTAAGACTCCTTGGTATGCAGATATTGATAACTATTTGGTTACAGGGAAACTACCTTCACATTTATTTCCAAGAGAAAAAACGAAAAAGTATTCAGGAGAGTTCAAAATATTCATGGATTTCTAACGAATTGTTTAAAACAGGGCTAGATCTTGTGATCAGAAGAAGTGTCAGGGAAGATGAAATGCCTGATATTCTTAAGGCATGTCATGATGAACCATGCGGCGGACACTTTGCAGACAAAAGGACGGCCTATAAAATCCTTTCTTTAGGATATTATTGGCCTTCCCTCTTCAAAGATGCAAAACAATATGTCAAAAGGTCTGACAGCTGCCAAAGAGTAGGGAAACATACCCTTTCAAATGAAATGCCACTGCAAACACAGGTACTCATTGAACCCTTTGAAAAGTGGGCTTTAGATTTCATTGGACCTATTAATCCACCATCCAAGCAAAAGAAGTATATATTGGTTTGTACTGGTTATGTTACTAAATGGGTAGAAGCCAAAGCATTAGTATCTGCTACTGAAAATTCAGTTGTTCATTTTCTTTATGAGGATATTTTTACTCGCTTTGGTGTTCCAAGAGAAATTGTGACAGATCAGGGGAGCCAATTCACATCCAATTTGGTGGAGAATTTGATGGAAGAATACAAAATCAAGCACAGAAGATCTACTCCTTACCATCCGCAAGCAAATGGTCAAGTGGAGTCCACAAATAAAGTTCTTAAAAGTATCATCACCAAAACTGTTCATCTACATAGAAGAGATTGGGCAGAAAGGCTTCCTGAAGCCTTGTGGGCCTACAGAACTACATGGAGAAATAAAATAGGACATTCTCCCTATGAACTTGTTTATGGGAAAGAAGTCTTGCTCCCCATTGAGTTCCAAGTCAAGACCTTCAAGATAGCAGTTCAGTTGGGGATGGACTTATCAGAAGCCAAAAAGCATAGAATGGAGCAGTTGAATGAGCTAGATGAGATCAGACAAGAAGCAATTCTAAGAACTGATCTAGTTCAATATCAAAGAACTAAATGGCATGACAAGTATATCAAAGAGAAGAAGTTTCAAGAAGGAGATTGGGCATTGTTATTTGATTCCAAGTTTAAAGATTTTCAAGGAAAATTTCAGACTCATTGGCTTGGGCCATATGAAATTGACAAGATCTTTAGCAATGAAGCGGTAAGAATCAAGACCATTGATGAGTTTCAAACTCCTCTTATTGTGAATGGCCATAGATTGAAAATTTATCATAAGCCACTCTCAAAAGAGGATTTTGTCAAATTGTTTCAAGAAAGTTCTACAATCAGGCTGGTACAGAAGAATTCTTCTTCTCCACCAGCCTAGCTTTTGTTCTTTTTAGTTAAAAAAAATAAAAAAATAAAAATAAAAATAAAAATAAAAATTGGTATAAGCCTGAAAACCAATCATTGATTGGCAGTCTTATACAGAAAATATAGGGTGAAAATCAGGAACACCTGACACTCTATATTTTCCAAAAAAAAAAATCTCTCTCTTTCATTTCACAAGTTTTGTCACCATCCACTTCATTTCATTCCACTTCATTTCATTTCATTTCATTTCACCCCATTCCACTTCATTTTATCCATTTCATTCCATTCCATCAATAAAAATCTTTTTCATGACCATTTCCATCTGGTCATTTGTCATCTGTTCATTTCCATTCATCCAAGTAAGAGTTGTGTCAGTTTCCGCAGCTGACATCTGTTTCCGCAGCTGACTCCAGTTTCCGCAACCAGAAGCAGATTCCGCAGCTACTACTCTGTTTTCAAAAAGAATGTACAGTCAGACGTTATTTCCATAATTATGAAATAAAATGCAGGTGAGAGGATCAAAAATGAAGACATGGAGCATTCAAGACACCAATGGAGATCAATTAGTTGAAGACCAAGGAAAAAGGCAAAGATTCCAAAGGTATGAATAAAATTTATTTCAAATAGCATTGAAAAACACATTTTTATATAGTTTTGAACCATGAGCTCTATCCATTACGTGCAATGATTATATTGACAATTCCGTAACCTTTCACGATCTCCATATTATCCTCTCGCATTCATTCACAAACGGTTCCATCATTAAATTCTCGATTTTCACTCATGTTCCAATATTCCACCGGCGACAATGAGACGTATTTGATTTGACCACGGACTCTTACAGCCGCATAAATCCATAACCATTGTTAAAACGTGCTCATATTTATTGTGCAGCCACCAAAATTCAAAACGCTGCCGAATGTGTTATACTTTGTTAATATCTCTGTCGTGTCTCTGCCGTGTTTACGAAACCCCACTCTGTTCTGTCTCACTCCATTTCGTTCATTGTGCTCATTCTCACTCTCGGATATCTACCCACAGTCTCACTCCATTCCGTTTATGGTGCTCATTCCCATTTTATGATACATTCCCACAGTCATTGTGCTCGTTCCTGTGCATTCAACCGTTCTATTTCCATTTGAACCCTCACGCAGGAAAATTTGTGAAGAGCAGAAAAGAGAAATGGGTAAATTGCTAAGAGCAGAGCCGGAAGGACCCAAGTTTATAGAGGGATATCCGCAAGTAAAGGAGATATTGAAGAAAGCAAATTGGCTGCGGTTTATCCAAAAATTCAGAGGTTATCATAAAGAAGTGACGAAGGCATTCGCAAGGTCGTTCAATGGCTTGGAAGCAGAGATTGGAGACCTTAAGTTTGCGGTCAATGAAGCATCTATAGCAACAGCCACGGAACTTCTTCAGGAGGGTGAGCGTTGGTTTAAGAATAAAAGCATCAGTGATGAAGCATGGAGAACAATCTTACGAAACCAAGGTATGGACATAACTGTTTTTAAAAGAGGAATTCCTGTGCATGCATTGAAAGAGGAATGGGCTACTTTACTGCTAGTTGTTCAAAAATTCATTACATGTGAAGGCCATTTTGGGTCCATGTATATGTACCATACCAGGTTATTGATGAATTTTCTAGATAATCAAACTCTCAATCTCCCATATTTTCTATTCAATAGTTTGAAGAAAATGTCTGTGACTGTTCAGAAACATTTGAGAGATGTAGAACCCCATCTATATCACCACGGCCTTGTAAAAATTATGATTGAAAAAGAGTTAAAGGAAAAGAAAGACACATGGGAACAATTTCTAGTTAGAAATTTCTTTGAGGAACCTCAGGAAATTCCTGAAGGTAGTTCAACAAGAAGGAGTAGAAGAAAAAGAATAAATGTTGAAACCCAAATTACTCCTACTCAGGGAATTCCTAAAGGTAGCACAGCAAGAAGAAGTAGGAGAAAAAGAATAATTGATGAAATCCAAAATACTCCTACTACTGCAATTAAAAAAACTGATAGGGAAGAGAGACTGTCAAAGAGGAAGAAGAAAGAAATCAAGGGTAAGAAGCCAATAACACCAAAAGAGAGAAAAATTATTGAGGTTGTATATAAAACTCCTTCTTCTGAAGAAGAAGATCATCAAGTGTTATCTGAAAGATTAGTTTATCTTCAAAAACAGTCATCTATACCCAAGAAGACAGAGAAAGGAAAACAAAAACAAAAGGATAGTGTACCACAGCGTGTGAGAAGAAGCAGCAGACTTAAAGGGAAATTGAGGAAAACACAAATTAAGGGTCTTCATTTCATTGATTTGGGTGAGGAGACATCTGAACAGTCCCCAGCTGACCATAGTCCATCTCAGTCAGTTAGTGAACCTGGTTCATTTCATTCCCAATCAGACATTGAACATACTCCATCCCATTCTCAGCAAGATATTGATGTGAGCCCTTCTGAGCCAGATTTTGAAGATAACTCTCCTTCACGGCATTTTGGGGACGGCCCAATAAAAATGACACCTGAAATAGACCCCAAGCAGCAGGAAGTATATGACTATATAGAATCTTTGGAAAAGGCAGCTACAGGTCCAAGTACTTCGTCCATTCAGCCTCATACATTACAGGATGATTTAGTCCAATCACTAAAACAGGAAATTTTTGAGCTAGAGCTTTTAAATAGGCACATCAAAAATGAAAATGAGACATTGAAAGAACAAGGCAAACTGGACAAAATCATCCATGATAATACCATGCTACATTTGGGAATATGGCGGAAGAAGAATAAGAAATTGAAAAGGAAATGCCAGAAGTTGAGCAGAGCACTCGTTAATATCAAATTTAGGTGCTTAATGAAGAAACCTAGAATGTTGGCAGTACCAAGGAAGAAGAGGAGAGGATTGGATGTGCTGGCTGAAGTGTCAAGGCACATGAACTGAAGAAAGATTATCAAAATTTTGGTTGCATGAGGACATATGTTCTTCACAGTAGGAGTATATTTAAGAGTCTAAAAATGTAGCTCTTTTTTCTGTCTTCTTTCTGTCTCTTTTCCTCTTTGAACCCTCTAAGTTGTCAGTATCATGTGCAAGGAAGCATCTAACATGGGTTTCCTGAGCCCATATATTTTATGTTTGCCTTTAGTTTTAAATTTTATTCATTCAGACCTGCAATCTTCTCCACTTTCTGCAGAAATTCACATTTGTGACTATTTTGAAACCCTCACATGTTACCTATGGGCATCTACAGAAAAGCAGGAAAAGCCCGCATGGGCGAGGTCAGGAATGACGTGGACATGGTTCGTGTCCTATTGGTTCGAGAAAACTCATCTAAAGAAGCCGTGGTCAAAGGCGTCCACATGGAAGTCAACCATAGAGTCTCATGTCGGCCGGACTCTGTTTCGTGTCACATGAAGATTCATACGGCCATTTCTAACTTGCGGAGGATAAATCGACATCTGTACATGGCTCCTTAGTTGAATTCAAGCATCCACTCCTCGTAGATTTACTTTCCAACACAGCCATGATCCTAGATCCGTGGACGTAGTGGTCTACGTGCTCTCCACCAACATGAACTTTAGGAGACAGTTATATTTCTTTTGCTATATATAATGTGTTTGCATACGCATATAGAGTTAGTCGATGTTAGTCTCTGTTATCTTTTATAAGTCTACTCTGTAGTGTGATTACGCTGCACTTGTGTCGTAACATCACCTTTCTGTAATGACTAATTTTTAATATAAGAAGACTCTGTTTTCAACCAAAATTCGTATTTGAAGATCGTTGCCAAGGCTGGTGTAGAGGGCCCCTACTCAGCTAAGGTTTTGTGCATTAGTGTAAAGTTCTCATTTCGTTTCTTTAAAGCTCATTGTGCCATAATCCATTCATATGTTTATACATTGCATATGCTTCATTTATGTTTATAAACTTCCATAATTTCCATTTCACTTCTTTCTTTCATGTTTTATGTTGTTAATCACTGATCAGTGTTCTTGTTTCAGGTTATAGATAGACAGCCCGGGCATTCTCATAGCTTTTTGACTAATGACATGGAACTAACATTGTTCTGCTGCTAATTTGCTTTTCATAGTATCTGTTTAATTTCAGTATTGCCTTGTTGATTTTAGTTTTGCTTATTTGCTTCAGTAGTCAAATTTAGATATATTAAGCTACTCATAGCATCTTCAGTTGCCTCCGAAAGCCACAGCTGGACTGATGGTGAGGGATTGTATTATGAAATGTGTAGTTTAGTATTAGTTTCTTTTCTACAAATTTAGATATATTAAGGCTTTACTCATAACATCTTGATTTGCCTCGAAAGCCACGGTACGGGTGATGGTGAGGGATTGTATTATGAAATGTGTAGTTTAGTATTAGTTTCCTTCTGTAAAATTAGATATATTTAATTGTGCATGACATCTTCAGTTGCCTCCGAAAGCCACAGCTGGACTGATGGTGAGGGATTGAATCATGAATGTATGGCTTGATATTAGTTTTCTTTCTTCAAGTTAGATATCAATTACTCAAGTTGTTTATGATTACTTCTGAAAATCATAGCTGGACTAATGATGAAGGGTCAGAAGATAAATTGATGTAATCTGATTTAGATTTATTTTGTTGCAATTTTGAATTTCCTTAAACATAGTTTCTTTTGTGTTTATTTTGCAGCAAGAATAGTTTGGTTTTCATGCTCACTAGTTTTATAATACACGATTTATTAAGGCTAGCAGTGCCTTTCATTTAATAACATTTCATTTCCTTTTTCAGGATTTTGTCGTTTACATTTCAATTCCTTTTTTTAGTTTCAGTTCAGTAAAATCATTACAGAAGATATCATTTCCTTGAACCAACACTACATGCTGCTTTATTTTAAAATTTTATCTCACCTTAAGAAACCAAAAACTTGACAAAAAGTTTAAAAAATGGTTATCCTTTCACACCTGATGTAGCACTTCTTCGACTTACAGATCGGTTTAAACAGAATTAATGAAACAGTGGACACAAATTGACCAAAACCTTTGACTTATGGCTTCTGGCGTTGAGGCACTCCTCAGTGAATCTTACTTTTACTCTTCTCTTTATATGTGAGTCATGATCTTTAAAAATTTTAAATTCACCCATATATTGCGTGTATGGCTGTCTGGGGTCCACATACAGTGTGCTAAAAATACTTCTGTGGAATGGTGCTTATTGTTGCTTTTTCTAGCGTAGCATTGGTCTGTTTTTTTTTTAAAAAAATGTAATATATTCCTAATATGTAAAGTTTAAAAAATATTATGTATCAATTGAGAAGACACTCTGTGTGTAAGTGGTGATATAACCCATAGTTGCTGTGGGAAGCACAGAGAAGATGTGCCTCGCTCATTCTGTGATACTGAAACCTGACGGTGAGGCATCTCAGAGTTCTATGAGGAGAGGCTACCCCTAAAGCCCATGGTAATGTTTGGGACATCTTATATGAGTGGAATCCATAGCTTTTACTTTCAGGTGGGTCATGACCATCATTACACACACATGAAGATATATATTTTACCTAACAGGCTGCTGTAAAGGAAGAGGTGAGTTCCTCAGTTCCAGGAGGATTCCCATTGGTTGTAGAGGTGGAATTAGTTTCTCCTAGAAGATATTGGGCGGGGGTAATGTCTGTTATGATTCACAGGACCACAGGAAATTGGATTTTAATGGTCATTTGGTGACAGGACATGTGTTGCCTCTATGTCATTTCAAATACATTCACTGCTTTGATGGCATGGTGCTAGTTGCCACTTCTGTATTATGTTCAGTTTCTTTCATTGAGAGCCACAACTTTTAGAGTTTGGTATGCCATTTTTGTGTGATTTTGCAGTATGAATGGATGTGGTATATTGCACAGGGAGGGTCAACTTCTATTTTGCTTTGAAATTTTGTTTATTGCCCCCAAGAGATTCTGGAGACCAGGGCCTCCTTTTTTCAGCAACCTGTGACCGATGTCTGAAGCCACGTGTGCATATGTGCAGAAGGTGAGGCTAATTTTGGAAGAAGGAGAGCTATGTTGACCGGAGATGTCATGATGCTGGACCTATCCAGTGTTGACGAGCTGCATCCCTTCATGCCAGTTCCTACGTCATATAACGGATTTGGATTGGCAAGGTGCATGAACACCCTCTTCAGATGATGAGCTGCTAGATATTAAAGAGGTAATATTCTTTATTTATATTATTCTCTGTGTTCTGCTTATTTATTAATTATGTGTGTAATTGTCTATTCTTGTATGTGTATATCTGTTTTGGACATTGGTTCTTTTGATGACAGAAGTGTTGGCACACTTTGCAGTCCAGGTCTGGATCTTTGATGGTGAGAGAATACGATGTTGAAGGTGTGGGGGAAACTGCAGTCCAAAGAAGACATCTGGTGTTTTGAAAATACATGTACACTAGGCATGATGGCTAGATACTAGATATGGATGGAGTTGACCAACTCATGCGTGATTATGAGGCGGCCTGGGGCCACTCCAAACCCACATGAATATATAAGCCTAACCAATGCCTATTCCCATTATGGAAGGTATGTCCACGTGACATTGTGGGCGATACAACATACTAATAGGAACACAAAGGCAGTTATTCACAAGATTGAGGAAGGATTGTTTTACATTCTGGTGAGTCGAGCGACAAGTGATGGACAATCTGCGACGACGACTCATCATCTCATGATCATTCACCTCGTGTCGTGCTGATGAGGATGAAACATGTGTCTACGTATCATGAGAGTAGGGTTGATTATGACCCCATGCAATGCTTGACTTACAACATCCATTAGTACTAGTCATTGATCATAGGCAGGTTGGACCACTAGACATTGTTTTACCATTGGTGAAAGTGGCCTCACTATTTCACACTTATATTGATGTTGTTTATATTTGATCATCATAAATTATAGTCACTGATCATAAACAGGCTGAAAGCGCTATTCATTATCAAAGAGAACACTGTCAAGCAAAGAGGAGAATATGTGTTGCTATTGATGTTGTACTACCACCAGTGAGTCAGCAGCCTTCTGTTGCACTTGCGTATTTTAACATTCTGGATACTCTCCATGTGTGTTCTTGTTGGTTGTGTAGGCATATTTGTGGTGATCATATTGATGTCATGTGTTGTTGGTCCATCATTAGAACATGTTCATTTCAATGTTGCTTTTAAATATCTTCTTTGTGTGTAGTAACATAGATTCATTGACATGCAGAATGTATATTTTATGTTTGTATTTGGTCATTAATACTATTATTAATTTGATGTTTAGATAATATTTTTTAATTGAATAATCTGATGTTTATACGATGGTTATCATGATTGCGTGATGTTTATTAATTAATTTAATATTAAATGACCATGATATTTTATTAAATATTATATTGATTATAATTAAATTAAAATATTTAATTGTATATATAAAATTATGTTATATTTATAATTATAAATTTCTTGTAATTATGTATAAAATATTTTAATATAAAAATTTTATAATTATTAATTTATAAATATTTAATTTATTATTTAAATATTATCTAATTTATATTTATATATATTTATAAAAATTATAATTGTAATTGTAATTGTATGTAAAATTAAAAATTATAATTTATATTTTATAATTATATATACAAAATATTTATAAATTATATTATAATTTTCTAAATATAAATTAATTTAATTTATTATGTAAATTATAAAAATTATAATTACATAATTATAATTTTACTTTATATTATGTATAGAAATATTTAAACATAATGATTATGATTATATATTTTAATTACAATTATATATATAATAAAATTATAAAATTATATTATAATTCTATTTTATAATTATTATAAAAATATTTATAATTATGGCAGCTATAATTATATTATTAAAATATTTATTAATTATAGTTATAATTATAAATTTAATTCTACAATTCTAATTCTAATTATTATATAAATATTTGTAAAATTTTAAATTCTATTATTTAATGAAATAGTTATAATTATAAAATTTTAATTATAAAAAAATACAATTGTCGTAAAATTAAAGTGTAATTTATTAATGTAATAGTAATTTATATATAAATTATAAGTGTAATTGTAATTGTAATTGTAATTGTATTAAAATATTTATACAAAATTTTAATTGTAAACAATGTGAAATAAATTTTATTAAAATATTGTTGTATAAATAATTGTAAAATAATAAATACAGAATAAATAATTTTGTTTATAATAAAGTTTAAATAATACAAATAAATTCTAATACTTTAAATTATCATTATTTATTACAGTCTTACATACAAAAAAAAAAACTTTATACATTTTAGATTGTGCTTATCATCTGCTGCACCTTATAAAATTAAATCTTAGCTATAGACATATCGGTGCTTCCCTAACTCTTACTTTGATCGTCTCATAAAATATATGGAAACAAAACTCGATCTTACAAACATAAGTCTTCTCATGACACACACCCGAGCAGGATTGTCTGTAAAGTGCAATAATGAGTGTAGAGGGTTCTCATAAGTGGGTAATAATTTTAGGAGATGAGGATTGAAAAAAAATGAAGATTCAATTATTTAGAGAGGATTTATATGAGAAAATAAGTGATTAGCGAAAGAAGCAGGATAAAAACATACAGGATGCGACTATTTCTGAAAGAGCTTCGACAAAATTTAAAAGGAGAAAAGATGCAGTTGAGACAGCAGAGAACATTGATTGAGGTGACGATGAGGTTAGAGGTCCCATGATGGAAAATGAAGCGAGAGTTGATGGAGAAAAGATAAATTGAAGTAGTTGATAAAGCCAAGAAGCTGCCATGAAGGGAAGGATTCTCATTCCTTAAGGACAAAGAAAATATCAATTAGCGTTGGTGATCGAAATTTGATATGTCCCATGAAAGGAAAGATTCAAGTGTATTTTAAAAGCAACCGGTATTGTAAGACTTCGTTGAAACACATAAACTTTTACGGCAAAGTTGGCGTCATAAAATGCATCGCAACTTAATTCATTAGATAGCATATCTAACTTGTAAGTTTGGTCATGGATGTGACAGTGTAAAAAGTACTTGTATTATAAATGAAGTCATTATTTCTATGGGAATAAAACATAGATACTAAACTACATATTTCCACTGAATGGTTTACATTGAAAAGCTAGTATAGCTAATATGATACGCAATGTCTTTCCTCTCTTTATATTATATATTTCTATGAGAGTATTGCTCACATGTAATAAATGTATCTTCTATGAAAATTGATCTTCTGTAACAAAATGTGAGAATGAAGGACTAGTTGTCATTGATTTAGGAACATTACCCTTCTTGATTATATGTATAGTACGTTAACGCTTGGAGCCAATTGATTTATCTAGGATTATATTAAGCTATATTGGTTGCAAATAGTTGGATTTCAATTATAATAGTTCCGCATACCACAATTTCCTTGGGCTGTAGTGTGCATCTTCACCGTTGCATTGCATTCTCTCCCATAATTAGTGGGCACCTCCTACCCGATAAACAAAATGCATTGGAAGAATAATGATTTATTTCCATCAATTTATCAATTCCAATTCTCCAATTCTTATTTCAATTAATTCTCAGAATAAACAATTAATTCCCAATTTCTGCGGTTGGAGTTCTAAATTTTTGGTGTCTGATTATAAAAAGTAATTCGGTATGTGTTGGCCGTTTCTCTACAGACATATAACACACTTGATGCATTTTATTCTTTGCGCCATAGAGTCTTGGTGTTAAAAAGCCTTAAGTGTGAGGTGCTATTAGAAGTGATGCAACAATAATGAATAAACTTAAATAAAATAAAAAACACATCTATTTTTACCCAAGTGAAAAAAAGCGCTTAAATTGAAAAATGGGCGGCAAATATTTTTGAAAATCTAGTTTCATAAAATAATTCTTTAAATACTAAACACTTTTCATTATTTCACTATTTTTGCTAAAATTTTCAACGAAATTTGGAGAACATGCAGGTGCAAGAGAGCACGAGGGGCACTATGAAAGCGAAATACGTTGAACAAAAGTATTCGGACAACGAAAAACCAAATATCTGGTGGTTCAAACCTTGTATCACTTAAATTTCAAACCATCCTCATTGATTAATTTGATTATTTTTATTATTTCTCTGATTTATCCATTTTTACCCTAAACCCTTGATTTTTTATTTCTCTTTCTTCTCCTATTTTTGTGATTTAAGATAAAGGGATTTTCATTTTAGATTGACATCAGCACGGGACAACATAATTGGTCCAATCATTCGTCCCTTGCATGAATTTTGAGTTTCTAGAGCGAATTTTTTTCTCGATTAAGCCTGTAACCTAAGCGCCACAGTGTCTTTGTTATACAGCTGCATATCATCCATGTACGTAAAAAAAATTGAAAACATTTTTTCTAAATCCGTGCGCCATATCTGAAAATAGAGCATCGATTCTCTATTTAATGAGGATAACACCGTACGGTGTATTACACCGATTTTTCGGTGTGTTTATAATACCCCATGCACTGTACAGTCTATTACACTATTTTTGCGGTGTGTTTATAATACCCAACGCACCTTATGGTCTATTATACTATTTTGCGGTGCGTTTTTAATATCCCCACGCACCGGTTGCGGTGTGTACGACATGAAAGGCACACTGGTGTCTTGAGATTTATTTTCTACCTGAAAAGTTGAGAATTTATTTATAAATATATTAATGAATGATATGGTACAGGTTTCAGATTGATAAAGAAATGACTGGCAAGAGATCAAGTAACAAAAATACTGTTAACACATCAAGAAAAGCAAAAAAGCCAAGTTCTTTGTAAATCCTTTATAAAAAATATTATTTTTGAACTATATGTAAGTTTAACTAATATGTATTGTTTACTGTGTATCATGCAGAGCCACAAAATGACGAAGATCGATATGATTATTTTTTATCTAGGACCAAAAGAGCATAAAAGTTTAATGGAAAAATTGCAAAAGGATGAATCAGGTGAATGAAAAAATACTATCGATCCAATACAAGTTTCTTTTTTTAATTATCATTAATAATATAATTAAAATTATTAGATAACATGTGTCAAACAGTCTACTAATTCACATCTATTTAATGTTCTACAGGGACCAAAAACTAAAAAAGGAATGTTCTTCTAAGAAAAGAAAAAAAATAGAACATGCAAATGAAAATGAATTGCTCCTTAGCTCATCTGGAGTGGTGCTGGAAGTTAACAAAAGGGGGGGAAATTTTACGAAAGTTTGAGGGATCTAATGGAATGAATGTATAGAAGTTCTTTCCACTTACAATACAAAAATCAATCCAATGATTCCAAGAACCAAATTTTATCTAAATTACAAGAAGAGTTTCCAAAGAATTGGTCAATGAGACATGTTAGACTTTTAATAGCAAAAACATACAAAAAAAAAGGAAGGAATGAAAAAGTAATATTTCTTTAAATGTTTGTCTAGAATTATTTATAAATATCACTTTTGTTATATTTACTTTCCATATATCAATATAAAAATTAAATATTTTATTGTCATGGTACATTTTCAGGAAGATTACGAAAATCTCAAAAGATGAACGAGCTGATATCAGAAATATGCCAGTAGGAATGTCCAAAAAGGTGTACAAGGAGATGGTAAAAGAAATGGAAAAAATTGCATCACAGGAGGAGCCATCTCAACAACAACGTGCTTCAAATGTTATATGTAATCATTGAATTTTTCGATCATTGGGTGCAATAAATAAAAAATTTAGCATTAAATATTAATTTTCAAGAATTTTCTTGCAGAAAAGAAAAGAAAATGGAACCCATTCAGCACATAAAACAAGATGACAAGGAAGAAAAGGGTTGATCTCTAAGTTTGTGAGTAATTGTTACTTCCTTATAACAACTTAACTAGATTTCATTTTTGTATTTTTTAAGTTGTTTTACAAAAGTCATCATTTTATGTCTTCAAACAGGTGCTAACATACAAAGAAGAACCATCAGACGAATTGATTGAAATTGGGTTAAATATGGGTTGTGAGTATATGTTGGCATATCAGAATTTAATTGTCAAATTTGTAAGCATCTATTGATCTTGTTTTACTTAGCTCCATCTATAATTAATAGAACAAAAACATATTTTATATTAAATATATGATTTCTTATGGGGTATACAACTTGGAGGAAACAAAGTATGGAACTGCGTCAACAGGTGGAATTTTGAAAGATGGCATGGTACATGGTTTTGAAAGAATGTGTATAGTTTATGAGTCAAATTTTGCTATGGTACGTCATTTTTCTTTTCGATTTACATTGATGTATATTATTTAATATTGAAATTTTCATTATTCTCACCAATGTGTATACACTCATTTCAGTTTATTTTTATGTTTGTAGATGGAAGGTGAAGAAGAAGAAAACAATCAATGCCGTGAAGAAAACATTCCTGAAAATAAGCCAAGTCATGGAAGTAGCTCTAGCAGTGACAACAGTTCAAGTGAAGAATGATGATCACTATGTTTGGATATCAAAGCAAGGCGTTTTATTTTTTGAAATATGTCTGTGAAATCAGACATTTTGTTTAATGTAATGGACATAGTGTTCCAATTGAAAGACAAAGGGATACGAATAACTCTCCCATTTTGTATGATAAAGACTATCTTATTCATATATACATATATACATTCATAAAATATGTTTTAAGTTATTCTATTGCGTTCTCCATTGTCGCTATTGTGTTCTCCTTTGTCGTTCTCAAATGCACTAATACAAATTTAATTCATATGAATATTGTTATAAGATATATATGTGTCGACTATTGATGAATAATGAATTTTAAAAAACCACAATAATTCTGATATGATATAACAAATTAATCCAAACAACACATTCAAATTCATTAATAAAAATGTAATTAATATGAATATTGTTATAAGATGTGTCGAACTTTGATGAATAATGAATTTTAAAAAATCACAATAATTCAACAGTCACAGGTCGATGTTTCTAAAAAAAACAAAATGAAAACCAGTGTGTGTCAGTAACTGTCGACCGGTGCGTTTATGTGTCTATACACACTGGTGTCGTTGTACGATCTATGGGTACCACACAAATACTGATACCAGTTATAAATATTGGTGTGTTTGTGTGATATCGGGTACCAGCGCGTTTATGTATCTATAAGCACCCGTGCATTTTTAAGATCAATGGGCACCGCACGAATACCAATACCAATTATAAATCTCGGTGCCTTACTGTGATACGACACATCGATGCATCATAAAGGTATACACACTGGTGCGTTGATACAACCAATGGGTACCGCACTACACCCGATGCAGTTTTACACCTAAACGCCCCAGTGCGTTCGTTCGAGTGAGATAGCCCCAGGGCACCGTCTTCATGTACGCACCAGTGCGTTAAATCCAGAGTAGCGCATCGATGAAAAAACATCTGTAATAACCTCCGGCCGCCCATTTTTTTTAGTTGTGTTGAATTTCTGTTAAAAGCTCCGCCAAAACCTCCGTAACCATAAACGTATGTTGTAGCAAATGTTTTTTTGACAATTTTGGCGAATTTTATAACACTAAAAACCTCCTTTATAACCTCCGCTAGAGGGTCTTTTCCTTGTAGTGGAATCGGATTTGAGCCATTCGTGGTCGCTTGTCGTGGGAAGGGGGAGCTGCAACAGCTCCGCCCGCCCATGGCAAGTAGCCCCTCGGGCCAACAACAGTTAAAATCTGATTCTGAGAATTGGATCTGATTCTCAAAATCGGATTTGAGCCATTGGTGGCCACCTTCGTTAGTCCAACGGAGCTTATCTGATTCTCATAATCGGATTTGAGATGTTGGTGGACGCCTGCAGGGGGTGGACGGAGCTGGGCTCAAATCTAATTCTAAGAATTAGATCGAATTCTCAGAATCTGATTTGAGTCGTTGGTGACCCAAGGGGTCGCCTGCCATAGCCAGGCGGAGTTGTAGCAGCTCCACCTACCCACAGCACGCGACCTCTCGGGCCACCAATGGTTGAAATCCAATTCTGAGAATCGGATCTGATTCTCATAATCGGATTTGAGCCACTAGTGGCCACCTGATGTGGACAGGTGGAGCTACTACAGCTTCGCCCGCCCACGGTAGGTGGCCCCTCTCACCACCAACAACTCAAATATGATTCTGAGAAGCCGATCTAATTCTCAAAATCAGATTTGAGTCGTTGGTGGCCCTATGGGCTGCCTGTCGTGGGCGTGCTAAGCTGCTGCAGCTCCGCCCGCCCATGGCAGGCTCCCCCTCAGGCCACCAATGGGCTCAAAACCGATTATGAGAATCGACTTGGGCCTCCAACCGATTTTGAGAATCGGCTTGAGCCCGTCGGTGGCCGAAGGGACTGTATTTGTATATTTTTGTTTATTTTTTTAAATTATAATTATTATTTTTTTAATCAATTTTAATTAGTTCTAGTTAGATTTTTCTTTTTTAATAGTCTTTGTTTGTTATTTTGAATATATATATATATATATATATATATATATATATATATATATATGTATGTATGTTTTCTTTTGATTTTTTTTCTTATTTATTTAAATATTTTTTATAATTCGTTTTTTTTTATGTTTTCTATTTTTATGTTTTTTTGTTTATTATTATTATTATTTAATTTTTATATTTTAAAATTTAAAATTTTATTATTTTTTTTTTAATGTCTTCTTTTAATATATATTTTATTCATTTATTTTATTTTATTTTTGTTTGTTTTTTTTAATTATTCAATAAAGTATTTTTTTTTTCCTTTACTTGATTTTGTCTTTAATTATGTTTTTTGAAAATGTTTATATATATAGTGTTTTTTTCTTTTATAGGTTAACTCTTTTCTTTTCTTTTTGACATTTTTATGTTTCTTTTTTTTATTTTATGTTTTTTTCTAATATATACTTTTATTTACTTTTTATTGTTATTTTAAACTTTTGTTTTGTTTTTTTTCTATTGTTTTAATTTTATTTTATTTGTAAAAAATTTTGTTTTCAGTTTTCTTTTGAAAATGTAAGGTTTGTCGGAATCATGATATTTTATCTTTTATGAAATTATTTCAAAATGTTGAAAATCTATCCTGAAGAAAAACAGTTGTATTCTAGAATCAACACCTTTTGTTTTCACGGTTTTTTTTGGACCAAAATTTTTTTTTTTCACTGCCATGTTGAAAATTTACCCCAGAAAGAAAAAAAGTTGGTATTCCAGCATCAACACTTTTCGTTTTCGAGTTATTTTTCTATATTTTCGGGGTTTTTTTTATAGAGTTCTCGTTTTCATTTTATAGTTCCCATTTCATAGTTTACATTGTTTTTCACACTCCATTATTGAACTATTCATGCTTTCTCACACACCATTTCCTTGTGGTGTTCTTGGAACTGCCTTCTCTATGTGAATTCCATGCTCTAAATAATACCTACCAAACTCTTTGCTACAATATTCACCTCCATTGTCTAATGTCAAACACTTCAACTTCTTTTCTGTCTCAATCTCAACCAAATCTTTCCATTTCTTGAAAGTATCAAATACATCAGATTTATTATGAATACAATAAATCTAAGTTTTTCTAGTTGCATCATCAATAAAAGTAACATAATAACGAGAGCCCCGAGAGATGATACCTGAGCAAGTCCCCATACATCTGTATGCATAAGCTCTAATTTTTCCCTCTTCTTTTCTTTCCCAACTCAAAGAAATCTGACTCTTCTATTTTCCATAAATAAAATTCTCACATAAATCCAAATCAATATTCTTCAAACCCGACAACAAAATTTTTGAGTGAAGAATCTTCATCCCCTTCTCACTCATGTGTCTGAGCCTATGATGCCATAATGATGCATCTGCTCCTTTGGAATTTAAAGCATTAACATAGTTATAAATACCATTGCATAAATACAATGTACCAACATTTTCTCCTTTTGTTATTACCAACAATCCTTTAGTGACCTTCCAGGTTTTATCTGTGAAAGTTGTCACACAACCTTCACCGCCTAATTTCCCTATTGAAATCAAATTTTTCTTCAGATCTAGAACATGCCTTACCCCCTTTAATAACCATTGGTTTTAATTATGTTGTTTTCCAAGAACTTTACCCATTCCAACGATTTTACAGGGTTTATCATATAGGTTTTAACCCTACACATAAATTATCTGCAAATAAATTATTAAAAGACAGAAAATAAACAATAGTGAGAGTATAAAACATAAAACAAATATACACCGAGATTTTTCCCCTAGATCCAAAAACCAGGACTACCATCTTTATTTTTCATTATGTCCCTTTTAGTGTTACAACACATATATATACATGTTGAAGCATTCATAAACCTAAATCCATTAACCCTGGATTAGAACATAACCGTAGTTCCCTTGACTAGATGTACAAGATACCGGGGGCCGAAAACCAGCATGACCCAAAACCATGTTCATACCCATGCACAAAACCATAAGTGGGCCCGCCCACCAAAAAATAAGAAAAAAACAAAATTTCATGGGGCACTGCCCCAGACCCCACGCAGGGGTCTACCCGCCCCCTGCGAACCCCTAGACATGGGGGGTTGTCGCCCCCCCACATGTGCAACTAATCATGGAAATAATATAACACATTCCCAAAATTATCCCACTTGTTGTTTTCTTTCCCCATGGGGCCACATGAGAGCTTAGAAATTAGTCCATTCCTGCAACACCCATTTTTTCTCTACACCAAGAGAGATTTTGAGTGCTCACAGACTTCGTCTTTGCATCTGCAACATTCTTCAAAGTGTCCACCTTTACCAGCAACACCTTTTTATCCTCAACCATATCTCTCACCAAGTGATATTGAACATAAATGTGCTTTGTATTTGAATGATAAGCAAGGTTATTACCCAAGAATATTGCACTTCGGCTATCATAGTCTATCCTTATAGCTCGTTGCACCAACCCCATACCTGAACACAATCTCTGCAACCAAACTAGTTCCTTTCTTGCATGAGTGGCTGCCATGTATTCTGCCTCTCTAGTTGAAAGAGCCACTACAGGTTCTCTTTTACTCATCCAACTGACTGTGCCTCCAAATAGGCTAAAAAAATACACACTTGTAGGTCTTCTTTGGTCTAGATCTCCAGCCTAGTCTTCATCAACAAAACCACGAATGTCCAAAACTCTGTCCAATCCTGGTCTTCCCTAGTAGCACAAACCATAATCACTAGTACCATGCAAGTATATGAAAACCTGCTTCACTGTTGTCCAATGATCCTTCCCTAGTTTTTAAATAAACCCGCTCAATACTCTCATTGAATGTGCAATGTCTGGTCTGGTACAGACCATTACATACATCAGTCTACCCAATACACTTTCATATGGAACACAGGACAAATACTCCTCCTCTTCTTGTGTCTTGGGACATTGCTCAGCAGATAGCTTTACACCTACAGGAATAGGAACCTGCACCGGTTTACTATCCTGCATATTGAACCTCTACAATATTGTCTCAGCAAACTTCCTTTGGATTAACCAGAGCTTCATCTTTGCCTGATCTCTCTTAATTTTCATGCCCAAAATATAATTTGCAGCACCAATATACTCCATGTCAATTTTGGAGAACAATTGGGTCTTCAAATCTTGGATAATTTCTTTGTCATTTCCAATCAACAACATATCATCCAAATACAAGAACAAATAAACAACACGGACACCAATTAATTTAAAATACACACAATGATCCTCTTTCCTTTTTTTGAAGCCAAGTCTCCGTATATAGGTATCAAATTTTTGGTACCACATCCTTGGTGACTGTTTTAACCCATACAGAGACTTTTTTAACCTGCATGCTAGTTCTTTAAGGTTGCTTCATGTAGATCTCCTCTTCCAGATCTCTATGAAGAAATGTTGTCTTCACATCCATCTGTTCTATCTCAAAATAAAATGCAGCAACAATAGAAAAAAGTATCTAATAGAAGTAACCTTGGCAACAATAGAAAAAATATCACCAAAATCACTTCCTGACACTCAGGAATAACCTTTTGCTACCAACTAACCTTTGTATTTCTCCACCTTTCCTTCTACATTCATATTTTTCTTAAATACCCATTTTCTCCCGATGGGCTTCCTTCCAGATGGCAACTCTGCCAGATCCCATGCCTCATTTTTGTGCAAGGATTCCATTTCATCAACCATGGCCTCCTTCCAAAGTTTTACATCCTCTAAATCCACTACCTCTCTGACAGTTTTGGGATCATCATCAGTGATAGTTAAATAAAAATTTGAACAAAAAGCAAATAGACTATGCCTTTCTGGCTGCCTTCTTTCTCGAACTGGTCTTCTCAGTGCTGGAGTTTTTGGCTCTTCCTCTTTTGAATCTTCTAATTTTGTTGTAGAGTTTGATTCATCCTCCTTTAGCTCAAACTCTATCTTCTCAGGTTCCTTTGGTATGACTTCATGTTTAAAAACATCTTTCACCTCTCTAAACACCACATATCGACTATACACAACCTTCCTTGTTTCTGGGTTCCAATTCTTTTAACCTTTTAAACCATCCTTATACCCACTAAAAATGCACCTTTCAAATTTATTATCCAACTTGATCATTTGCTCCTTTGGAACATGTACATATGCATCACATCCAAATACCCTCAGATGTGAAAGAGAGGGTTTCTTACGAGTCCATACCTCATCTGGAGTCTTATCCTCCAACGTTGATGAAGCTGATCTGTTAACCAGGTAACATGCAGTCTCCACTACCTCTGCCCAGAATTCATGTCCTAACCTAGTACCACTGAGCATGCTTCTTGCCTTTTCCATCAGCGTTTTTTTCATTCTTTCTACAACTCCATTTTGCTGAGGTGTGTATGGAGTAGTATTTTTTCTTGTTATACCACACTTCTTACAGAACTCTTCAAATTCCTTCTCGTAGAAATCTCCACCGTTATCTGTCCTTGGAACCTTTATCTTCTTCTATTTCTGGTTATCCACCAGAGCCTTAAATTCTTTAAATCTGTCAAAGACTTCATATTTCTTCCTCAAGAAATATATCCATGTATTCCTTGAGAATTCATCTATGAATGAAACATAGGACACTGAATTTCCCAATGATAGAACCGACACAAGTCCAAACACATCACTGTGCACAAGCTCTAATATCGTGTTCGCCCTCTTAGCACCAGAAAGAAAACTCACCCGATTCTACTTCCCATATACACAATGTTAAAAGAAATCAAAACCAAAGAGAAATTTGACATACCTTCTACCATACCATTACCATGTAGTATTTGAAGGCCCTTCTCTCCAATATGTCCTAACCTTTGATTCCATAGCATGGTCTTTTCTCCAGAGAGCGCTAAGCTTTCTGCTCCACTTTCAATAACCACATAACTGTTGCACCCATTAATAACAGTGCTACCCTCACTACAAGGAAAAGACCCTCTAGCAGATGTTTTTGAGGAACCCCACAGAAAAATACCCCATACATATGTTTCTAGCAGAGGTTACTAAAGGAGGTTGGCGGGCGGAGGGTTTTGTGGATTTTTTCCTCTCGGTGTGCTTATCATTAAACGTCGCCTCGATGCGGAAGAACCGAGAAAGCACTGGTGCGGACCAAAACATTGGCACACCAGACACCATGCACTCCGTACACACCCACCCGGTGTGTCGCATTATTCTATAGCATTGGTGCATGACAACTCTTCCACGTCAGTGCATTATAAAACACCGCGCCAAAACCGAAACCACCCAGTGCGTTAGAAAGAAACTGCACTGGTGCATTATAATAAATCGCGTCAAAACACAAACCAACCGGTGCGTTTGTAAGAAACAAAATCAGTGCGCCTATAAACCACGCACACCGGTAAAGGGTTGAATTAAAAAAAAAATTACGGCAAAAAACCCAGATTTTTCAGTTTTCTAGTGGTCCTAGGCTCTCAATTACCAGTGCGCACCCTACCATAGAATGCACAAGTGCACACAAAACATTTCCACACCAGACAATGTGCGTAACGTACACACACCTCCAGGGCGTTCTATTATTGTAACGCACTAGTGCTTCAGCACACTTCCACGCCAGTGCATTATAAAATACCGCGACAAAAAAGAAACACGTCAGTGCGTTCTTATCCAAGAGCACCGGTGCGCCTATAAACCACACACACCGGAATAGCATTACACAAAAAAAAAAATTAAGGCCAAAAAACCGGTGCTTTACGACTATTCCACACCGGTGCTTTATGGATATTCCGCCCCGGTGCATCATCAAAATTTCGCACCAAAACTGAATTGTCCCAGTGCAGTGTTAGGGTACCACCTTGGTGCATTATAAACAATGCGCCAAATTTGACACAGCCTAGTGTGCTTGTAGGTAAGCATGCCGGTGCGCCTATAAAACCACGTGCACCAGAACAGGGTTAAATAAAAAAATATTTACGGCCAAAAAACCTCATTTTTCACTTTCCTCAGTGCTCCAGAGCTCTGAAGCACCGGTGCCATTTCCTGTTATCTTAGCCGCCCTGAAAATGGTGCTCTCATCGCGCCCATTGCATGCACTGCTGCTCTGCATTGGCCACCAATCTCCAGCCTACATTTTGAAAAATGGTGGCCAAATTTTCTTTTGCAAATTTTACAGCCAATATGCCTCCTCGACGGTGAAATGTATAGTTATTTTTCTAGTTTTTCCATAATTAAGCCTTTTACCGGATTATAAATTGAAATAACCTTAAAAATAACCATTAAAAAATAAAAAATAAAAATTTTCCGCGTGGTGCGCCAGAGCTGTTTGGCTCGCAACCGGATAGCGGTGCTGCCTATAAAATTTACAGGACGCACCGCCACTGGTGCTAACGGTATCCGCACCATTTCCGGGGTGGTACCGAAAGGCGCCCAGAATAATTTTAAACTAAAAAAATAAAATAAAAGCTAGTGCGCTCATTTATCCAGGCGCACCGCTGACCACGGGAATCACAGTGCGGTGCGTTGACGGAATTATCCACCCTGGTGTATGTTAGTGGACCACATTCTAGATTCCGAGAGGGTCAATGGTGCGACCAGGTAAAATACCACAACGTCGACTATGTAATTTTCCAGAAGTCAGTGCGCTGACATGACTATACGCATTGGGGCGTATATTTCAGTCAACGCACCACTATTATGAACTTTGATAAAGGTAATGGTGCTTGAAAAATAGACAGTTGCACTACAGTCGGTGCGTTGTATTTCATTAGGGGCACCGGCACCGGTGCGCTACATTATTAAAACGCACCGTTACCAGTGCGTGATTGTTTTTATGGTGCACCAACTTGTCTATTTTTTTATATTTTGTTTAAATATATATGTATATTCCTAAATACATGTTTTTTTTAATTAAAAAAAATTATTTAATATGGCAATGATTCAGAGAGAAGAGGAGCAACAACAGCAACAACAGGATGAACAGTATGACATGATTCGCCAATGGGAGGCCCGAGAGAGGGAGAGAGATGCATACCCTCACCCTATTACTGCAGATACCCAGGTGATCCTTAGGAAGGTAGGCCTCCTCAAGTTCTATGAGGAGGCTACTTCCCTAAAGTCCCATAGTGTGTTTTTGAGATATCTTATCCATAGGTGGAATGCCCACCGACAGGGTTTCCACATTGGTCCTGACCGATGGTACACACCCACTGAGGAGGATATTTATTTTATTACATGACTATCGAGGAGAAGGGTGGATTTTCCCTTATTCCCAGACGTTCCAGCTGGTTGTGTAGCAGGGAGTCAGTTAGTTTACTCCCAGAGATACATTGGAGCACATGTATTGTTTCCTTTAGAGTTTCAGGTACCTGGAGGTCAGTTACATATAGGTGCTTTTGGTAGACAGGACGTGCAGTGCCTCTCCCTATCATTTCGACCATTTCGTACAACACCAGTGATGGGCAACGCATTATTTGCTCGCTTTTATATTATGTTGATTCTTTAGTATAGTAGCCACGACTTGTCAGGTGGTCTACCATTTTTTTGCAGTAGTTTTGCACGGCCTTAGATAGATGTCATGCTCATGGACAAGGGAGGGTCAACTTCCCTTTTTCTTCAGAGTTTTCTTGTTTATTTTTTGAGAGGTTTCCAGAGGTGAGACGTAGTTTTTTTCAACAGCCTCGTAGGCCGATGTTTGAGGCCCGGATGCATATGTGGGGGCAGATGATGCTCAAGAGGGGAGACAATTTGTTTCCAGCCATGATATCACATGATTCACTGGAATTACTAGCCAGTGTTGACGAGCTGCATCCCTTCATTATGGTCCCATGTCCTTATGATGGCTTAGATTGACGAGGGTGTCCCAACATCCTCTTCACATCTCATGGCTGCCAGATGATAGAGGTAATATTATCGTTTTATTTATAGTTATTCTAACATGTTCTTTAACTTGTTTTTATTAAATTGTGTAATGAAATTGTCTAATTATTGTTGTGTACTTGTATATATTTTGCAGACATTGGCTCTTTTGATGGCGAGGAGATGTTGGGTCCACCACATGATCCAGGTGTGGATCCTGATGATGACGATCAGGAAATTCCTGATGCCGAGGATGATCATGATGATTAGGATGAGGCCAGTGCAGCAGGGAGACATGCTCCTGTTCATGGTGCACCGGCGTCGCCTTTTGCTAGGCATGGTAGACCTAAGACTAGATATAGGATGGAGTTGGGCAACCAACTCTGTGCATTTATTTTTGATGTAGGTATCAGGCCCGCTCATTACAGAGACATACAGGCTGATGCTAGGATGTTACAGATGTGGAGAGGCATGCTGCATGACATGTACGGCCTGATGCAACATGTCGCAGGAGCTACGACAGCTATTACGTGACTAAGGAGGATTTTTTGTAGCTATAGACATAGTCGAGCCGCGGCACATGATGGACAGTCCGCAAGCAGCGACTCACATGCATCTCATAATCGTTCACCTCTCAGCGTGCCTAATGAGCATGAGGCTCCAATGGCAACATCTGACAGTCATCATGGAGATGAGGCTAGACCATCGACCATGTCCAGTCAGGAGCTTGCAGCATCCATCAGTACTAGTCATGATCATGAGCAGGCTGGACCATCGACCGCCGAGGCTGCACTATTGACTAAGCAGGCCTCCACTACTACTACTCATATTGATGTTGTACCACCACCAGCGGATGCATCCATCAGTACTAGTGATCATGATCATGAGCAGGCTTGACCAGCAACTGTCGAGGCTATACCCAGCTTTACTGAGCATGAGTCCACTTGTAGTGCTATTGATGTTTTTATACTACCACCAGTGCCTGATCCATGACATTTATATTACAGTTGTATATTTTTAACATTATTCAGTTATATATATATATATATATATATATATATATATATATATATATATATATATATATATATATATATATATATATATATATATATATATGGTCCATGTATTTTATGTTCATGTTGCAGTTGTACTTAATTTTCATGTTCATGGTGATCATCATGATGTGGCGCATATTTTTAGGTCATGTTAGATATGTTCATTTAATGTTTAGCTTGGAGAAAAATGTGTATATGTGATAGCATGAGTTATTTGACATATTGAGATGTCTATTTGATGTTTGTGTTGTGATGATCTTAATATATAATGTTAATTTGATGTTTGAAAGTGTTTATTTTTTGAATATGATGTTTGTGCGATGGTTATCATGATCATGATGATGTTTATTAATTAATTTAATATTAAATGACCATGATATTTATTAAATATTATGTCATGATTGTAATTGTAATTTAAATTTTAATTGTATATAAAATTGTAAAATTGTATTTGTATTTGTACTTATTGTAATTTAAATTGTAATTGTATGTAAAGCATTTATTAATGTAAAATTTTAATTGTAATTGTAATATTTAATTTATTCTGAAATGATTGTAATTGTATATATGAAAAATTGTAAAATTTTAATTCTAATTCTAATTGTATGTAAAATTCTAAAATTTTAACTGTATTTGTCATTGTAATTTTAATTGAATTGCATGTAAAATATTTATAAAATTGTAATTTTAATTGTAAATGTAATTGTATGTAAAATTCTAAAATTGTATAAATTGTATTTGTAATTGTAATTTTAATTGAATTTTATGTAAAATATTTGTAAAATTGTAATTGTAATTGTAAATGTAATTCTATGTAGAATTAAAATTCTAATTCTAATTCTAATCGTAATTCATGTATGTGAAATTAATGTAAAATTGTAATTGTAATTTTAATTCTAATTGTAATTGTACTTTTAATTGTAATTGTATGCAAAATATTTGTAAAATTTTAATTCTATTAATGTGAAAATTTTAATTGTATTAATGTGAAATGATTTTATTAAAATATTTAAATTTGTAAATTTGCAAATAATTGTAAAATAACAAATCTAGAATAATATGAATTTTTGTAACATAATAAAGTTTAGAAAATAATGAAAATAAATCCATGTACTTTATAATTATCATTATTTTATTATGATATTACATACAAAAAAAAATAACTTTATACAGTCCTGTGTGCTTATCTTCCTTACAAGCCCCGGTGCGTCGTATTAATACGACGCACCTGTGTCAAAACTCGCTCACCCCAGAATTTAATAAACACAAATAAAAAAATGCAACTCTATTTTCTTTAAGTGAAAAAAAAGTGGCAATTTGAAAAATGGGCAGAAAAATATTTTCGAAAATCTAATTTCATAAAATAATTCTTTAAATACTAAACACTTTCATTATTACACTATTTTTGCTAAAATTTTCAACCAGATATTTCAGGAGACAACCTGGAGCAAGAGAGCAGGAGGGCACTGTGGAGCAGCGAAATATGTCCGAACAGAAGTATTCAGACAATCAGAAACCAAACCTCTGGTGATTCAAACCCTGTATCATAGAATTTGAAACCATCTTGTGATTAAATTTGATTTTTTTTTTTTTTTCTCTGTAGTTTTATCCATTTTTATCCTAAACCCTTCATTTTTTGTTTTTTCCCTTTCTTCTCCCTGTTTATGTGATTTTAGAATTATGGTTTTTCATTTTAGATTGACGTCTAACCCACGGGACGACTTGCATAGTCGGATCCCAATCCATTCGGCCATTGCGTGAATTTTTGAAAAAATGGATTTTTCTTTATCGGTGCGCCCTGCGTACTATACTACACCGGTGCTTTGTATTATACAGAGCACTGCGAAATTACCGTAGTAAAAAAAATGAAAACATTTTTTCTAAATCCGTGCGCCAAATCTGAAATAGGGCACCGATGCTCCATTTAACTACGAAAGCACCGTACGGTGTATTACACCGTTTTTGCGGTGCGTTTATAATACCCCACGCACCGTTAGGTCTATTACACTATTTTTTGTGGTGCGTTTACAATACCCAACGTACTGTATGGTGTATTATATTGTTTTGCCGTGCGTTGCTAATATCCCCACGCACTGGCGGCAGTGCGGACCTCGTGAAAGGTGCACCAGTACCTTGAGATTTATTTTCTACCTGAAAAGTTGGGAATTTATTTATAAATATATTAATGAATGATATGGTACAGGTTTCAGATTGATAAAGAAATGTCTGACAAGAGATCAAGTAACAAAAATATTGTTAACACGTCAAGAAAGGCAAAAAAGACAAGTTCTTTGTTAATTCTTTATAAAAAATATTATTTTTGAACTATATGTAAGTTTTTAACTAATATGTATTGTTTACTGTGTATCATGCAAAGCCACAAAATGATGAAGCTCGATATGATTATTTCTGATCTAGGACTAGAAGAGCGTAAAAGTTTAATGAAAAAATTGCAAAATGATGAATCAAGTGAATGAAAAAAAACTATCGATCCAATATGAGTTTCTTTTTTTAATTATCATTAATAATATACTTAAAATTATTAGATAACATGTGTCAAACAGTCTACTAATTCACATCTGTTTAATGTTGTACAAGGACCAACAATTCAGAAAATGAATGTTGTTCTAAGAAAATAAAAAAAAATAAAACATGCAAATGAAAATCAATTGCTCCTTAGCTTATTTGGAGTGGTGCTGGAAGTTAAAAAAAGGGAAAATAATTTTACAAAATTTTGAGGGATCTAGTGGAACGAATGTATAAACGTTCTTTCCAACAACAACAATGTGCGTCAAATGTAATATGTAATCATTGAATTTTTCGATCATTAGGTACAATAAATAAACAATTTAGCATTAAATATTAAATTTCAAGAATTTTCTTGTAGAAAAGAAAATAAAATGGAACCCATTCAGCACATAAAACAGGACGACAAGGAATAAAATGGTTGATCTCTAATTTTGTGAGTAATTGCTACTTCCTTATAACAACTTAACTAGATTTCATTTTTGTATTTTTTAAGTTGTTTTACAAACATCATCATTGAATGTCTTCAAACAAGTGCTAACATACAAAGAAGAACCATCAGACAAATTGATTGAAATTGGGTTAAATGTGGGATGTGAGTATATGTTGGCATATCAAAATTTAATTGTGGAATTTGTAAGCCTCTATCGATCTCTGCTTTCTCTTTTACTTAGCTCCGTCTTATAATTAATGGAACAAAAACATCTTTTTTATTAAATATATGATTTGTTATGGGGTATAAAACTTCAGAAACAAAATATGGAACCTGTACAATGTATGAAATTTTGAAAGATGGCATGGCACATGGTTTTGAAAGAATGTGTATAGTTTATGAGTCAATTGTTGCTATGGTACGTCATTTTTCTTTTTCAATTAACATTGATGTATATTATTTAATATTGCAATTTTCGTTATTCTCACCAATGTATATACACTCATTTCAGTTTATTTTTATGTTTGTAGATGGAAGGTGAAGAAGAAGAAAACAGTCAACGCCGTGAACACAACATTCCAGAAAATAACCCAAGTCATGGAAGTAGCTCTAGAAGTGATAGCAGTTCAAGCGAAGAATGATGATCACTATGTTTGGATATCAAAGCAAGGCATTTTATTTTTTGAAATATGTTTGTGAGATCAGACATTTTTTTTAATGTAATGGAAATAGTGTTCCAATTGAAAGACAAAGGGATACGAATATTAACTGTCCCATTTTGTATGATCAAGATTGTCTTATTCATATATATTATATATATAATCATAAAATATGTTTTAATTTATTCTATTGTGTTCTCCATTGTCGTTCTCAAATGCACTAATAAAAATTTAATTCATATGAATATTGTTATAAGATATATATGTGTCGACTTTTGATGAATAATGAATTTTAAAAACCACAATAATTATGATATGATATAACAAATTAATCCAAACAGCACATTCAAACGCATTAATCAAAATGTAATTAATATGAATATTGTTAAAAGATGTGTCAACTTTTGATTAATAATGAATTTAAAACAGTCACAATAATTGGACTGTCACAGGTCGATGTTTCTAAAAAAACACAATGAAAACCGGTGTGTGTCAGTAACTGTCAACCGGTGCGTTTATGTCTCTATATGCACTGGTGCCTATACGCATCAGTGTCTATACGCATCATTGCGTTTATGATCTATGGGCACCACACAAATACCGATACCAGTTATAAATATCAGTGCGTTTGTGTGATACTGCGTACCATGGCGTTTATGTACCTATAAGCACCGGTGCATTTATATGATCCATGTGCACCGCACGAATACCAATACCAATTAGAAATCTCGATGCCTTTCTGTGATATGGTGCACTAGTGCATCGTAAAGGTATACGCACCGGTGCGTTGATACGACCTATGGGCACCGCTCAAATCCCAAGACCAATTGGAATGGCCCCGTGCGTTGTATCACCAACATTATGCTCGGTGTTGTTTTATACATTAACGGCTCGGTGCATTCTCCCTAGATCGCCCCGGGGTGCCTTCTGAATGTACGCACTAGTGCGTTAAATCCAGAGTAGCTCACTGATGAAAAACCACTCGTAATAACCTCTAGCAGCCCATTTTTTTTAGTTGTGTTGAATTTCCATTAAAAGCTCTGCCAAAACCTCTGTACCCAAAAATGGATGTGGTAGCATATGTTTTTTTGACAATTTTGGCCAATTTTATAACACTAAAAACCACCTTTATAACCTCCGCTAGAGGGTCTTTTCCTTGTAGTGCCTGAAGCTTGTACAGAGTTCCAATCCAAAATCCCTGAATTAATACCAGTGCTCGTCGAACCAACTTGCAGGTATCTTTCTCGAACACTTTTTTTACACCTGCATCATCCATCTTGCTTACATAAATCAAATTTATAGCCAATGCAGGAATATGCAGAATACTAGGAATTGTTCTAATCCTTCCACCTTGTAGCTTCAACTTGACTTTCCCACGTCCAACGATTTTGGCCTTCCTATCATCCCCTAAGAAGACATCACCACCATCATACTTCTCATACTCGCAAAACCACTCTCTATGGGGAGTGAAGTGAAAGGGTTCACCTGAGTCACTCAACCATGCCTCATGATATACATGTGTATTTGAAGAAGAAGCCAAATACACATCCCCACCTTCATCTGAGGTGGGTTTTTCCTCTACAGAAGGAGAATTATTAGATCCATTTCCTTTCTCAGGAGCTTTAGATATACAATCCTTTTTGTAGTTCCCTTCCTTTCCACATTTCTAGCACACCTTTATAGGCTTTCCTAGAGATTTAGATCTCCTTATAGATTTAGATCACTCACTCGAAATATTATTTTTGTTTTTGTTATGGGACCTTACTTGTACAGATAAGGCATATCCATTCTAACCCTCCATATTTTTCCATCTCATTTCCTCTGACACCAACGCTGAGACAATTTCATCAAAATTCAAGGTAGTTGTATTGCTACCTATTGCAATAACAAGACCGTCCCACGAATCTGGTAGAGAACACAATAAAATAATGCACTTATCTTCATATAATATTTTAATATCAACAGATGACAACTGACTTACCACATCATTGAAGGCATTCAAATGTTATCTCACCAAGTCTCCTTCCTTCATGCTCAGGTTATACATATTTTTCGGCAGGAACAATTTATTCACCAGAGACTTAGATTGGTACAAAGTCTGTAACTTGACCCACAAAGTCTTCATCGTAGCTTCCCTAGATACATTCAACAATACCGAATGTGAGATACACAATTGTATTGTGCTCTTTTCTTTCCGATCCAACTTCACCCAGTATTCATCTAACATAATCATTGGTTTACTACTAGGATCTACCGCAATCCACTGATTTTTATCCACCAGCAGATCCTCCATCTTGAGCTTCCACAACTCAAAACTATGACCATTAAATTTCTTGATCTCTATATTTCCACTTCTATGGCATCTTCTTTCACGCAAGAGTCGATCCCTGGATCACCATTAGACGGGGGTCTACCAGGAGCTTGTGGGAATTTTGAGGTCTAAAATGGGCCTCATAAGAAAAATGTACAAAAAAATAAACTTTATAACAACCAATAGGATTCAAGATGATGATGTCATCCATAATGGATGATTCACCATTTTTGGAGTAAAAAAGTAAAAATATTAAAAAATAATAAAATAATAAAACTACTTTTTCAACTCGTATTTTAAACTTATCTCCCAAAATTTTACTCAAATTTCGAGCGGGAGTACTCGTTGGATGCGGAATTTAATTCCTCATCCAAGGAGTACCCATGTTGCATACTTTTGATGAACTCTTCTACACGAAAAATGAGAAATACATAAAAAATGTGATTGTAATCATGTTTTTTTATGTATTTCTCATTTTTCGTGTAGTAGAACCCATCGAAAGTATGCAACATGGGTACTCATGGACGGGGAGGGTCCGCATCCAACGGTCTCCACACTTGGGAATTTGAGTAAACACTGGGAGATAAGTTGAGAATATGGTGAAAGTAGTTTGTCTAAAATTTGATGATGTCATCAAATCTTATTGAGTCTTTTTTCCACTATTATTTTATAATTCCTTAGGAGGCCCATTTTAGACCTCAAAAATTTCCCTAATGAGAAAAAAAAAACCCCTCAGCAGCAAATTTGTACCCTTGAAGCCGAAACAACTCTGATACCAAATGTTGGTTTTAACCTTCTACAAAATTATCTGTAAATTAATTCTTAAGAGACAGAAAATAAACAATAGCGAGAGAAAAAAACATAAAACAGATATACACAGAAATTTTTCCCCTGGATACCGAAACTGGAACTACCAACTTGATTTTAAATTATGTCACTTTTAGTGTTATAGCATATATATATATATACATGTTGAAGCATTCATAAACCCAAATTCATTAACCCTAGGTTAGAACATAATCGTAGTTCCCTTGAATAGATCTATAAGATACCAGGGGCTGAAAAACATCATGCGCCAAAACCATAGTAGGGTTCACCCACCGAAAAAAAAATTCTCGGTGCGTTGCCTTGTACCCCGCGCAGGAGGCTACCCGCCCCCTGCAAACCCCTACAAATGAAGGGCTACCCCCCCCCCCCCCAACCTGTGCATGTCGCTAATCATGGAAATAATATAACGCATACTCAACATTCTCCCACTTGTTGTTTTCTTTCCGCAGGGGGCCACAGGAGAGCTTAGTCATTAGTCTAGTCCTACAACACCCATTTTTTCTCTACACCAAGAGAAATTCTGAGTGCTCACAGACTTCATCAATGCATCTGCAACATTCTTCAAAGTGTCCACCTTTACTAGCAACACCTTTTTATCCTCAACCATATCTCTCACAAAGTGATATTGAACATAAATGTGCTTTGTCTTTGAATAATAAGCAGGATTCTTAGCCAAGAAAATTTCACTTTGGCTATCACAGTCTATCCTTGTAGCTCGCTTCACCAACCCCATACTTGAACAAAATCTCTGCAACCAAATTGCTTCCTTTCTTGCATGATTGGTTGCCATGTATTCTTCCTCAGTAGTTGAAAGAGCCACTACAGATTGTGTTTTACTCATCCAACTGATTGTGCCTCCAAATAGGCTAAACACATACCCACTTGTAGATCTTATTTGGTCCAGATCTCCATCCTAGTCAGCATCAACAAAATCATGGATGTCCAAAGCTCTGTCCAATCTTGGCCTTCCTTGGTAGCACAAACCATAATCATTAGTGCCACGCAAGTATCCAAAAACCTGCTTCACTATTGTCCAATTCTCCTTCCCTTGTTTTTACATAAACCTGCTCAATACTCCCATTTCATATGCAATGTATGGTCTGGTACAGACCATTGCATACATCAAGCTACCCACTTCACTTTCATATGGAACACAGGACATATCCTCCTCGTCTTCTTGTGTCTTGGGACACTTCTTACCAGATAGCTTTAAACCTATAGGAATAGGAACCTTCATCGATTTACTATCCTGTATATTGAACCTCTACAATATTATCTCAACATACTTCCTCTGGTTTAACGAAAGCTTCCTCTTTTCCTGATATCTGTTAATTTCCATGCCCAAAATATGTTTTGCAGCACCAAGATCATTCATTTCAAATTTGGAGAACAATTGGGTCTTCAAATCCTAGATAATTTCTTTGTCATTTCCAATCAACAACATATCATCTACATACAAGACCATATAAATAACGTGGTCACCAATTAATTTAAAATACACACAATGATCCTCTTTGATTCTGGTGAAGCCAGGTCCCCATATATAGGTATCAAATTTCTCACACCACATCCTTGGTGACTATTTTAACCCATACAAAGACTTTTTTAACCTACATACCAGTTCTTTCTTACCCTTGACTGCAAATCCTTCAGGTTGCTTCATGTAGATCTCCTCTTCCAGATCTCTGTGAAGAAATGATGTCTTCACATCCATCTATTCTATCTCAAAATCAAATGCAGCAGCAACAGATAAAAGTAATATAATAGAAGTAACCTTGGCAACATGAGAAAAAATACCACCAAAATCAAATCTGACACCTGGTAATAACTCTTTGCTACCAACCGAGCTTTGTATTTCTCCACCTTGCCTTATACATTCATCTTTTTCTTAAACACCCATTTTCTCCCAATGGGCTTCCTTCCAGCGGGCAACTCCACCAGATCCCATCCCTCATTTTTGTGTAAGGATGTCATTTCATCAACCATGGCCTCCTTCTAGATTTTTCCATCCTTTGAATCCACTGCCTCCTTGATAGTTTTGGGATCATCATCAGTGATAGTTAAAGAAAAATTTGAATAGCAAATAGATGGACTATACCTTTCTAGTTGCCTTCTTTCCTGAACTAATCTTCTCACAGCTGGAGTTTGTGGCTCTTCCTCTTCTGAATCTTGTTCTGATGTATATTCTGATTCATCCTCTTTTATCTCAAACTTTATCTTCTCGGGTTCCTTTTCTAGGACTTCATGTTTAACAACATCTTTCACCTCTCTAAACACCACATATCGACTGTATAGAACCTTCCTTATTGTTGGGCTCCAAATCTTGTAACGTTTTAAACCATCCTTATACCCAATAAAGATGCACCTTTCAGATTTATTATCCAACATGGTCATTTTCTCCTTTGGAACATGTACATATACATCACTTCCAAATACCCTCATATGTGAAAGAGAGGGTTTCTTACCTATACATACCTCATCTGGAGTCTTATCCTCCAATGTTGATGAAGGTTATATGTTAATCAGGTAACATGCAGTCTCCACTACCTCTGCCCAGAATTTATGTCCTAACCTAGTACCACTAAGCATGCTTCCTGCCTTTTCCATCAATGTTTTGTTCATTCTTTCTACAACTCCATTTTGTTGAGGTGTGTATGGAGTAGTCTTATGTCGTGCTATACCACACTTCTTACATAACTCTTCAAATTCCTTCTTGCATAACTCTCCACCATTATTTTTCCTCAATACCTTGATCTTCTTTTCTATCTGGTTTTCTACCAGAGCCTTAAATTCTTTAAATTTGTCAAAGACTTCATATTTATTCCTTAAGAAATATATCCATGTATTCCTTGAGAAGTTAACTATGAATGAAACATAGTACACAAACTTTACCAGTGATGGAACCAACACAAGTCCAAACACATCATTGTGCAGAAGCTCTAATATTGTGCTCACCCTCTAAGCACCAGAAGGAAAAATCACCCGCCCCCTGCGAACCCCTGGATAGGGGGGGATTTTGTCCCCTTGTTGCACCTAGTGTAACAAATGGGGGGGTTATTGCCCTCCCTATGATGCCCCCCCACCCCCCCACCAGGGGCCAAAAACCATCATGCCCCAAAGCCATGTGCAAACCCATGCAAAAAACCATAGATGGCTTCGCCCACCGAAAAAAAAGGAAAAAAAACAAATTTCCGGGGTTGTTGCCCCAAACCCCGTGCAAGGGGCTACCCACCCCCTGCGAACCACTAGACAGGTGGGGATTTCATCCCCTTGTTGTGCCCAGTGTAACAAACAGGGGGGGTTATCACCCTCCCTATGACGCCCGTGTGTGCAACTAATCGTGGAAATAATATAACACATACCCAACATATCATCACCCATACAAACCTGTCCAAAATATGCTTGAACATAGTCATGAAAATATTTCTTATCAGGTGTGGCATAGAATGAGGCTCCCAAATCTACCACCCAGGAATCAATAACATTTTCTAAAGAAATAATCAAAGCATCTTGTAACACATCACCTGTCACATTTGCTTCATGATTGTTTTCTTGTTGTGTGTATCCTTCTTTTCCCTTCTGATATTTACAGTCTTTCTTCAGGTGTCCTTTATTTCCACATTTCCAACACACTATCCCCGATTTGGACTTAGATCTGCCTTTCCTTTATTTACTGTGATATGTTGAGCTCTTTCCGCTTTCCACTTTTCTTCCCCTAGTCTTTGCACTCAAAGCAGCACCCGATTCTCACCAGAGCTTTTCCATCGAATTTCCTTGCTAAGGATAGCACCGACAACATCATCAAACTTTAAATTACTAGATCCAGAAACAGAGTTACTAATTTCCATAACTAAACCATTCCAACTTTCTATCAATGAGCACAGAAATAACAGGGCCCTAACTTCTGTTGGAAATACTGAGAGGGGGGGGGAAGGTGAATCATTATTCCTTTCAATTACAGCATTAGTTAATCTTCAATTATTATCAATGTTTGTACAATGATACCAGTAAACAAGAGGAACACAAATGCACACAATTTTTAAGGTGGAAACCCACTCCAGGACAAAAACCACCTAATGCTCTTCTAATAATTCTTTAATATTCAACTCCAATTGAAAATAAATCTCCAACTTCCTAGAATCTAGAAAAGAATTCTTCTCTGGCTCCCACTGGATGGACGCTCCAATTCTCGAGATTCTTCAGTAGTTAACTGAATGGATTCCCCAACACCCAATGAGCTACAGCTCACCCTAGCACCCCCATACCACCCTGTAGAAGAATAAAAGAAGAATGGACTCCCGTACCAGGGAAAATGGTCCACTTTACAATGATACAGAATGATGTAGAAGAAGAAGACACACTGGAAGATAACCCCAACTATGACACAACCACCTAATGATGATCCTAGACCTCCCGACACTGCCTCTTCAACTCTTGGTAGATAGATAATTGAACAATTTTTACAATAATGTATTTACAATGACTTTTTTACGATGACTGTATGCAGTGCTGCCCACTTGAAGACTTCATGTGATGAACTTCTTACTGTTGTTCTACACCTTGGTTGATGCTCTTATCATGCTACCATCTGTTGCACCTTGATTTGCTTTGCTACCCTAGAAATTCTGGTCCTTTGTAGCCCTTGACAACACATGATCTAGCTTTTTCTTGCCTTCTAGGAGCTAGATATTGAATCTGGTGTATCTCTACTATTTCAGATCCCCAATATGTGATTTTTGGTCTTGTATTATTCCTCTGAGTTTTATTTCCAATACCATAGGTATGACCGAATTTGGACTCTTCAGGAGAGAGTTATTCCCAATCTCTCACAATGCCCTAATTATGGACTATTTCAGAAGATAGAAATTGTACGGCATGCCACGTGTCACTGTTTGTTCATTCGGCTCTAAAATTGATAGAGAAAAAACTACAGTCTGTGCACTATCTTCCACATTTTACAGAATTCCAATCTGATACTCAGAGAGAGAGTTATGATTATTTTCCCAAGGTCACTTCTTTGAGATGAAGTTCAAGAGCCTGCAAAAACACTGACTTCCATAGATCATATCTCCGAAAAAATTGTGCACCTTGATCTGAAATTTCCATAGAATATTCCTTAGGATTTACGATTTTCCTCATACAAATTTCAGCTTCTGAACCTTCCTATAAAAAACGTTAGAGCACAAATGCCACGATGACCTGTTTGAGATGGCGAAATCCCTTGCATGAGGAGGATATGAGGATCACAATTTATATAAATGCTTAGGTTGATAGGGGCTTCAACAAGTGAATGTGGAAGGGATTTTAGGAGCTTAAAAAATATTAATTATGAATTTTCAATGACCCATGCCACAACCCCATGGGGTTTTAGCCCACTAACTGGGAGTACAAACTTCAAACATGAATATCTCTCAAACCGTGAAGAATTACATGGCGTGCCATATATCAACGGAAACATCTCAACAAGTAGAAACCATCAAAAGCATTATTGACCCAGAATATATTAATTTATTAGGTCAAAATTCCCATGCAATATTTGGGTAGCCCCTGGTGCTGCTGCGGTTGACATCAATGACAATCGTTGATCAACGATCTCCCCCTTTGGCACTGATGGCAATACAAGTACTCTCCCTGCGATCTTGACACCTCTTCCTACAACATTCTCTCCCCCTTTCACATCAATGGAAAAAGGGTAACTCCCCCTGACACACAACCATCCTGTGGACCTGTAAACATTTCCACTCCCCCTTTATATTCTAAATAAGGAAAATCTAATGAGAACTTGGGAGAATCCTAAGCTTCTAGCAAAGATATTCCAATGCTTCACGAGTACTCTCACGATCATCAACACTTCCTGCCCAATCTGCATCTGGAAAGGAATGAATAATGAGATTGTTACCCTTGGGATATCACAAGCCATATTCTGTTGTTCCCTTTAGATATCGAATAATTCTTATGATGGCAATAATATGTGATTATTTTGGTGTTGCTTGGAATCTTGCTACTTGTCCAACTGCTTGCATAACATCTGGCCAGGAGGCTGTTACATATTGAAGACTACCAATCATAGATCTGTACAACGTTTGATCCACATCCTTAGATGAGTCGTCTATGCTCAATTTGCAACCTATTGGCATCGAAGTAAGGATGGGTTTTCAATCTTCCATTTTTAATTTCTTGAGCATTTCCTTGATGTACTTGGCTTGACATATAATTATTCCTTTCTCTTGCTGATATATTTGAAGCCCTAAGAAGTATGTCAGCTCACCAAGTAAAGACATCTTGAATTCACTTTGCGTCTTTGTAGCAAACTTCTTACTTAGTCGATCATCATTGCTACCAAATATTATATCATCCTCTTTAGCTATTAGACATGCTTTAGTTGCTTCATCCATAACATATATGTCATTTGGAGCTTTACTTGTTGTAGCCACAATTTCACCATACATGCCTTTCTTGATTTCACCTTTTGTGGAGTTGAATAGTATTGTGTGTCCTTGATCACACATTTGTCCAACACTGAGCACATTGTGATTCATGTTTTCAACCAATAGAACATTCTTGGCTAGAGAATCTTTGCTTCCGAGAGTGACAGTACTTGATCATATAACATTTGAAGATCCATCATTTCCAAAGGACACAGTTCCATCCTTCTTCTCTTCCAGAGATACAAATTTATTTCTATCTCCAGTCATATGCATTGAGCAACCGCTATCAACATACCACACATCTTTGTTGTTTTGATCTTTGAGAGCGAGAGCACAATTATCAGTCTTCTTCTTCTTCCATGTTCATTCATTCTGTGGTTTTGAATATTCTTCTGAAGGATTTTCATGTCTGTAGTCTTTGGCTATGTGTCCAAAGTTTCGACATTTGTAACATTCAATATTATTTCTTAAATGCTCAAATCTATTGATGTTTCACTGAGCCCTGGGAGGTTCATATTTAACAAGTCTCCTGGAATTGTATTCGTTCCTAGGGTACGTGCGACATTCTATAGCTTTATGACAAAATTTTCCACATGAATAACAATAGCCATAAAAAATATGTTGGTACTTGGATGGAAATTTTCGTCGAGGAATTGTCTTCCAAGGCTGTTCTTGCGAATCTTGTCCAATGATGTCTACATGCATGTTAGATCTCATAGGTTCATTGTATTTTGTTGTAGAAGGTCCTACTTCTTCTTCTTTGTAACTGATGCCAGTTCTGTCGTTGTAAGATAGTTGATTGTTGATGAGTTTTGGATAGTTTTGGATAGTTTTGGCATAGTTTTGGATAGTTTTTCCTTTCTTCACTTCCTCACGTAGAGAGACTACTTCGGCTTCTAATTTTTCCCTTTCTTGGCTGCTTTCTTCCAACTTTTTTTGAAGTGACTCTTCAATGCATTTGTGTTCTTCAACTTTAATTTTGAGACCTTGAACTTGTTCTTCAAGAGTATTGGAACGGATCGTCTCTTCCTTGAGATATTTTATAAGCTTGATTGCTTCCTTATAAAATTCTTCTATGGTCAATCCTTCTTCTTCGTTGTTTGATACCTCTTGTTTATTGTGCTTGGGTTTATTGTGCTTGGCCATAAACAATACTCTCTCATTGGCTTCTTCTTTGTTGTCATTGTCTTCATTGGATGATGAGCTATCTTCTTTAGAGAGAAAGTTCCTTTTGGATCCTTGCTTGTTGAATTTCTTAAAGCCTTTCTTTCCTTTTGAGTTGCCATCAGTTCTGTTTGGACATTTTGATACGAAATTCCCAACCTCACCATAGCCGAAACATATCAATGGAAGTTTACCTTTGAAATTTTCCTTACCCATTTTTAGTTTTCTTGTAAAGTAATCATATTCTTCATCTGAAAGACCTTCTTCATCATCTCCCTTTCCTTCACACTTGCAGGTGCATGTCTTTTCAATTGAAGGTTGTTTATCCTTATTGGTTTTCTTAGATGCAATGAACGCAGTTTCTATATGCAAAGTACCCTCTTCTTCATCAAGTCTCATTTCATATGCTATGAGAACTCCATGTAATTCCTCTTTGTTGAGTTTGTCCAGATTTGCACTATATTCTAAGACTGATACCTTTGGGTTGAATCTCCCTGGCAATGTTTTAAGAATATTCTATATAATAGTCTTCTCGTCAACTGGCTCTCCCAATCCTTACAGAGTATTGGTTATTTCATCAACGTATTGGAAGTATGTAGCAATGTCGCAATCTTCTTTCATTCTGAGTTTCTCAAATTTTTCTCTATAGATTTGAAGCTTTGCTTCTTTGATATTTGAGTCACCTGCATATATATTCTCAAGCTTGTCCCATACATTTTTGGCGGTTTTACAACCCAACACCTTATGATAAGCAGATTCAATAAGTCCACTGATAATAATATTCTTTTCTTTTGCATCATATACCAAATTCGTCCTACCTTGTTCATTCGCGATTGATGGAAATCCATTTTGAACAGTGTCCCATACTTCGTAACCTTGCGCCAAGAGATAGACCTCCATTCTTCCTTTCCAGAGTGCATAATTATTTTCATTGAACAGAGGTGCACCATTCTTGGTATGCTCCATGACCTCCTTCCAGCTGTTAAACTGTTATTGAAGGAACCAGGCTCCGATTCCAATTTTTGGAAATACTGAGAGGGGAGGGGGGGTGAATCAATATTCCTTTCAATTAGAGCATTAGTTAATCTTCAATTATTATCATTGTTTGTAAAATTATAGAAGTAAACATGAGGAACACAAATGCACACAGTTTTTAAGGTTGAAACCCACTTCGAGACAAAAACCACCTAATGCTTTTCTAATAATTCTTTAATATTTAGCTCCAATTGAAAATAAAGCTCCAACTTCCTAGAATCTAGAAAAGCTTTCTTCTCCAGATCCCACTAGATGGACGCTCCAACACCTAATATTCTTCAGTAGTTAACTGAATGGATGCCCCAACACCCAATGAGCTACGACTCACCCTAGCACCACCCTACCACCCTGTAGAAGAATAAAAGAAGAATGGACTCCCGTACCAGGGAAAATGGTCCACTTTACAATGATATAGAATGATGTAGAAGAAGAAGACACACTAGAACATAACCCCAAATATGACACAACCACCTAATGATGATCCTAGACCTCCTGAAATTGCCTCTTCAACTCTTGGAAGATAGATACTTGAACAATTTTTACAATAATGTATTTACAATGATACCTTTACAATGACTGTATGCAGTGCTGCCCACTTGAAGACTTCATGTGATGAACTTCTTGCTGCTATTCTGCACCTTGGTTTCTTCTCTTATCATGCTACCCTCTGCTGCACCTTGCTTTTCTTTGCTGCCCTAGAAAGTCTGGTCCTTTGTAGCCCTTGACAACACATGATCTAGCTGTTTCTTGCCTTCTAGGAGCTCGATATTGAATCTAGTGTATCTCTGTTATTTCAGATCCCCAATATCTAATTTTTGGTCCTGTAGTATTCCTATGATTTTTCTTTCCACTTCCATAGGTCTGACCCAATTTGGATTCTTCAAGAGAGAGTTATGCCCAATCTCTCACAATTCCCTAATTATGGACTGTTTCAGCAGAGCAAAATTGTACGACATGCCACGTGTCACCGTTTTTTCATTCGGCTCTAAATTGATAGAGCGAAAACTACAGTCTGTACACTATCTTCCACATCTTACGGAATTCCAATCTGATACTTAGAGAGAGAGTTATGATTATTTTCCCAAGGTCACTTCTTTGAGATGAAGTTCAAGAGCCTGCAAAAACACTGACTTCCACAGATCATATCTCCGAAAATATTATGCACCTTGATCTGAAATTTTCATAGAATATTCCTTAGGATTTAGGCTTTGCCTCATACAAATTTTAGCTTCTGAACCTTCGTATAAAAACCGTTAGAGCGAAAATTCCACGATGACCAGTTTTAGATGGCGAAATCCCTTGCATGAGGAGGATATGAGGATCACAATTTATATAAATGCTTAGGTTGAGAGGGGCTTAAACAAGTGAATGTGGGAGGGATTTTAGGAGCTTAAAAAATATTAATTATAACTTTTCAATGACCCATGCCACAACCCCATAGGGTTTTATCCTACTAACTGGGGGTACAAACTTCAAACATGAATATCTCTCAAACCGTGAAGAATGACATGGCGTGCCATATATCAACGGAAACATCTCGACAAGTAGAAACCATCAAAACCATTATTGACCAAGAATATATTAATTTTATAGGTCAAAATTTCCATGCAATATTGGGGTAGTCCCTGGTGCTGCTTGGGTTGACATCAATGACAACCGCTGATCAACAAATTCATCATCAAAGTTTACCCCTACACAACTTAACTGACTGGTAACCATATTAAATTCATTTAAATGGTAAACATCATATACACCTTTCGAAATCTTCATATTAAATAAATGTTTCATAAGAAATACCTTATTTGAGGCCGAGGGTTTTTCATATAGTTTCGCCAATGTTGTAATTAAACCCTTTGTTGTAAACCTTGAAATAATGAAGGCCTACGGCATCACAAGATACAATCATATTGTTCCAAGTGCGGATATTTTGATACAAATAATCTTCCATCTATCTTCCACAACGGAAATAGTTTGGCGTTAAATTTCTCGACCTAAACCTACTATATTCTGCCATTTCTCCCACTCGAACCAGGAACCCTTCTTTCCTGTGAGTTTATCAACCAAATAGACCTTCAACTTTGATACCAGTTGTTAGAAAATTATATATTACAGAGCAATGGAACACATAAAATATGTGGAAACATAAACACAGAAAAAATATAAAACAAGAGAGACAGAGATATATGTGGGTCACCCAACTTGGGCTACGTCCATGGAAAAATCCAGTCCTTCCTTTATATTATCTAGCAAAATGAATAGACGCAACCTACAGCAGATCCGTTATAATATCCGCTTCTCTCTCACACAGTCCCCCTTTCTATTTATCATTCAGATTATACACACAATACACAATTGCAATACAATTCCCTTATACAACAAAGGGGTTTTTTATAGGGAAAAAATACCTAAATTAAACATAACTTCTACTGTTAGATCATCTGCCTAATGAACGACCCATATTGACTACGAAATTACAATATTTTACAAGGCAATTTTACATATGTTTTTAGCTTCGGGGGAACTGCCCCCGAAATCCCCCACCAGGGGGGGGCTCCAAAATGGCGCCATCGCACCCCCCCTAGACCCCCTGACTGTGGTCAAATGACGGGCGGCGTCGCCACCCCGTTAAGAACAGGGGTCCAATGCGGTGATACAACTAAATAAGGAAGATAATCAGGCTCCACACCCAACATGTTTAATAATTTCCTCCACCTCCTAGATAGTAGTTCTGGTGTTAATAAGGAATGGGCCCACCTCTTTCTTTAATTTAGACATAGATTAATGTTTGTTGGACATAACATGTAGATGGTTTGGACTCAAAATTTGTCTAATATATTCCAAAGAAAATCCTCGTAGATAGGAAATCTAGAAGTCGATAAAGAGGAAGCTCCCAACCATATATCTTGATCTCTATGAAATATATTTAAATAAAAACCAATATCAAAGTCTAGTGTCTCAGTCGAGCTGAATACTTTTAATTATCTCAGGAAAAATTATGGGAAGAGATTTTCCATACATCACAAAATAGATGATTAGCATGAATTTATTAATATAATAAAAAAATACTGAATTTTGAGGCTTCCTTCTGACAATATGACAACACTTAGATTAGCACTTTCATATTGCAACTATAAATGACAATATGACAACACTTAGATTGCCACTTTCATATTGAAGCTATAAACGTAGACCAGAAAATAGTTCAACTTGAAAATAATGAAACAAATAGACTAAGAAAGATTCATGCCTAAAATATTTAGTTAAATTATATTGAGACATCGAAAATTTAATGACATATTAAAGATATTGACTAAAAATGGAAACTATTAAAATAGTTTTTAATAGAGTAAATGAATATTAAGAATCCTAGGACTTTTTCATGAACGGATTGATCATGATCATAACCTAATAAAAAAAAACCATGGATATGATTTTTATAGACAATTCAAGAAAAAATGTAGAAGGGTATAGGGATATAATTTTTGGTAATGTAGCATTCACATGAAAATATGACTCAAGTAAAGTTTTCTTCTCTTCTAGAGCTAATTCATGGAAGTTAATTAGTATTTTCGTCTAGGCCTTAGGTTTTAGTAAGCAGAACTATCTTAAGAATTTATTGGATTGATTGAGAGTTTATAAAAAAATAAAATTACTACATTCCTCGATATTACAATTTGTTTACTTTAAAAGTAGTTATTAACAATCAAAGTTTCAAACTCAAGAAGTTGAGCGAAATATAATTCCTAGACCAAAAGAAAATCTTAATATCTTGTAGGTCCATAAAACGTGTTAGCCACCTATAAAATTTGTTATATCAAAAGGTGGCTAAATCATTTTTTGAGCCTTCAAGAAACAAGTTTTATAGGTAAAAATGTTACCTCTTGAAGACTCATGAAGACATCATGCCCTTTGTTTAACCTTCACTGTTGTTTCCCTTTCGAAATGTTGAAAATCTTCTATTTTAATAGAGAAAAGACTGCTGCAAAATCCTATTTTTTCCTCTCCTCCACTCAAAACTAACCTTCATTTTTCCCTTTTTCCCCCCATCAGATTCTTCTATTTTTCATGATTTCCCTTCTTCCCTTCATGAAAAATCCTTTTACAAAGTTTAAAGCTCATTTTTAAACTTTTCCAAAACCCCCAAATCCATCTAAAAATTTTGAAAATTTCATAAAAAATAAGTATTTTGACTATGGGCTTAAGCCCCTTTGGGCTAAGTCCTAACCACTTCCCCACCATATGCCCATGCCCTATAACCAGGCACTAACCCAGTCGGGTGCTTATCGCATCAGGAATGAGTGGAGCGCGCAAGTCTGTTTGTTGGTGTTAACAAAAGTTTCGATGCAAATGGCCCTTCATATATAGGCCCCAAGTCTTCTACCGCTTCATGTAACCTTCATAGCCCGAAATTGGGCGCCTAAATTTGTAAATAAACCATTCCCGATTGCTATTTTCCTTTGTAAAACATAAAAAACCCATTATCCTATGTTTTTAACTAAACGCACCAGTGCGATGTTTTAAATGAAGAAAGATCGTTGATTTTGTTCCCCGATCAACCATCCTTATAATCTCGCATCGGAGAGATCCGAATGGGTAGATTGAAAGACCCACACCAAAGTTCCAATGCGATTGGCCCTTATACATATAAGCCCTAGGCCTATTTCTTTTCATATAAACCAACGGCCCCGTAGACGAGCACCAAGTCACTTCATATATATAAACCCGCCCCGATCCATAAACCTTTGTATTTCATTAAATTTTTGGTTTTCATATATTATAATGGGTCCCACTCGTTCATTGGTCGGAGCCCTTCTCTTTCGTTGATCATTGGGCCAATCCAATGGCCAGTGTTGTATCGCATCGGAAATTTTTCATTGGGCGGGTTAATATTTCCCCACCTCCGATTGGCGGTTCCCCAATCCATCCTCCACCGTTGATTTGATCTACAGATCGACGGCCCACAATCAATCGCTTCGACGCTTCCATTTCCATTTCCTCGCTGATTTCCAAAGCCCCAATTGCATCTGGGCCGTCCACGTGTCAAGATCGGACGGTCCAAATCAATCCTCCCGACTTTGGTTAAATTTTATACCCCCGCTTCATAATGCTTTTTCATCCAATCACAACAGTTGATCTCTGCATATCAACGATCCTTATTAAATCTTTCTCCGCCTTGTTTATTATTTCCTTTAAACCTCAATTTCAATCCTGACCATTGATCCTCTACATCTAGCGGCTCATATTAATCTCGACAGGCCCGACCCCTGTGGGTCCTGCATCTCTCCAGATCTGATCTCAGCTGTCCATCCTTGATCCAATGGCTCAGATTGAAACCTCCCATCCTCCTTCCACCCGTGCATCTATCCAATATCATCCTTGCTCCCCACCATTAGATCGGAAGCCCCAGATCTAACGGCTGATGTTCCATATCGCGTAACTTTAAGCGCGAACGTTAATTCTTAGAGGGCTACGCAATATGGGTGGTATTCAAATTCCACGTGTCAGCCTCTAATGCATATTGCGTCCAAAAAGCTAAAACTACTTTTTTGTGCTTCTTCTGCATGAAACCCATGGTTTTCTCCTCCGAAACCATTTTTCCCCTTTCCACAACGTTTCATCGCATGCGTTTCCCACCGTTGATCTCTGCAGATCAACGGCTCAGATCTTATTTGGCCATATATTATCGCCTTCTACCTTTTTCAAACGACCTTCATAGATCAATCCTGGCCGTTGATCTCGTGGGCGGATCTCATCCGATGGCCCACGATCATCTCGAAACCCCAATTTTCTTTCCTGTGCATTTTTCCTCCGCCAAGGGATTTTTCACTCATTTCCTTTATTTTTCTTCCAATTTCCAATAATGTGACCGCTTTGCATTATTAGTTCACAGCTAATCTCGACCATTGATCTATCCAAGATCAACGGATCTGACTTAAAAACTCCCCACCGTTTCATCAACCACCTCCTTTGACCCCCGCAAGAGAATCTCTGCTATTGGATGCTGTCATCCAACGGCCATGCTCCTAACCACAGCCTCCTAAGCAGCTTTTTACCCGATACACGGGATTTTATAACACTTGTGTGTATTTTGTAGGTTTCAAAGGTTTTTCCCATTATAATAAAGGAGAATGAAAGTCGAGGATGAAGATCCTCCAGACTTTCGTTTATCAAAGGAAGATTACTACGCAGGATTCAAAGTCACGTTTCGTTAGTGCATCATGAGCATTGATGCCATACGAGCCCTCTATGGCACCTACACATCAACAAGACAAAGTGAAACATGAAGAAAACAAAGAGTATCAGCGTTGAAGACCTAGCCACAGCAGAACAGAAGGTTGAAGATTAATTACAAAATTTGGGTGGATTACGGCTAAGATTGAAAATCAAAAGCCTAATCCGCTAAATTAAACCCAGTTAAAGGAAAATCAAAGATATTTATCAGACAGAGAATGCCTCCACTGCCACATCAGAGGCTAATTGATTCCCCTCAGCTACCTAATGCCACCTATAGCTTCACAGCATTCAACAGAGGCCAAGTAATGACCACAATAGAGGATATTTTCCTCACAATAGCTGAACAGTTAATTCAGCCGAAGAACTTATTGCAAAATATCTGCCGATTTACTACAGAGATGACACAGAGCCTTAAAGTCAACAAAATCTCCCACCGAGCTTAAATACTTAATGTAAACCAATCAATACAGGAAAATATCTGTAAACTTCTCCATTGAGCCCCTCAAAGGCCGAGAAGTACTAAATCTGTATTAATTGAACCCTTAGATTTTTCTCTTTCGACCTCCTCATCCTTCTATAAAATCTTATTGAGGAGTTCATTGTAAACGTTGGTTGCAAAACTTTGAAATATACTTGTGCTCGAAACTTCTACTTGTAAATAGTGTTCAAAGGCCCTTGAAGCTCTATTTGTGATTAGATAAGTTAGGCTGAGAAGTGAAGATGATTGCTGAACTGAAACATTGGACTTGAAAATGTAACTGGTTTGACTTCAATATACAAGTTGTTTCTTGGGATCCTGGTCTATATCACTGGTGAAGTGCCCCTTTCTTTGTTATTGTTTTTCCTTCTATGTATGCCATATTTTCAGTTTTTCTCTGATAAAGAACAGCAAGCATAGACTTAGGACTTACTATTTACAATACCCTTCTCTGACTGATAAGATTTATCTCAATGTTTTCCTCCAATTTGTTTATTTAAGAATGATTTAATACAGTTTAAGCAGTTAGGAATGCTGGCGTTCCCTCGTCCTACTGTTTGCTTTAAACATTGTTCTTGAATGTTATTTTCATTATTTTCTTATTGAAGTTAGACTAGAAAAGTGATGGTTTTCCCTGTTTCTAGCTTCTATTCTCCAAAGGTAATTCTGAAAGTTTCCCTAAGTGTTCGCTGAAAGCAAACTAGATTTAAAAGTATCTTATCTGATCTTAAGTTACACTTTGTTCCTCTTATTTGTTTTCATACTTTCTGAAGGTAATTATGCGTATTACTCGATTTTTTGTCTCTTGAGTTATCTTTAATATAAGCTTGTCCAAAGAGGTTTACGGTGAGCCCTGCCCTTTGGTTGGTTTTAAACAGTTACCTTAAAAGGATTTTTCTTGTTTGGACTAACTATAAATCCTTGTTGAAATTATTATTAGTTTCCACCCCTCCAACACTTTTATTGTTTCCATTCCATAATTTTATCTCAAAATATCTTGTTATATAGATGAATTGCCCCTTGGATCACTCTTGAATTGTTGCACAATTAAAAGCCCTATTACGACTCCATAGCCCAATGGACTAAAAACCAGCGTTATATCTATCCTTTTAGCCAAAGCTTTTTCTGATTGCTTGCAACTTCATACCTTTGAAACTCTTTCCATTTAGAACTTTCCACCCAAATAATAATCATGCTCAACCATCCAAAACAAAACAAAAACCCTCGGACTTCATAACTAGCCTAATATCATTACCCATAAAACCTTTAAAGATAAATCAATCTTTGTACTTATTGGAGATATCCCTCTCCGGATTCAGGAGGGCTAGATCCTAGAATCCAAAAGTGGTTGAAATAGTGTTCTCCTTGTAGTTTGACTTTGCCAATCTTGCAAATTACAGGGAGCTAACATCTTTTGGCGACTCAACTGGGGACCTGAGTGATTTTCATTTCAAATAATCATAAGATATCAGAAATCCCTTTGTTTCAATGACATTTGTTTTGTTAGCTGGTTGAGCCATTAGGCATAACATCTCTGGCCAAACAAAATTTTTTTAGTGAGTAAAAGCAGCCCTTTCAAGCACTACCAAGCAATGCCAATCATGGTAAAACTTGTTTGAATCAGTGAAAAACTAGGTAAACCCCAGGATTCTCATAAGAGTTTATCTAACCTCGAAGGATCAGCTGGCTTAGCCATAAGAGTAGACTGTCTTTGTCTCATAACCGTAGCTAAGTTGTGAAGCAGATTTAGGACACTCTTAAGAACCATAAAGACTTAAAAATAACTTAGAAAACCCAAAAATATTTCATATTGATATTTAATAAACATGGTGGTGGACCATAAAACCTTTTACCTCCAAAAGAGCTAAAAACTTCCACTTGGCGACTCCACAAATCCTAAACAGACCTTAACACTCCACTGGGAAGACCCAAAATCATTGTAACATCATTTAAAACTCAGTTAGAGGACTTTAGGATTAAAATTTTCTTGTTTAAATATTAGTTAACCTCTTAAAGACTGTCATATCTGGTTAAATTGTTCTTATTTAAGTTGGGTCTCAAAAACACAACATAGTGGCTCCTAAAAAGATTCATACTAGAGCCTACCCTAACCCAAACCCACCTAAGATAGTTGATAACCTGGAAAGTATCCTAAGGAAGTCTCCTAAGATAAAATTTTCAACTATTTTCAGATCACCCTTGAGAGCTAATTCAGTTCCTAAAAACCTTGCAGCTCTACACGAAGTATATGGTGGTGGAACCATAAAATATTTTACCTCCTTACGAGCTAAAAATATTCCACCTGGTGACTCCACTGGTAAAAGACCTTGAACTGATTGAACAGACCCAGTGACCTCTTTTTCTAATTTACAAACATGGATTTAGATATAGACCCAGATGACAAACATATGGTCATGATGGAAAAGTTGATGTACATGCTTGGAAGAAGGGTGGATAGGTTTATGGCTAATCAAAATGATGGTGATCCAGAACGTCATAAGCCTTTCCCTCAACAAACGCAAACTCTACCACTACAAGGCGTATATGATCAACAAGATGATAGAGAAAATAATCCAGAAAAATTTATAATCATGATAGAAAAGATGATGTATATGCTTGGGAAGAGAATGGATAGGTTGATGGCTAATATGAATATTGATGATCTAGAGTGAGCTATGCTTTCCCCTAATCAAATACAATCCCAATTGCCTCAAGACCAAGACAATCCCCAAGGCATGTATTATGAGCAACACCTTATAGAATATGATGAGCAAACTTACGAAGAAAGCAATAAAGAAAGCTGTCAAGAAATTTATGATTGCCTTTCTATGACTTGTACAATGCTGATATTAGATCTTCACTATCAATTTGCGAATACTAATAGTGAGAAGTACTTTGAGGAAACAAGTAGCCATCAGATTACAATAGAAAATCTTCAAAGTTTCTCTGCAAGCACAAGTCAAGATCTCCTAGAAGAGGCTCAAGAAAACATCTAGCCTCAAAATCAGCCTTTACAAGAGACAGAGAACTGCTATACTTATGTTCAAAGAAACATAGAAATATCCTCCCCTTTGATAGAAAAAGAGATAGATCAGACTATTAATAAACAATCAGTCTCTGAAACTTATTGCAAAACAAACACTCTTGCTCATTCACATAGAGTACTTTGTTGTAAAGATGCAGAAAGTTCTTTTGTTGGTCATAAGAAACAGGGTAGCTCTTTTTCTGTTTATACTGAAAGAAAAGTCTCTCCTTTGATAGAAGAACGAACTGATCAAATGCTAAATAAACAACTACCCTCCAAACCATCATCTGAACCAGACAGTTTCGAACATGGTGCCTATTCCATAGAACAATCCAATGGCACTTGAAACAAAGAGGATAGCAAAGAAATTAATGATAAAACTGAAGCTAGTCCTCTTTGGAATATGAATTTTGATGGGTTATGTACTAAAACTAATGCAGGTGTAGGAATATGGCTTTACAATATAGGAAACAATTATTCTGAAGCCCATTCATATAAATTGAACTTTCAATGCACAACTAACATAGTAGATTATGAGGCACTCCTTTTAGGGCTACATTTATTGAAAAAATTAGGAGCCCAGAAGATAACAGTTCATGGAAATGCAGAGTTGGTAATTAGGCAAGTCAAGGAAGAATGCATGGTTAAACATCCCAGACTTAAAGCTTATAAGGATGATACCATTGGTCTATTCAAATCTTTTAAAGATTTCCAACTTATCCTTGTTCCTACAGACCAAAACAGTTTTGCTAGTGGATTAGCCCTTGCGGCTAGTACATGCTTAAGACCTTGGGAGAGCAAACAATATATGATTCAAGAAAAATTCAGACCAGCTGTCCCAAATAATAAAAGATACTGGCAAAAATTTGAAGGATAAAAACAAATAGAACATTGTCCTACTGAGGATATATCATCTTTTCAAGAAGAAACTTCTCCCATCACTCATGTAAATTTTCCATGTAAAGAACCTGAATCTATATCAGTAGCAAGCATAGATTTATAAAAAGAAGATATTTCACTGCTTTTTGATTTGTACGTTAAATATGATGATGTTTCCAAGGAACATACTAAAGATATAGTCCTCAAAGCTGAAGACTTGGAAGCAAACAATCTACCAGACATGGGGGGCCAAAAGGAAGAGAATCTTCATCTTTTCTTTGTTGATCCTTTGAAAGAGTGTGTGGAAGTCCCAACTGGCTCAAATTATCAAGCATGGATCCCTTGCAAGAGTCGAAGACATGAAAAGCTATCACCTTCTGTGATAGCCTTGGTTTTGAAGATTAATCTTCAAAATATACCATGGATACCCTTGAGAAGCAACCAGAGTTTCTTCTTCTTTAAGACACTACTCAACTGGCTACATTGGCACTTTTGTGTCATATGATAATGTAAATATTCCATGTTAGAATAGGTTAGATAGGAATCTCAATATAGCTCAGTTTTGAGCAATTAGATAGTTGTTGATTTTTGACTCTAAAGAAAAATCAAAAACACAAAAATACAAAAACAACAAAAAGAGAAAACAGGGTACATTGTACAAAAGAAAGGTATAGCCCCATACCAAAAAAGAGAAACAAAGTCTGAAAGTGTGCAAGCTTAAATGTGACTCCTGAAAAACACATTTCTAGTTAGTCATACAGCCTAATCATGACTAATTAGATTTAAATTGACTGCTGATAGGTTAGTGAATCAGATTTTCCAAACAACTTAATCTTGGCTTATCAGTTAGGTAGATTAGGCTAGAAATTAAAGGTTCAAACAAGATTAAAATCCGAACCTTAGCTTTCAAAAGAGAGAAGACTCAAATCTGTTTATTTCTTGAGTCAAAAGCACAGATAAAACTCGTTCTAATCAGCTCAAAATCAGAACCAGTCAACAAAGAATAAACAGCTCAAACAGAAGCAAAAACAGAGCTGAAAAAAGATGAAGGCTGTGCTTTGAACTTTCGGATCTTAAGCCTTCCATCTTGATTTAATTTTCTGTAAAATAATATCTATGCGCAGCTTGTTTTTTCATGCCATAGATCAGCAACATGTTAGACTGTCTAACCCTAACTTGTATGCTTTAAAATTTTTGTTTTAGAAGTTAGAGAATAAAATCTGTTAGACTGTTTAATCCTAACAGATTAGTAGCTAGGTAGAGAAGCTTATGAACTCAACTGTTTAATCTGAGTTCATGGAGAAATAAGAAGTAGAAATAGATTATATTTTTTGCTTTCAAAAGAATAAAATGTTTGTAAAGAGTTTTCCAATCTAAGTGCACTCTAAGGAAGAAAAAATGTTAGATCAGTAGGATTGGGTAAGAAAGCTTGTGTTAATGAAGATCCATTGTTTCTCATGGTTGCTAACATTTCCAGAGAAAAAGAAGGTCATACAAATGAAGAAAAGCAGCCCAATGGATGAGGCACTGATCAGCCCCAGAGAATGCAAGTCTGAAGTTCTTGATGCCTTCAAGAAGGCACCATCCCCAAGTGGAGCCACTATTAGCCACCTATAAAATTTGTTATATCAAAAGGTGGCTAAATAATTTTTTGAGCCTTCAAGAAACAATTTTTATTGCTAAAAATGTTATCTCTTGAAGACTCATGAAGACATCATGCCCTTTGTTTAACCTTCACTGCTGTTTCCCTTTCGAAATGTTGAAAATTTGCGATTTTCATAGAGAAAAGACTACTGCAAAATCCCATTTTTTCCTCTCCTCCACTCAAAACTAACCTTCATTTTTCCCTTTTTTCCCCCATCATATTCTTCCATTTTTCATGATTTCCCTTCTTCCCTTCATGAAAAATCCTTTTACAAAGTTTAAAACTCATTTTTAAACTTTGCCGAAACCCCCAAATCCAGCTAAAATTTTTGAAAATTTCATAAAAAATAAGTATTTTGACTATGGGCTTAAGCTCCTTTGGGCTGAGTCCTAACCACTTCCCCACCATATTCCCATGCCCTATAACCAGGCGCTAACCCAGTCGGGTGCTTATCGCATCGGGAATGAGTGGAGCGCGCAAGTCTGTTTGTTGGTGTTAACAAAAGTTCCGATGCGATTGGCCCTTCATATATAGGCCCCAAGTCTTCTACCGCTTCATGTAACCTTCGTAGCCCGCAATCGAGCACCTAAATTTGTAAATAAACCATTCCCAATTTCCATTTTCCTTTATAAAACATAAAAAATCCATTATGTTTTTAACTAAACGCGCCAGTGCGATGTTTTAAATGAAGAAAGACCATTGATTTTGTTCCCTGATCAACGATTCTTATAATCTCGCATCGGAGAAATCGAAATGGGTAGATTGAAAGACCCGCACCAAAGTTCTGATGCGATTGGCCCTTTTACATATAAGCCCTGGGCCTATTTCTTTTCATATAAACCAACGAACCTGCAGATGGGTACCAAGTCACTTCATATATATAAACCTGCCCCGAGCAATAAACCTTTGTATTTCATTAAATTTTTGGTTTTCATATATTATAAGCGGTCTCGCTCGTTCATTGGTTGGAGCCCTTCTCCGTCGTTGATCATTGGGAAAATCCGATGGCCAGCACTGTATCGCATCGAAAAATTTTCATTGGTAGCGTTAATATTTCCCCACCTCCGATTGGCAGTTCCCCGATCCATCCTCCACCGTCGATCTGATCTGCAGATTGACATCCCACAATCAATTGCTTCGGTGCTTCCATGTCCATTGCCCCGCCGATTTCCAAAGCCCCGATTGTATCTGGGCCGTTCATGTGTCAAGATCGGACGATCCAGATCGATCCTCCTGATTTTGGTTAAATTTTATACCCCTGCTTCATAATTGTTTTCAGCCAATCACAGTCGTTGATCTCTGCAGATCAACGGTCATTATTAAACCTTTCTCCACCTTATTTACTATTTCATTTAAACCCCAGTTTCAATCCTGACCGTTGATCCTCTACATCTAATGGCTCATATTAATCCCGACAGGCCCAACCCCTGTGGGTCCTGCCTCCCTCCAGATCTAATCTCAGCCGTCCATCCTTGATCCAACGGCTCAGATTGAAACCGCCCCTCCTCCTTCCGCCCGCTCATCTATCCAATATCGCGCTCACTCCCCACTGTTAGATCCGAGGCCCCAGATCTAACGGCTGACGTTCCATATCGCGTAACTTTAAGCGCGAACGTTAATTCTCAAAGGGCTACGCAATATGGGCAGTACTCAAATTCCACGTGTCAACCTCTGACACATATCGCGTCCAAATAGCTAAAACCGCTTTTATTCCCTTCTACTACACGAAACCAGCGATTTTCTCCTCCGAAACCATTTTTCCCCTTTCCATAGCATTTCATCACATGCGTTTCCCGCCATTGATCTTTGCAGATCAACGACTCAAATCTTATCTGGCCATATATTATTGCCTTCCGCCTTTTTCAAAGGGCCTTCATAGATCAATCCTGGTCGTTGATCTCGTGGGCTGATCTCATCCGACGGCCCACGATCATCACGAAACCCGAATTTTCTTTCCTCTGCATTTTTCCTCCGCCAAAGGATTTTTCGCTCATTTCCTTTGTTTTTCTTCCAATTTCCAATAATGTGACCCCTTCGCATTATTAGTTCACAACTAATATCGACCATTGATCTATCCAAGATCAACGGATCTGACTTAAAAACTCCCCACCGTTTCATCAACTACATCCTTTGACCCCCACAAGCGAATCTCTAACATTGGATGTTGTCATCCAATGACCATGCTCCTAACCGCAGCCTCCGAAACAGTTTTTTACCCGATACGCAGGATTGTATAACACTTGTGTGTATTTTGCAGGTTTCAAAGGTTTTCCCATTATAATAAAGGAGAATGAAAGCTAAGGATGATGATCCTCCAAACTTTCGTTTATCAAAGGAAGATTACTATGCAAGATTCAAAGTCATGTTTCGTCAGTGCATCATGAGCACTGATGCCATATGAGCCCTCTATGGCACCTGCACATCAACAAGACACAGTGAAACATGAAGAAAATAAAGAGTATCAGCATTGAAGACCTAGCCACAGCAGAACAGAAGGTTGAAGATTAATTACACAGTTTGGGTGGATTACAGCTAAGATTGAAAATCAAAAGCCTAATCTGCTAAATTAAACCCAGTTAAAGGAAAATCAAAGATATTTATCAGACAGAGAATGCCTCCACTGCTACATCAGAGGCTAATTGATTCCTCTCAGCTACCTAATTCCACCTATAGCTTCACATCATTCAAAAGAGGCCAAGTAATGACCAGAATAGAGGATATTTGCCTCACAATAGTCGAATAGTTACTTCAGCCGAAGAACTTATTGCAAAATGTCTGCTGAGTTACTACAGAGATGACACAGAGCCTTAAAGTCAACAAAAGCTCCGACCAAGCTTAAATACTTAATGTAAACCAATTAATACAGGAAAATATCTGTAAACTTCTCCATTGAGCCCCTCAAAGGCCGAGAAGTACTAAATCTATATTAATTGAACCCTTAGATCTTTCTCTTTCGACCTCCTCATCCTTCTATAAAATCTTATTGAGGAGTTCATTGCAACGCTTGGTTGCGTAACTAACCTTTTGAAATATACTTCTTGTGCTCGAAACTTCTACTTGTAAATAGTGTTCAAAGGCTCTTGAAGCTCTGTTTGTGGTCACATAAGTTAGGCTGAGAAGTGAAGATGATTGCTAAACTGAAACATTGGACTTGAAGATGTAACTGGTTTGACTTCAATATACAAGCTGTTTCTTGGGATCCTGGTCTATATCACTGGTGAAGTGCCCCTTTCTTTGTTATTGTTTTTCCTTCCATGTATGCCATATTTTCCACTATTCTCTGATAAAGAACAACAAGCATAGAGTTGGGACTTACTGTTTACAGTACCCTTCTTTGACTGATAAGATTTATCTCAATGTTTTCCTCCAATTTGTTTATTTAAGAATGATTCAATACAGTTTAAGTAGTTAGGAATGCTGGTGTTCCCTCGTCCTACTGTTTTCTTTAAACATTGTTCTTGAATTTTATTTTCATTATTTTCTTATTAAAGTTAGACTAGAAAAGTGATGGTGAGCCCTGTTTTCTAGCTTCTATTCTCCAAAAGTAGATTCTGAAAGTTTCCCTAAGTGTTTGCTGAAGGCAGACTAGGTTTAAAAGTACCTTATATGATCTTAAGTTGCATTTTGTTTCTCTTATTTGTTTTCATCCTTTCTGAAGGTAATTATGTGGATTACTGGATTGTTTTGTCTATTAAGTTTTCTTTAATACGATCTTGTCCAAAGAGGTTTATGGTGAGCCCTGCCCTTTGGTTGGTTTTAAACAGTTGCTTAAAAGATTTTTCTTGTTTGGACTAACTATAAATCCTTGTTGAAATTATTGTCAGTTTCCACCCCTCCAACACTTTATTGTTTCCATTCCATAATTTAATCTCAAAGATCTTGTGATATAGATGACTTTCCCATTGGATCACTCTTGAATTGTTACACAATTAAAAGCCCTATTATGACTCCATAGCCCAATGGACTAAAAACCAGCGTTATATCTATCTTTTCAGCCAAAGCTTGTTCTGATTGCTTGCAACTTCATACCTTTGAAACTCTTTCCATTTAGAACTTTCCACCCAAATAATAATCATGCTCAACCATCCAAAACAAACAAAAACCCTCGGTCTTCATAACTAGCCTAATATCATTACCCAAAAGCCTTTAAAGATAAATCAATCTTTGCACTTATTGGAGAGATCCCTCTCTGGATTCAGGAGGGCTAGACCCTAGAATCCCAAAGTGGTTGAAATAGTGTTCTCCCTACAGTTTAACTTTGCCAATCTTGCAAATTACAGGGAGCTAACAAAATGTAAAAGGATAATACAGTCATCTCAATTCATAATGGTCAAACTCACAATGGGTATAATGAAAATCCCCTTTTGTGTCATTTATGGGTAATTCCTTAACATTTACATTCACAGGTCAAGAACCCTCAAGGAATTCAGGATTAATTTTCATGGCCTTCTTTCTAAAAAAATAGGACAAAGATTGAATTTTTCCTCAGAAATCACTGATAAGAAGGGTTGATAAATCTATAATAGTCATTGGTTTGATTTTGTTGGTGGTCCAATTGTCATCCTTATTCCTCAATAGTTGTGAATGGGACAAATTATCACCTTTTCCCATTTATAGTGAATCCATCTATTTGTAGACATGTCGCACCTTCAAATTGGGTGAAACCATATTAAAACAAGTTTAATATCTATTTTGGAAACATTGATGATGTCATGCTTACATGGGTTACACGAAGGATGGGTGACCATTATTTCCTAAGCTATATAATAATAAATGTGGCTGGGCAGTATATTCCCACCGTTAGATTCAAATTCGTTTAAATCTAATGGTGGGCATATACTACCCAAACAAATTGATTATTTTATAGCCCAGGAAATATCTATCACTCACGAAGGATAACCAATGAATCCAAGTGGATACTTTATTAGCTAGTATTGTTTTTCTTTTGAGTTCACAAATCACGTTACCTATGGACGGTTTTTAAAGGGGAGAAATAATGATTTTGGAAACTAGGGAAGGACCTTGAAACAAATCATTGAGCGCCACATAGCCTAGGTGATATACGACTTCAATGACTTTTCGGATGCTCTGTGCTATTACGTTGCACCGGGTGCAGGTCCCCTGCCTAGTGGTTTGTAGGGGGCGATAGCCCCATTGCAAAAGGTTGGGATGCTCCGTGATTATTTTACTTTCATGTGGACCCAAGTATGGGTAGACCAAAGGATGATGGGTAGATTTATATATGGTTTTTCCCATGGTTTTTTTTTTTTGTCATGATGGTTTTGCTAATGGTTTTTTGTAGATTCGGTCAAGGGAAATACATTATGTTTCAATCCATGGTGAATGAATTGAGGTTTATGAATGTTTCAACATGTATATAATTTATTTTAATATTGAAAGGAATATAATGAAAAATCAATCTAATTTTCTTGATTTTAAGTTTGAGGAAAAAATCTCTATGTATGTTTTTTTTATGTTGTTGCCATTAGATATTTCTTCTGTTTTTCAAGAATTTGTTTGGAGAAAATCTCTATGTATATATATATATTTTTATGTTCTTTCCATTATATATTTCTTATGTTTTTCAAAAATTTGTTTGCAGGTAATTTTAGTGTAATCATTGACTATATTTAAGGTCCTGAAATGACTAGTAATCATTGATCTATCTACACTAACAATACACCCTTTATCGAACTTTAATATATATTATGAGAAGAGAACATTGCATCCAACTTCCAACCTTATTTAATAAAAATTTAAATTTTTTAACTTGTAATAACTTCAAAATTTAAATGGTCGCATGCCAAAAACATAGATAAATATGGAAAAGCCGACCAAGTGAGTTTTCATGGCTCACACATTATGTTCTATTATCCAGAATTTCCTGAAAAAAGCTGGGGACAACACGATGATTATTCAGGATGCCTTTCAACAAATTTCATTGAAGAGTAGTACGGTCTTCTCAGGTTGGTTATAAGAAAATTGTCATGAAAAAAATTGTACTTCTCCTCATTCCGCCGTAGTTTCTTCTTTTGAGTTGTACTTATCATTCGGCCATAGTCAACTGTGTACATATCTTGCAATCTATGACATCGGTATTATATTTGTGTGATGAGTTGTATATCCTGAATCTGTAATAGAAGTTTGTTTGTAAAACAACCTATAAAAAATAGTTTTAAGTTTAAGTATATTACAACTCCGTAAGTGCTAATTACAATTTTGGATGGAAGTTTTCAATGTAAAATTTTATTATTATGGTTTTTCATATGATTCAGTGAAGTTGGATGCTTAGCAGACAATTTTTCTCCTACACAGTTGGCTCTTATTTTCAACATCTTACACGATTTAAATATGGAATTAAATCCCAAAAAATTATAACCTTATGATTATTTTAAATATGTTATTATTAATGGATAATAATAACAAATATATGTTTATAGCAAGAAGAATGATAGAGTTTTTTTGAGCATTAACCTATTTTTTATCATTAAAAAAGATAAACTTTAAACCAACCAAAACTATAGTTGTAGTCTAAAAAAAATTACATAATAATTTAGAAATTCTGGTAAGATTATCAAAAATTTGGACAATTGTTTTTGAAAATCTGGTTCACTTTTGTGAAAGTTCAGTATTTTGGGTGCCCTAAGGGTTTTTGATGGGACTGAATCCATTTCCACCATTAAAAATGCAATTCAAACACTCCAACTACCTGACTTTTTTTTTTTTTTTTTTTTTTTTTTACCAAATTCTGGCAAAAAACCCGAGTCCCTTCTATTGCTTCTGTAGACAAATCCATATATATACTTAAGTTTGTTTTGGAATCAACATATAATTTCAACTTAAAATAACAATTATCAAAAACATTACTTTTTTAATAATCACATTTAATCCTATAATTTTTAATAAAATTATATATATATATATATATATATAATTTTTTGGATAATAATCATATGAAACATAACATTGTCTACTTGTTTCAAACGAATTATTGTGGTTCATTTAGTCCTGAAGATGGAACATGGACCACACTGATTGGTTTAAGATGAACCAGTCTAGCTGGTTTGAAAAACTTGAACAATGTTCTATTTCATATAATTATTACCAAAAATTCTGAAAAATTGCTATAAATCACAAAAAACCTAAATTCAATTTTTTTTTTTAATTTTAACCACACTTAATCTTTTATATATAATCGAAATTCTTGGCTAATTAACATTTAGCAAATCATATCAAAAAAAATTATTACACTACACTAAACATATTTTACTTTTATTACTAAAACATAATTTATTAACCTATTAAACCCAAATCTATTTGTTTTTTCATACAAATAGTTCACTTTTTTCACACATGGAACAAGAAATGAACCTTAACTTTAGTTTAGTTACAGGGGTTGAAATGAACCTCCCATTGACCAGCTACTACTCAAGATTTCATTGAGAATCTTCTCTTCTGGATTGGCGATAGCGAGAGGGACTTCGGGTAGAGGAGCCTCACCTTCCAATATTTGACACAGCTAGTATATGCCCAGCCTTCTCTCCGGCTCGTAATGGAAGCACAGCAACCCCAATTTCAATACTTTCTCCATCTCACCCACCTCGTATTCATTCCCCAGCTTTAGATCTCCTGCGTCTAGCAGCCTGCCATGGGCGTACAGGTCCCACACCCATTCTACCAAAAACAGTTTCTCGGCGTCGAGGTCCAAGGGTTTCCTCCCGGATGCCACTTCCAACAATAGAATGCCAAAGCTGAACATGTTTGTGTTGGGCATAACCTTCCCCATCGGTGTTAGCTCCGACACTATGTATCCTAGCATTACCATAACGCGAGTAGTCTCTGGGTTCTTGCTGTGATCATATAGTCGAGCAAGGTCGAAGTCCCCCAACTACGCGTTGAACATCGAATCCAGCAGCACGTTGCTTGATTTGATGTCTCTATGGATGACACTCCTCTCCCATCCCTCGTGCAGATACAACAACTCCGCTGCCATGCCCTTTACAACCGAGTATCACTAAGCCCACGCCACCACCATCGTACGTTTCTCGAATACGAGTTTATCCAGGCTGTTGTTTGGCATGTAGTCATAAACTATGAATAGCTCCTTATATCTCCGACACCATACTCGCAATTGAACCAGGCTTCGGTGCTGCATGCATCCCATGGTCGAGATCTCTGCCACAAACCCCTTCATTCCCTCCGTGAACTCTTTCATCATGAATTTCACTACAAATTCATGGCCACTGCAAGGGAGAATGCCCATGTAAACCTTCCCAAACCCACCCTGGCCCAAAAAATTTTTGTTGGAATTTCTGAAATATTCCAAATGCATATACAGAAAACAAAATCTCTCCTTCTAATAGAGAGAAATCATTTAACAATATTGACAAAGATGCACAAAAACAAAAATTTCTTTAAGCAGAACAATCTATTACAAAATGAAGGTCTCTCAGAACTGTAGTGTTCTGGATTTTCATAAAAATTACTTCAGATACTACAAACATAGCGTTAAAATATTTTCTCTTTGTCTCTCTTTGTTTTCTGCCTTCTAGCATAATACATTTTCTGCTCTATGTCTCTCTTTTTAATACAGAGTCACAACACTCTGTTTTTTTTTTTAATGCACAGTCTTATTTCTTTTTGCCTTCGGGCTTTTTATTTTTAACACTGCACACATCTCACTATACATTTCATCACAATATATATATATATATATATATATATATATATATATATATATATATATATTACAAAGTATATAACCTAAGTTAAAAACTAAACTTTGTATCACTGCGACATCATAAAACATTAAAACATTAAAACCTTAGTACTAAAGTTTAAAACATATGCGAATGCATTTTCGTGGATTTCAAAACCTTCTATGAAAATGGTTAAGCAATATTTATCGCATCCATTTTTGTCCCTGCTGACTGGACAACCGAACCATGCGATCGGCTTGCTATTGGTTGGAGGTGGACCCTGGCAGACTTCAAACAAAAACTATATGCACTTTATAATTCCTTATTGCATCCATTCTGGGGCTTTCTACATCAGCTTCATATCATGCGATCGGTTGTTGGTTGGCTCATGACTTGGTGATGTGGAGGAGGTGGGTTCCACAACCGTTGTCGTGGCCCATTTCAAAAAAAAATATAATGGTGGTAAATGCAGATGGTTGGTGTAATTTTAAATGGTGCGAGGACAATGTTTAAATGGTGGTTGCAGAGTTTAAAGACTCTGGTTGCATGGTGATTGAACCAAGACTCCTCAACACAAAAACAGGCTACGGCCATGAACCCAAAAATTGGATTTTCAGGTTCATTAAAACCAAAAACTCATTTCGTAGTTGTGTGCAAATGAAGCCAAAAAAAATCTGTTGTCGCTACGTCCTTCTATCCTTCCACTCTACGCTGTTGGATTTAATATTTCAAAACTCCCCCTTAAATTCAACTACTGCATTCTCTTGCATACCCAAACATTTCCTCAAATAATTAAAACTTTTTTGACCCAATGGTTTTGTCAATATATCCGCAAACTGTTCTCCACTTCTACAATGTTGCAAAATAATTTCCCCATTGTTCACTAGCTCTCTGATGTAGTGATACTTGAAATCAATGTGTTTCGTTCTCTTATGAAACACTAAATTCTTGGATAAAGCTATAGTTGTGTTGTTATCACAATAAATTGTTGTGCCTTTTACCTATTCATGATACAAACTTCTTAACATTCTCCTCATCCATACTGCTTGGCATGCTACTATTGTAGTTGCCACATACTCTGCCTCTGTTGTTGATAAAGCCACAATTGGTTGTTTCTTAGAAGCCCATGAGATGGCTCCTCAACCCATATGAAAAACATATCCATATGTGTTTTTCCTTTCATCTATACTTCTAGCCCAATCACTGTCAGTACATCCAATCAATGCAAAATTTGCTGAAGTGGTATATAAAATTCCATACATCTTTGTTCCTTTCACATACCTCAAAATTATTTTTGCTACTTTCCAATGTGTCTTCTTTGGCCTTTCCATAAATAGGGAAATTAAACTCATGGCGTGCATAATATTCGGCCTAGTTGCAGTCAAATACATAAGGCTTCCAATTATTTTCTTGTACAAACTTGGATCAAAATCCTTGTTGTTGTCTTCTTTGCTTAACTTCAATCCCATCATTGTAGGAGTAATTACTGCCTTGCAGTCTCACATATTAAAGCTTTCCAAAACTTCTTTCACATATTTAGCTTGAGAAATAAAAATTTTATTTTCATTTTTCTCTACTTCTATTCCTAAGAAGTATCTTTGCAATCCCATATCAGTCATCTCAAATTCATCCTTCATGACTGTTTTAAAATTCTCAATGATGTAAGCATCATTACCTGTAAATATAACATCATCAACATACAAAACAACAATGAGCATCTTACCATATTTCTGTTTGATGTATAATGTGGGTTCTCCTTCACATTTCTCAACCCATTTTCCAGTAGATAGGCATCTATCCTAATGTACCATACTCTTGGTGCTTGTTTCATCCCATATAGAGCTTTCTTCAATCTGCATAATTTATGCTCTTGGCCTTTTTTCTCATAGCCCAAAGGTTGTTCAACATAAACGTCTTCCATCAATACTCCATTCAGGAATTCTGATTTCACATCCATTTGGTAAACTTTCCACTTGTGTTGTGCTGCTATGGACATCACTGCTCTTACTGTTTCCATTCTTGCAACCGGTGCAAATGTTTCTTCATAATCTCTTCCTTGTTGCTGCTTGTAGCCTTTGACAACAGATCCAGCCTTGTGCCTTTCAATCTTACCTTTAGCATTTCTTTTGGTTTTGTAAACCCATTTCACTCCAATTACTTCTTTTCCTTTTTGGAGATCAACTAATTTCCATGTCTTAATTTTCTCTATGCCATTTATTTCTTCATCCATAGCATCTATCCATTTCTTATCTTTTATTGCTTCTTCAAAATGAATAAGATCTTCTACATGACAATACAATGCAAATAAATAGTTCATCCCTTCATTTGTTGTCTCTTTCTCATAAATTTCATTCAGACTTCTGAATCTGGTTCCTCTTTCACTTGCCGAACTTGTGCTTGTATAAGCACTCAAATATGCTCCTTGTGATGTGCTTGGAGAATCATTGTCATCACTTCTCAAGGGTGTTCTCATACCTGCTTGTGGTGTCCCTTGCTGTCCTTGTGTTGGTGGAGGTGGTGCTGCTAATGAGGGATGCCTTTCAGCCATTTTTTCCTCATCTTCATCATGAGACAAACATGTTTTTACATTCACTATTTTCTCAATGCTTCCATCCCAAGCTTCTTCCTCAATAAATTGTACATCTCTGCATATCATAAATTTATTGGTGGATGGGTAATACAATCTGTATGCCTTGGATTATTCATTATATCCAGAAAATATGCACCTCTACCCCTTATTGTCCAACTTCTTCCTTAGCTGATATGAAATGTGTGCATAAGCCACACAACCAAAAACTCTCATGTGGGTGACAAACTGTTTTATGCCACTCCATGATTCTTCTGTAACTCTGTTCATAACACTCTTTGTTGGGCATCTATTCAGCACATATGCTGCACAATGTATAGCTTCATTCCAATACTCATTTGGAAAAAAAATTTCCTTCAGCATACTTCTTCCATGTCCATGATGGTTCTATTTTTCCTTTCAACAACTCCATTTTGCTGCGGTGTATACCTTGTTGTAAATTGCTTGTGTATCACATTTTCTCTGCAAAAACGCAGAAATTATTTGAAGATATATTCTCCTCCTCTATCTGTTCTTAAGACCTTAATATGCTGCCCACTTTGATTCTATACAAGAGCTTTATAGTGGCTGAATTTCTCAAACACTTCACTTTTAAATTTCAAGAAATAAACCCATGTTTTCTTGTGTAATCATCAATAAAGGTCAGCATATAGTGGCTTCTTGCTAATGATGGTGTTTGCATTGGTCCACACTGTTATTGCCTAAATATGCCTCAGGCTGAGGAAGGCAGAGTCTACGGTAACATCAAACCACGCTTAACCTGGTAGCTAGCCCTACCAGATCGAGAGAGGGCTCTCTCCTGGTAAATCTCAGCAAAAATAATCAGTGAGGCTTGAGATGACTTGAATAAAGGCTTATTTTAGGCTAGGTATATATGTAAGAGAGTTTGATTTGATTTTGAAGGTGTTTGTTGGATCAAAGGGAAAGGCATATTTTGGGTCTAGGAATGAGGCCTAGTTTTTGCAGAGGTCTGAATGGGGCAAGGAAGGCAATTGTTTTGATGTTTCGAATTGAATGAAATGGATAGCTTAGACCGATGAGGAGTTGAAGAGGGCAAGAAGCTTTCAGGAATCCTCTTCAAGCAGTTGAAAACATAGAAAATTAAAGAAAACTCAAGGTAGAGCACTGCAATCTAATGAATTCCACCTTTATATTCTTTTGTTTAACTCAAGAAGAAATAAGAAGGAAGATGATACAAATGAAACATCAGTACACTTACAATCATAGAGAGAAACACACCATAAAAACATAGAGCCACATGGATCCCAAAGAGTGCTGCAAACCCTGGTCTATTCCTTTGCCAAAATGCAGAGATGAAATGTACAATGGAGCTCAAAGCAATCCCAAGTGTCCAACCCTGAAAATGACTGAAAAACTAGAAGATATAGACAAGCATAACTCATCCCAATGGCTCTAGGGGTCAGACTCACTAGTTTAGGAGCTGTTTCAACAAGATCTAAACTAATAATTGGAAAATAGGAAGCGGAGCAACTTGCCTCTATAAGATACGAAACCGATTCATTCAGTTACAATTCACCTTTTGATGAATGAATCTACTTAGATGAGTAAAAATATGTCAAAATTACATCAAAAGCCATGAAATTACATCAAATTACATCAATATTTTTACATTTGGAGATCAAAAATTCAAAGTGGCCAAAACTAGGCGAAAAACAGAGTTACTGAGTCAAAACTGAGCCAAAATCCCCAATGCGTCGCGCTTGAAATCTCTATGCGTCATGCGACTTTGGATCCGATTTTGAAGGCCTTCCTGGTGTCCAAATTGAGCACAGGATAGCTTGTTGGAAAGCTCTACCTGTTCAATTTCCAACCCAAGTGGAATTTATGAATTTGGTTGCCATTTTCCCCTCCAAAAATGAGTTTTCCAAACACTACTTCCTGTGTGTCCAAAAAGGGACAGAAAGGTCAATTTTAGAGTGTTGTTGACCCTTCCGGCAACCCAATACTTGTCAAAATCTCTGGGTAATGGGTAGGCATGCATAAATTTTCATGAAAAATCCAAAAATACAAAGTTTTACCCAAGAGGAGCTCCCAATCATAAGTGTGCGCCAAGTGGTGCGACGCGTCGGGCAGGAAAATCTGTGTTTAGGCCAAAAAAAACCAAAATTTGAAAAATGTGTCCCAAATTTCTTGAAATTTGGGCTGAGTGTCAAACATCATGATTCGTGCCTTGCAAACATGATTTCTCGCCCAATAATGATTCTTCATGTGCCTCAACATGTTATTTTCCTTGTTGGCCTTCTCCAACAGCTCTTCCAAATGAATATTTACCCTTTCAAGCCAAGTTTCGTGATCAGCCTCAATCTCTTGCTCAATGGATGTCATCTCACTTTGGCTCCTTTTGGCAGCTTGCCGGTTCTCACGTCTATTTTGCTTTCATGTTTTGGAGCTCCATGAATGAGTGGGACTGATGAGGGGAGGGTTTGATGCTAGCTGTAGGATTTTAGGGAATGGAAGGGTTTAGGGGATGATATCTAGGGTTTGGGATGGCAATTAGGGTTTTGGGGATATTTGACTAGGTATATGGGAATTAAGGAATGAGTGGATGAAATGTAACGAGAGGGAAAAAATGAAGGAATAAAGGAGTGAGAGATAGCTAGAAGTGGAATTGTCAGTGAAACATGCAATTTTCAAACCCTATAAAACTACTTTTGGCAAGAAATGTAAAGAGGTAGGGTTTTGATTTTTTCTCATTAAATCACCATAAGCACCACGAGAAATTCATTCATTGGTCATGGAGGGATGTTAACTTACTTGGGAAATGAAGAATTTAGAAATTTGAGAGCTTTGGTGAAATTTTTGAGTGGATTTCAGGCTTTTTAGCCCAATGCACCGCGCCATCTCAATGCGTCGCGCCAGTTCATTTTTTACACTGCAAAGGGTTGCCCAATGCGTCGCGCCATCTCTATGCGTCGCACCTTTTTGCAGGAGGCTTTTGGAGACCTTCCTGGTGTCCAAATTGAGCGTGGGATAGCTCTTTGAAAACAGTATTGAGTCTACTTTCCAACCCAACTAGAATTTTTCAATTTGGAGTTCATTTGCCTTGTCAAAAATCAAATCTCCCAAGACTGGTCAAAATGAGCAAAATGAGGCTGCCTCAAGGCAAAGTGCTGTTGTAGTCAATGTTTGAAGGTATTCCTCAACTCCACATTGAGCTCATGATAGCTCATTGGAAATATATTTGTGTCTAGTTATCATTTGACTAATCATGAAAGTCATCTGGCCAACCACGCTAGGAGAAATCCTGATTTTCCCAAGGTCACTTCAGAGGTGCATCAATTCTCCTGAGGCAACTGTATTTTTGACATTTCTCTAAAACCATGACACCTGTGTAAAAGGAGAAGGAGGTTTTTCTTCCTTGGCCTATTTTTTACAAAAACCTCTCTCAGTATTCCCAAATTCATCTTTTATTGCTTGGAAAAATCATTGGAGTAAAACCTAACCCGATGTGTGGAACAAGGGATTTGTCGAAATGAAGCGAAATGAAGGGGATAAGGGGCTTCTAAATTCTTGAGAAAATTTTGGAAAGTAGGGAGGGATGTTAGGAAGTAGGGGAAAGTGGAATTTCAGATATTGAGTGAGGGGAAGGGGTCCAAAAGGGAAAAACACATACCTAGCCTAGAAAATTGCCAAGTTGTAGCAAGAAACTAGGGTTTGTGCAAAAATGAGGAATTTGGGGGATATCAGTGATGGGAAGTGTTTAATAAGGTACATTATGGATAAGGAAATGTGTATGAACATCAGGATACAAGGTTTGCTGATGATTTGACCATCCAAGAGAAATTACCTCCAAAACCCTAGGAGAGGGAAATGAACCTTACCTACGCACAACTGAAGCATGAACAAGGTGTAAAATGACGCTTTGGAATCTGGCATGATGATGAAAACACTCTGAATGATGGTACAATAAGCTGAATGGTGACATGGACTGACATTTGGACAACTTTGAAAAGAGTGAAAACAGACCCTAGACCTAATACCTAGTGACCAAATTTTGCTTGAAGACTCACTGAAATGAGAAAATTTGACCTTGACACCTTAAAATCACTTTGTAAGAGCATTTTTGATCACTGGAGGAAGGCTGCAAAGACTGACACTAACATTGGCTCCAATGGGGATGGTAGCTCCTTGGAGGTGCCAAGAATGGCAGATCTTTGGAAAGCAGACAGTGCCTTCGTCCATTGGGCAATGGAGTCAAAAACTCAAGCTGAAATGCATGACTGAAAACTGATGACTTAACGACACAAATTGACTCTCACTCAACTAAGAATTGACTCAATACTTAAACACAACCGACAAACTGGAAATATGCTCAATATGAAGCTTATTCAATACAACCTACTCTAGTTGTTCCATTCATCACCTAATCAAGTGAAATGAAACAACCAATGCAACCAGGTAAGTATTCTAGCTGCTGTTTGAATTCTCCGCAAGTGCTCATTTATGAATAACAAGAGAGAACTACTGAAAGGCAACTACCATGAAAACTTATGAACAGATCTGTTGAATACTATGGATTCTCTATCCGCCTCCAAAAACACTGCATAAGGATCTTGAAGTTCATGCACACTGGGACTTAGCTCATCCAATGGATTACTTCTTTTCTCCTCATACCATGAATGCAAACTTTGTTTTGAGCTTTGTGACGAGAATCCTACTAAAAATGACAAAGATACCGACTGCCAGATCAAGTTTATATCATCACACGTTTCAAGATTACATATAGTCAATGGAGAAAGACTTTGACTGCAGACATCATCCAACACATCAGCTATTGGATCATGAAAAACTTGAAAAGACTGCTGCAACCCATTTTCTATTGGTTCCGATGAGATTACATGATTTCCTATGGGCTGCTCATTTGAAGATTACTATGCAATTTACCCTTCAAAAACTGAAATGATTCAAAACAAAATGGTATGGAATCATATTGTATCATTTGATCATATGTGCCAGCTTCCAAGTCTTCATCTGCAACTTGAAAATCAATGGCATTAGGGGGCTACAAATCTGGATATGGGAAGTCTTGAACAAGGTTTTTATTGCTCTCAAGATGGTCCAAATCAAGACTTGTTGACAGTTTATTTCTGATTGCATGGAAGTTATCTCTGATGAACTGAAACAAATCAAAATAAAAAGGAAAAGATCCTTCACTTACTTCAAAATTTGATGCACTTTCCTCATCATTTCCATAGCTGATATGCATCGGTTGATCACTGTACTCAAGCTGCTGAAAGTGAACTTCCTCCTTCCACAAACTAGCTGTTGGTTTGTCTGCAAGATTAGCTTCTGTTTGGAGAACATAATCATCATCATACTGATCAAACTGAGGCAAATCATCAGTATAAAACACATCATCAAGCATACATGTCGAATCAACAGATCTCTCTTCTCCAAGATGATCTACAAAACAATCATTATCAGATCTATGACAACTAGGATAAGAAACAAAATGTTTTGGATCAGCAACTTGTTCTTCTTCAATCAACGAGCCATGGGCTTAAACATTATACACATTCCTTGTGATGATCCTTTGCATCATCTCTTCCATTTCACTTACCAAAATGTCAAGCTTTACCTCTAGAGATGTCGATTCCTCCGGATCTATGTTTTTCATCTCTTCTTCCTTCAACTTTGCCCTTCGGATCCGAAAATGAGCCTCTGCATCTACTGCATTGTTCTAAATATCTTCAAGTGTTGCAAGATTCCTTTCTCTCAGCTGAAACTCCATTTCCGGATCAAAGGCACCCGGGTAGTGCAAGAAAGTAGATCGAGGAGGAGGTCTTATATTAACTGGAATTGAATAATAAACTTGGTTAAATCTGGAAGAAAACTGTTGTACTATCTCCCCTGGCAGTCTTTTCAGCTGGTTATACTCTTCTATAATCAAGAAAGGGTTCTGTCTAATCACCCACCTGTCGAGGAAAACTTTGATGAACTGCTGGAAATCTGAGATGCTCACATCAGGCAAGGTTTTGAACCAACTCTTGACTTGGCCTTGAAAAGAAAGAGAAAAAAGCCTAATACTGACATCCTCTTCATCAAATTCAAAAAGGTCAAGAAAAGACTCAAAATTCAGAACATGTCTCTCAGCAGTGATGTTGTCGCGTTCACCGTCAAATCTTGGTAGATATAGGTCATGATTTTTAGGGAAAGCATGGGATATAGGAGGTAAAATCAGAGGCTTGTATCGATCTGGAATTTTACAAGGTATAGGGGTATGTACAGAAGGTATAGAATCAGTCTTGGTCTCTTGAGGTTCATCAGTTTGAAGACGGTCATCACAAGATTCGGAAGAAAGGTTTTGATCAAGCTCAAAAGCATGCAAATCTTTGGTATTTACAATCTTCAAAGGGAAGGAATCAAATGCAGGCCGAGGATCTTTTCTCAAATACAATATTCTTTGCAAAGCCTTCTTGACATTCTCGGGAAAAGAGAAGAAATAATTTATGACAAAGAACAAAATGTCTTGGATGAAATTCCAACTTGAATACCTGATCTTTCCATATTGTCCTTTCATGTTTCTGCTAATCAGGTTCATCCTCCAGTGGAGTCCTTGGATCTGATCTCAAAACTGATTTAGAATCGCCAGGTGAATGATTTCAGACCGGAGATTGACTGAAGCGACATTCATCTACTTTTGCTAATGCAAAGCAAGAGCGTTTTGAAGGCTACCTGGCTAACTTCAGGCTCCATCTGTATTTTATAAAGAAAACAACAAAATTTCTCTTCCCCAGTATGTTCACCACTGTGTTATTGCCTAAATCTACCTAAGGTTGAAGGAAGGCAGAGTCTAGGGTAACATCAAACCACGCCTAATCTGGTAGCTAGCCCTACCAGATCGGGAGAGGGCTCTCTCCTCGTCAATCTCAGCAAGAATAATCAGTGAGACTTGAGATGAATTGAATAAAGGCTGATTTTAGGCTAGGTATATATGTAAAAGGATTTGATTTGATTTTAAGGGTTTTTATTGGAATCAAAGGGAAGGGCAGATTTTGGGTCCGGGAAATGATCAGTTTTGCAGAGAGCTTAATTGGGCAAGAAAGGCAATTGTTTTGATGCTTCGAATTGAATGAAATGGATAGCTCAGACCGGTGAGGAGTTGAAGAGGGCAAGAGGCTTTCAGGAATCCTCTTTAGACAGTTGAAAACATGGAAAATTAAACAAAACTCAAGGTAGAGCACTGCAAATCTAATGAATTCCACCTTTATTACTTGTTTGTTTAACTTAAGAAGAAATGAGAAGGAAGATGATACAAATGAAAAATCAGTAAAATTACAATCACAGAGAGAAATACATCATCAAAATAAAGAGCCACATGGATCCCAAAGAGTGCTGCAAACCCTGGTCTATTCCTTTTCCAAAATGCAGAGATGAAAGGTATAATGAAGCTCCAAGCAATCCCAAGTGTCCAACCTGTGCTAATGACTGAAAAACTACAAGATATAGACAATCATAACTCATCCCCAGCCTCTAGGGGTCAAGCTCACTAGTTTAGGAGTTTTTTGAACAAGATCTAAACTAAGAACTGGAAAATAGGCAGTGGAACAACTTGCCTCTATAAGATAGGAAACTGATTCATTCAGTTGCAATTCACCTTTTGATGAATGAATCTACTTCCATGAGTAAAAATTTGCCAAAATTACATCAAGAGCCATGAAATTACATCAAATTACATCAAGATTTTTACATGTGGAAGTAAGAAATTCAAACTGGCCAAAACTAGGCCAAAAACAGAGTTACTGAGTGAAAAATGAGCCAAAATCCCCAATGCGCCGCGCTTGAAATCTCTATGCATCGCGCCAGTTTGGAGCCAGTTTTGAAGGCCTTCCCGGTGTCCAAATTGAGCACAGGATAGCTCGTTGGAACTCTCTACCTGTCTAATTTCCAACCCAAGTGGAATTTGTGAATTTGGTTTCCACTTTCCCCTCCAAAAATTAGTTTTCCCAACACTGCTTCCTATGTGTCCAAAAAGTGGCAGAAAGATCATTTTTAGGGTGTTTTTGACCCTTCAGGCAACCCAAAACTTGTCAAAATCTTTAGGTAATGGGTAGGCATGCATAAATTTTCATAAAAAAACCATAAATACCAATTTTTCCCAAAGATTAAATCCCAATCGTAAGCGCGCGCCAAGTGGCGTGACGTGTCGGGCAGGAAAATCTGTGTTAAGGCCAAAAAATTCAAAATTGACAAAATGTGTCCCAAATTTCTTGAAATTTGGGCTGAATGTCCACCATCAAGCACTATTCTGGACCAAGGAATCTTCGGCCAAAATTTGAATTTTATCTTGCATTTTCCGACGCTTTAATGCCCTCTTCAAGTTAGCCTTCAGGATCTTGATTCGTGCTTTGCAAACATGATTTCTCGCCAAATAATGATTCTTCATGTGCCTCAACACGCTCTTTTCCTTATTGGCTTTCTCCAAATGCATATTTACCCTTTCAAGCCAATTTTTGCGATCAGCTTTGAATTTCTTGCTCAAATGTGCTCAATTTGATTTTCCTCCTCTTGGCAGCTTGCCGGTTTTGCCTTCATGTTTTTGAGCGCCATGGATGAGTGGGACTGATGAGGGGAGGGTTTGATGCTAGCTGTAGGATTTTAGGGAATGAAAGGGTTTAGGGGATGAAATCTAGGGTTTGGGATGGCAATTAGTGTTTTGGGGATATTTGACTAGGGTTTGGGATAATGGGATTAGGGATTTAGGGTTAGTTGATTAGGGATATGGGAAATGTGGAATGGGTAGATGAGAATGTACAGAGAGGGAGAAAATGATTGAGGGAATGAAGGAGTGAAGGAGTGAGAAATGTCAAGGAGTGGAATTAGCAGCAAGAAATACAACTCATAAACCCTATGCAATTGTTTTTTGACAAAAAATGCAAGGAGGTAGGGTTTTAATTTTTATCCATTAAATCACCATAAGCACCATGACAAATTCATTCATTGGTCATGGAGGGATGTTAACTTACTTGAGCAATGAATAATTTAGAAATTTGAGAGTCTTTGGAGGAATATTTGAATGGATTTCAGGCTTTTTAGCCCAATGCGCCACGCCATCTCAATGCGTCGCACCAGTTCATTTTTTACGCTGTAGAGGGCTGCCCAATGCGTCGCGTCATCTCTATGTGCCGCGCCTTTTTTCAGGATACTTTTGGAGACCTTCCCGGTGTCCAAATTGGGCACAGGATAGCTCTTTGGAAATATTATTTAGTCTACTTTCCAACCCAACTGGAATTTTTCAATTTTGAGTTCATTTTCCCTGTCAAAATTCAAATCTCCCAAGACTCATCAAAATGTGAAAAATGAGGTTGTCGCAAGGAAGAGTTCTGTTGCAGTAAACTTTTGAAGGTCTTACTCAACTCCAAATTGAGCTCATGATAGCTCATTGGAAATATCTTTGTGTCTAGTTTTCATTTGACTCATCAATCAAGTCATTTGGCCAACCAAGCTAGGAGAAAGCTTGATTTTCCCAAGGTCACTTCAGAGGTGCATCAATTCTCCTGAGGCAACTGTATTTTTGACATTTCTCTAAAACCATGACACCTGTGTAAAAAGTAAACGAGGTTTTTCTTCCTTGGCCTATTTTGGAAATAAATATCTCTCATGTTTCCCAAATTCATCTTTTATTGCTCAGAAACATCATTGGAGTAAAACCTATCCCGATGTGTGGAACAAGGGATTTGTCGAAATGAAGCGAAATGAAGGGGATAAGGGGCTTCTAAATTCTTGAGAAAATTTTGGGAAGTAGGGAGGGATGTTAGGAAGCATGGGAAAGTGGAATTTCAAATATTGAGTGAGGGGAAGGGGTCCAAAAGGGAAAAACACAGGCCTAGCCTAGAAAATTGCCAAGTTGTAGCAACAAACTAGGGTTTGTGCAAAAATGAGGAATTTGGGGGATCTCAGTGATGGGAAGTGTTTAATAAGGTACATTGAGGATAGGGAAAGGTGCGTGAACATCAGGATACAAGTTTTGCTGATGATTTGACCATACATGAGAAATTACTTTCAAAACCCTAGGAGAGGGAAATGAACCTTACCTAGGCACAACTGAAGCATAAACAAGGTGTAAAATGACCCATTGGAACCTGACATGATGATGAAAACCTTTGAATGATGGTACACTCACCTGAATGGTGACATGGACCGACATTTGAACAACTTTGAAAAGAGTGAAAACAAACGCTAGACCTAATACCTAGTGACCAAATTTTACTTGAAGACTCACTGAAATGACAAAATTTGACCTTGACACCTTAAAATTACTTTGTAAGAGCATGTTTGATCACTGGAGGAAGGCTACAAAGACTGACACTAACATGGTGATATCTAGATATTAAGTCTATTTTCGAGAATATAGCTTCCCCCTTCACTTGATCGAACATGTCATCTATCTGTGGCAACAGATACTTATTTTTTACTGTTAATTTGTTGAGTTTCCTATAGTTCATGCACATTCACATGGTTCCATCCTTTTTATTTATAAATAACACCGGTGCTCCCCAAGGAGACACACTCAGTAAAATTTAC